>VCRD01000374.1:282575-293579 GCA_006783055.1 Trinorchestia longiramus
AGGCAGCCAGTATCATGTTGAGGCTGGTCTGCCTCATACAGGCAGCCAGTATCATGTTGAGGCTGGTCTGCCTCATACAGGCAGCGAGTATCATGTTGAGGCTGGTCTGCCTCATACAGGCAGTCAGTATCATGTTGAGGCTGGTCTGCCTCATACAGGCAGCCAGTATCATGTTGAGGCTGGTCTGCCTCATACAGGCAGCCAGTTTCATGTTGAGGCTGGTCTGCTTCATACAGGCAGCCAGTATCATGCTGAGGCTGGTCTGCCTCATACAGGCAGCCAGTATAATGTTGAGGCTGGTCTGCTTCATACAGGCAGCCAGTATCATGTTGAGGCTGGTCTGCCTCATTCAGGCAGCCAGTATAATGTTGAGGCAGCCGAACTATCAAGAGCTCCCACTGGAACAGGAAATGATAAAACGGAAGTACATCATTCATCATTCATGTCGAGCGGTCAATTTTATACAATTCCAAAAATTACGATGCAAGAAACTGGGCGTAAGCCTACGGAGTTTGCTGTCAGATTTCAGTTACTAAACCGCTATATTTATTTTAGCTGCAGATATTTGGATGGTGTGTGTCTTACGGTGAAAAACTAAAAAAATACCAGTCGTTTCACTTTCCATAGCTCATCGACGTATGGAAAGCTGTAAAATTACTTTTTATTATTAGGTGTGAACCATTTTCGAGATTGCTTCTCTCTCGTGGTAAGCACACCGAATGATTGATCTACCGTACACGACGACGTTGATTTGCAGTGCTTGATCCTTGCACTCGTATTTTCTCACTGTAGAAAATTATCTTGATTGAGTATTGATAAGTTGATGCATTTCGTGAAAGTACCCATCAATGTAATGGCAAATTTGATGATCATTCCATGATGAAGCCTCTGGATGCAGGAGCCTCAAGGGGCTGCTGATGCAAACACGACAGAAATTTTGAGTTGGTGGTTAAAATTGCTTGGAAGCAAACATAGCATAACACGGTTCTATTTGCAGTATTGAATAGCAACGAAATAAATCTAGAGACTTGTTGGTGAAATCAAAGCTGTAATATGCCTAAAAAATGAGGGATTATGTACATGCGAATGGATACTCACGCGGCAGGCGTTTATTACCTGCTTATTTGATACTTTGGTATAATACACGAGTTATGTTTTAAGTAAGGATCTCGACCACTGGATTGGAAGAGGATGGGGAGGGCTGGAACAGAGTGACGCTAAATCCTTCTACGTCACATAGAGGTCCATCGCAGACGTTGTCTCGGTGGCTTGTCTCATTTGGTGCTCTCCTCTACAAGCTGCAGGTACCTTGCTCCTGTCTCCCTCTGACAGCATTCGAGGTGTATTCCGCTGGTCTGCAGTTCTTAAAGTTTTCTCTGACTGTCTGCTCTGCTTGGATTTCTCTTCAACGGTCGGTAGTATTGAGTGTATTCCTTGCAGCTTCCTGCTCTGTTTGGTGCTTCGTATGCTACGTTAAGTGAATTCACTTCACTGCCCCAACATACCTTTTTCAGTTCCCTTCACTGACCAAACCTGCCTTTTTCAGTTCCCTCCACTGCCCCAATATGCCTTTTTTAGTTTCCTCTCCGGAAACCCAACCTTTCTGTTTCAGTTTATTATTTTTCACAGCCGGTCGTACTTTGTGTATTGTCGACATCTTCCGTCGGTTAGCGTACTCTTTCTAAATATTACTTTGTTACTTGATCTTCTTCAGCTTTTTAAAATTTTGCGTATAGTAGGATAAACTGCTCTATTCAGTTAATTTGAAAATCAATCATGGAATCATATAGCTATGTCACCGATATCGTTTACGGCAACATTCGCTTCTCAGTTGGAAACCAGAATCTTTGTCTCTTTCTGTGTGGGTCCAACGCACAGCTCGCCCTGGACGTACCACATGCCCACTACGCACACAACACACAACACATACAACCCGCAGAACCCGCACACAACATGCACAATACAACGCACAGAACATGCACAACATGCATACAACGTGCATGCAACACTTACAACACGCACAGCGTCGATTGATACTGGTGTTTCTTTCCACTGTGTGTACATTTAAAGGTTGAGTTAACTTTTATGTTATTATCAGTTCCGTGTAATTTTTTTTCTTATTGTTAACTAACTAGTTGAAATCTCTTCTGTGAGAAAGAAAGTTTGTATTCTTTAAGCGCAGCATAAAATTAAGAATAGTTTTATGTAATTTTTCAGGCTCTTAAATCAGGCTCATCGGAAAACACAATGTAATTGATAAATAGTGACAATTAATACAAATGTTTTTATCAGCACTCGAAAAGCTGCTTCATGGTGTGACATCATTGTCACACCATGACAACGCTACACTCAAAGCAAGTTTGAAGCAAACTTGCCCACAGAAATGTCAGCCTCTAATTTAATGAAACTAATGATTCTCGGCTTATAAGGTAAACACGTTATCCGAGGAAAACAAAAATCAGCTTTTCCTACATAAAATTGCAAGAATAAGAGACTTGTGCCTAAATTCATGCACAATTTTTCTTTTCTTAGTTCACAATGGATTTCAATCACCATTGAAATCATACATAACAACAATAAAATAATCGAATTTTTAAAAGTCAGTCATGTACGAACTGTCATGTCTGACATGCATGAAAGTTCGTCACAAATTACGAAGAATATTGGTGCCTAAATGTTTCTTTTCTGTAAAATGAAGTTCACCTTCCCGACGTCTTTTCGTGAGGCAATCACGCATAAATTTTTTCACGATACTAATCTTTACTTAGACATAGAATCATCATCGTGCAATTGATAAAATTCATCATTTTGAGACGATCCTCGAGATGACCTGGAGCGATGTTTGTGTCTAGGCTGCTGACGTGCAAGTTTGCGCCAGCCTCGCACACCAACTGTTTTGGGTACACTTCTAGCTTCTTTATTTTTGACCAGCTGCTGTTCAGTGGCTGCTAGCATGCGCTGCAGGCTCCTGCTCACCTTCATGTGAGCTGGCAACCCTCTTGACAATCCAGCACCCAGGCGGTGACGTCTAACTTTCCCCTTCTGGTCAGCCTGATCGTTGTAGGTGCTACTGTCTCCATTTCTTTATTTGTTTCTCTACTTTGTCATAAAAGGAAGTTCATTTTGATTATTAGAAGTGTGTTGCTTACTTTGATACTTTGTGTTGTCATACTGTCTTTTCTTTTCTCTAAATTTTTAAGTATTTTCTTTGCCGTGTTATCGACCTGTTCGCTTCCACTTCACACATCTCCACTTTCTTGGGCGTCTTCTGCCTTGCACCCTGCGGCCTTCACTTCTTTTCTTTTCAGTGACGTTCCGTTGTGTGCGGGATGGCAGCTTATACTTCGTTGATTGTTTGTTGCTTGGTGGCTCCACATCAACTTTCTGGGTGAGTGGCTTCACACGGAGCTGACGGTGGACTGGCTTTACACCTACTTTATGGCTGAGTGGCTACACACGTGGCTGATGGATGGTTGGCGTCGGCCGGATTTGCTGTTTGGTCAATGTTTTGTGAATTTCTTACTTGTAAGTGAATTTTTACGTTCGATTGTGAACTGTCCCAATTTTATTCTATTTCCTTCCAGCAAAAGCTCGCACTGTAGGTTTTTCTTCATTGTATTTCCTGTTAATCCGCTTCAAGCCTTGACTTCGCCTGGTTGGCTCTCTTTCTACAACTAAATTTGCCTTCTTTCGCACCTTTGGTTACACCGGCAATCGATCACCGGTTGATTTTGTTCTATTTATAGAAATTGAAGTTGAATAATTCTTTAAAGGTTTCTTCTAACTTTTTTACATTATGGACTTTGAAGTCAAGACACCATGTATGGATGATGGAACAGCTTTCCCTGCAGAGTACCTCGACGGCGGTCGCTTAGTGAAAGCATTTGGTCTTTTCTTGCCGGCCTTCTTTTCTGCTTCTTTTTTGTTCTCAGAATTAAATTCAGTAGTATCCTTTTTGTTCCTGAGTTTCTGTGGTTACTCGCGCTTGATCACCTTTTTGGTGAGCTCTTGTTTGGAATACTTGTAGTGGGATTCTTATTACTTGACTACATTATTTATGCTCGCTTTACCGACAGCCATCCCAACATTTTTCTTCTCTTGCGGATCATCTTGAGATCGTTTGGGAGTTGACGAAGCCTTTTTTGGGCCTTGAAGCCTCTTGTAGTGAGCCTTGAGGTGCTTGTTAACTAAGTTTGTGCAATTGAAACAAATCAAAATATGGTTACCGAGTTTGGATGTATAGTTTTTTAATGCAGAACCACGATTTGGTGTTCTTGTAATTATCTGAATTTTGTGAACAGAAGGATCATTGCTCGCATATCCTTCTTTGATGATCGTGGGTGCGTCGTGTTGACGGTAGAGAGACCCTTAATACAATAATTGGTCGACAGCATCCTCCATTTTGTCGCTGATAGCTGGCAGTGGGGACGATGCACTCTTTAATCTGGTATTGCTTAGGTTTTTTTCTGTGTCAACATTGCTATCCTACATACGTAATTACTCAGGTTATTAGATATTTTTATTAAAGAATTATAAATTTTCTGGTGAGTCCTCCTATCGGCTGGCGATAGAAAATATGACTGTTTATAAAGCATTGCCGTTAATATATTATTAAATTCTTTAGAGTTTTTTTCTGGTACCCAAGACCTTTTATTGTTTATGCCAACTGAACTTTTTCTCTTCCTTAACAGGACTAGATTCTCCTTGTTTATATTTTTAGTCGCCCATCAAAAGCACTGACTGCAAAACTTCGCGTTGTTAACATGACCTCTTATAAATTGCTTGCTTGAGCACCTCCACAGCTGACCACACTTCTTCGAAAGTAGGAAAAATTTCGCGCGAGGAAACGAGAAACCCTCTGTCGCCTTCGTCTGGAAGCTCGAGAACGTAAGCTAAATTTATGCCCAAACTTCCAACAACCCAATCAGTAAATGTCCCCGAAGCAGCGTACAAAATATCGTGAGTTTGCCCGAAGCGATAGACGCGCTTGTTTACGGCCTTCATCGCCAGAGACATTTTGGAGGCGACGCTGGTTACACAGTCGTAACTTTTCCTGCGCTGACCAGTGAAGTCCCAAGGAAAAATTATCATTTACCCGTAGCTGTGAAGGCTCAAAACCGCGCCCACGTTTCTTTTATTCGCCCTCATGAACGATGAAATCGCTCTCGTTTCTGGTTCGGAAAAAGCTGCAGTCCCGTGGTAGTCTTCAGAGCACTGCTCATTCCCTTTACTGGCAGCTCCCCAATGAAATCCATAATTTCTATTCAAATCTACTCCATGGCAGATCTCCTTCTTATCATTTCCTATCGCTGGACTTTTATTTTTCCGCCACAGCCGATTCTAAGTCCATGAGAAGACGTAACCATCCGGGTTGACAACTGGCGTCACGAACCATTCGAATTTAGTGACGGCAGCGTCATGCGCCTGGCAACCCGTGACCAATTTGCGCAGCAGCATCATAGCGACTGCCGGTGATATCCATTCTCTGGCATGTGTGCCTCCGTCGATCCAGATGGCTTTGCCTTTCGCTGGAGTCTAAGAGTTGACGATCATCACATAAATTGATCGCTTTTCTGCTGTCTTTCCAATCACACGAAGTGTAGCATAACCATTGGAAGTTTTTGCCAAGCACTTCATTTCTTTCTCAATGTCGCCATAAGAATTAAACGAAGTGTAATTAAAATTTCCGCACGATGCTTCTCCAAATTGTTTTTATACCCTGTCGTCATACTTCACAAAGTCTTGAAGGTTTGGCAGTGTTTTCTCCTGTTTCATTCGTATTTGATTCTAAATTTCTAACATTCGCGCTGCATCGTTTGACCGCATCAGCAGTTGCCGCGGCCTCTGCAAGTCGCGGTGAACGAGCCACGTCTATGGCGAGTCTACGTGCGTACTCGAGACATTGATCAACTTTTGCACTTAATCTTAATTTTAAGCGAGAACTTCGTACAAACTGTAATCATGGTAAGTTTTGGGCATTCTTGCAAGAAGCGTCGCTGCTTGAGCATCCTCGACCTACAGCTTGGCAGGACTTGTTTGTTTTGATTAATGAATAATTGCAAGCCAAAGAACTGCGGGTAATGCTGCAGCTGCTGCCGAGCGCCGCCTGCCGTCGTTCATCATCGTGACGCCGCCGGAAAGAAATCAAGGAAGACAACTCGTCGAAGAGTTATGCTTTACTGTATACATGATACGCCCCTAGCGTGCGCTTTGCACCGGATTATTTCCTGGAATGTTTTCTTGTTACTGGAAACGACGTCTACGAGATTATATATGACCGTCAGATGGAGGATTTATATACAGCGGGGAGAAACAAGTATTTGTACACATGATTTTTTTTATTTTTTATATAATTAAGTAATAAATGAACATAATTTTCCTACATATATATATATATATATATATATATATATATATATATATATATATATATATATATATATATATATATATATATATAGGGTGTCCCAAAAAAAAACGATACCCAATTTTCAAGGGCTGTAATGCAGAAACTATTAAACTTACAAAAAATTGGAAAGTACCATTTTGTTTTCTTATGGGTTGGTATCATTGATACGGCGTCAATTCGTAAGTTGAATTACGTATGAATACGAAAGCGTGATCTTAATCTATTCAAGATTTTTACCGATCGAAGAGCCTCCCCATTATGCAACTCACAAAAGAACGAAGAACATTCATCGTTGAGAAGTATTTTCAAGCGAAAAGTTTCCAACTGGTCAATCAATCATTTCAAGAGCATTTTCCTGAAAGACAGTCTCCAACAAAGATGACTATTTGGAGAAATGTTACTTGGTACAGAACCGAAGGAACACGCCTGAATCTCAACAAAGGTCGATCAGGACGGAAAAGAACGGGGTGATCAGAAGAAAATGTTCGAATTGTTCAAGGAGCACTTAAAAAAATCCGCAAATCTTTGCAAGAAAAAGTGGATTAGATGTTACTAAATCTACATTCAACAGAATTATAACTTTGGATTTGAAGTGGCATCCTTACAAGATGCATGTGCTGAAAGCAAAGAATTGAAAATGAGGCCACTTTGCAGCAAGGAGATGATACTCTCGTTAGACGAGTGATGGCGGGAATGAGGAGGCGAATGCAACTGTGTATTGAGAGAAACGGAGGACACACCGAAGGAAACGAACAATAGGAGGAACATATCGATTGTTTTTTTTATTTTAGTGGCATTTTCCATTTAACAAACGGTTGAACGTTATTAAAAACATGGTTTTAATATCATAAAATTCGAAATTTAACAAAAGTGTGCAAACAGGTTTTCAGTATCGGTCACTAAAAATACAGCTTAAAAAAACGGTTGGATCAATTCTTATGAAATTTTGTACAGAGATGGAACAAATGTAAAGAAACAAAATGTGACTTTTCAATTTTTTGCAAGTTCAATAGTTTCTGAATTGGAGCTCTTGAAAATTGGGTATCGTTTTTTTTGGGGCACCCTGGATATGTATATATATATATATATATATATATATATATATATATATATATATATATATATATATATATATATATATATATATATTTATAACTTTATACAGATACATAATACTCATATATACAAAAATAAATAAATTCAAATATATTTCAATGGGTGTAAATAACATTTATTCATATTAATAGATGGAAAAAGTAATCGTACGGTAGAACAAAATACACGTTTTGAATTTTAAAGCATTCAAATTGTTGTAACATCAATATATTAATTTTTATTTATTCAAGTAAAATATTGTAAAATGTTCTAATAATGTTAACAGTATAGTTATAGTGAACTTAAAAAATAGCAGCTGATCATTTAGCAATTGACATTAGTACGATAAGGTTCTCATCACGGCAAGAGGTAAAGAATTGACCAATTCGAAAAAAAACTGTTTGTTAAGCTATGGAATGAAGGTGAAAGCCACAGGAAGATGACTGACAATCTAGATATTTCATTCACTACTATCAGTTCATTCATTGCAAGGTATAAAAGACTCAAAACAGTAGAACATCAAAGAAGAACAGGTGCTCCAATGAAGATTTCTCCTAGGTCATCGAGGAAATTGATGTGTGAAATTGAACATGATCCAATGGTTACCCGTGAAGAATTGCAGGATGATCTACGTTTATCAGGAACTTGAGTAACCAAACGGACAAGAAGCAACGAAATTCACAGGAATAGTCCAAAGTTACGCTCCCCTCGTAAAACTCCACTTCTATTGAAAAGACACAGAGATGCCAGGTTGGAATTCGTCCGGGAACATAAGGAAAAGGAAAAATCGTATCGGGAGAGAGTGTTATGAACAGACGAAAGTAAAATTGAATTGTTTGGGCATAATAATTCTCGGAACCATGCGTGGAGGAAGGATTGTGAAGCCTTCAACACAAACACCATTCCAACTGTCAAGTTTGGTTGTGGTCATATTATGATTTGGAGATGTTTCTCTACGGAAGGACCTGGTAAAATATCAGTAGTAGACGGTAGAATGAATGCTGCACTATATTTTATTTTAGAATATTTTAGAATATTTTAGAAGCAAACTTAATGCTTTTTTGTTCAGAAACTTGAACCTCCTCCTGATTGGATTTTTCAACAGGATAATGATCCTAAGCACACAGCGAAATTTACAGAGAAATGATTTACTGATAATAGCATAAATGTTCTGAAATGGCCTAGTCAGTCCCCGGATCTGAATCATATAGAGAATCTGTGGCGGTACTTAACACGGTTGTTGCGATTGCCTAGCTGGTGCAAATCTTTACTTTGTACATACAGTCGCTAGAAAGCTTTGAAAAAATTACAGAACCTAACCTGAGTGACCCACCGGTGGGTCGCATCGCAACAAACGTGTTAAACATTAGAAAAAAATCGAGAGCGCTGACAAACATTACGAATCTGATAGCCATATGCCAGGAATGATGAAACAAAATACTAATTAAAGTTTGCAAGTCATTAGTTGTGAACTACAGGAAGAGATTGGTAGCTGTTGAAGCAAATAAAGGCTATTCTATTAAGTATTAAATTTTGAAGCAATATGTATTTTTGTTTTACTGTACGATTACTATTTTCAACCATTAATATGGAAAAATGTTATATGCACCTGTTGAAATATATATTTGTGTTTATTTTTTGTAAATATGAGTATTATGCATCTGTATAAAGTTATATATATATATATATATATATATATATATATATATATATATATATATATATATATATATATGAAAATCATGTTCATTTGTTACTTGGTTATATAAAAAATAAAAAAATTATGTGTACGAAGACTTGGTCCCCCACTGTACATGAAGGCAGGCTGAATAATGACAGTCAGTCATGATGAAAATTTTGAAATAGGAAATTGTGTAATAACAATTTCATTTAACTCTTAAAGCTACTTTAGAATTTACTTTAAAATGAAATGTATGAAATTCGAGCACTGCAATAGTGTATTTATTTTAGCTAGCAATGTGTAGAGTATGAAAGGAGGTAAATTGATATATTCATGATTTTGCTTTTAGATAGGAGTAAATATGGCCGTACAACTAGCAAACTCCATGACCATTTATATGATATTTGTTCGTGGAGGAGAAAAATATGACGAACTTTTATTGAAGGTTTCATCTAACGCAGAACAACTAGACGTGTGCAGAACCCTTGCTTCACGACGGAGAGAGGCAACGTCTTAAAAGGGGCGGAGGTAACGGAAGAATACGAGTACATATCTTTTAGAGATAAATATACAGTACTCTGCAAGCATTGAAAGTATACCAGGATTTGTTCTGTATTGACTTTTTTCCTCGTCACGAGAACAAGACTCCTACGATAATGACTTTGCGTCTGGAGGTGGAACACCATAATGCTTTGTGGTCCGTGACTCTATAGAACAGTGGTTTTCAAACTTTAATCCGTCGCGACCCCCTTTAAGATGTTTTATTTTTGTATGACCCCTTTAACTTTAACAAAATAAAGAATAAAGTATAAATTTAACAGAAAAACAATATTTATAAAGAAATCGGGCCTACTATGCAAAATACACACATTACAAAATTGTAAAAAGTAATATGCAAAGTGTATTAAAAAAATCGATTGCGTATATTAAGGGCATTATGAATTAAAACTCTTTAATAGTTTAAGGAACAACTCATTAATGTTTGATCTTTTTTTTCTCAGAAATTTTTTTAAAATCATAATCTCAAATATAAAATCTTGCAACTTTTGATATATCACACCCCTTCGTGCTTTCATTTCAGTTTTAAGATGGGCCCATACAGACTCAATAGAGTTGGTATGAACACCTTCCTTACTAATAAACCCCTGATTATGATTAACTACAATATGATAACAACCTGCTTCATTAATAGCCACAGGATAGGATAGATATCCATCACTATTTATAATAGATCCAGGTAAGGCATTATCCATAATGAAATGGTGTATACCAGTGGTTCCCAACCTTTACCGAGTCTGCTGACCTATGACAACCCATTTTGGAACAAATAAACGATCCATGCTCCCATTCCTTCAAATAATTATGTGTTCCTTTGTACTTCAAAACCTCGTTTATAATGGAACGCTATTCCGTAAACACAAACACAAAAATGTATGTATCAGGTGAATTTATAAATAATTAAAAATGAGGTCGCGACTCCGTTTGGGGTCGCGACCTACAGGTTGGGAAACACTGGTGTATACTTTCCGTTGTTCGATCCACCAGAGCCGACATTCTAACCTCACCTGTTGTCTGCGAAATAATTTCGAAACCCATTTAGTTGTTCTAATGTAACTTACCCCAGAAGTGGGGTTATATATAGCCCTTCGTCGGTGACAAGTGGTTTAATCTATCTGAAACACCATTCCTTCACCACCCAATCTCTCCTCATCTGAATACTAAACACTTAAAGATATATAAAAAACATCTTTCAACAGTATGTATGTTTTATTCTAAAATGTCGCATAAAATTATCACCTGATAATTCAAGAGCTTCAGG
>VCRD01000374.1:294136-304606 GCA_006783055.1 Trinorchestia longiramus
AAATATATCCAGTGATTAGGACAATTTTTAATCATATTCATGTTTGAGTCACATGAGTCACATATGCGTAATCTGCCTTCTTAGGATGCCTAGAGTCTCTAAAAATTCAATACCTTCTTTTTCATCCCGAAATGTCCCTGAATTAGCAAAGAAATTAAAACTATTTTAATTTTCCATAAGGGGGGCGGGGTGGTGCTCTACTGTATAAAATACACACATTGAAAATGTGTGTATTTTATACAGTAGATCCAAGAAATCGATAGATACAATCAGAGACATTAAATAGTATCACTTATATTTAATTAATGGGATTGATGCGCCTGCATTTTCTTACACAGAAAGTCAAATGTAGGCTCTATTTTTATTAACGATGGTCTATGTACAGTTTCAATATTTCCTTGACTCGATCCATGTTTTGTTTTGAGATTAGTTAATGCCAAAAATGCACTTTTACTTATATATGTTGACGCGGAAGATAGAAGAGTATCCATTGCAAGTCGTGACTAGTTTGGATATTCCAATTTGATGCAACCCAAAACGAATTTAGACTCATTTTAGCAAACATAGTTTTTAAAGAAGAATCAGAAGAAAGTTCTGCAAATTTTTCCTGTGCCTCTAGTGTGAGATGACGCACTTTTACGACTTCAGCATCAAATGGATTTTGGATCCAATCAAATCGGCTCATGTCTGATTCTTGAAGAAAATATTTTTAAAAATTTTCCCCTAAGCTTATCAACTGCTTAATTATAATTGGTTTGATTATTTCAAAATTTAGTTCGTTTTCTGTGATGGTCTTCCAGACATGGAAATATCTCACATGAGTTACTTTTTATATTCATCAATCATACATTAACTTTCTTCCAGGAAGCTTGAATTGTTGAAGTTAATGTAAGAACATTTGTATTTTCGCCTTGTAATGATATCTTGAGGTCATTAAGCTTGTCAAGAATAACTGATAAATGAAAAAGTTTGGAAAGCCAATTTTCGTCTAGGAAATATTTTATCAAATCCGAGTCGTTACCTGATAAAAATAACATGATTTCATTTTTTAAGGCGATCAGCCTTCTTAAAGCCCGACCTCTTGAAAGCCATCGAATGTCAGTGTGAAGCAGCAGGGATTCAAAATCTGAACCCATTTCTTCGCACAAATTTGTAAAGAGCCGAGTATTAAGAGCACGGGTGTTGATGTAAACAATTATTTTAACTGAATCTTGTAGCACTGCACACAATTCTAGTTAATTTGTTTTGTTGCTAGCTCCTCTCGACGAATCATGCAATGAGGGAAGGTTATACCTTCATTGCATACAAACCTGACTTTATTGTGGAAACCAACATTCTGTTAGAAGGTTAGAAAAATCACAGGAGCGTGATTACGCTAACCAGGTTTATTTCAGTGAACACAGTTTGGTTATAGTACAGACACCAATGTTTACATTGCAACGGCAGGCACAAGAAGGGGACCGGAACCAGAGAACGCGCTGAGACAATGGTTCTTTACCACTAGCTGACTCTAAACGCATTCTGTTACAAGAGTATTCATCACAGCGTTACACATTAACCTTAGACATACTAAAGTCGAACACATTCAAGGTGGAAGATTTAAACATTCAACACTCCTTCTCACATTGAATGTGCTTCTCAAAGAAAACTACACCTAGCTTCCTTCTCAGCCTACAAAACTTCTCGGCACTTAGACCCTTAGTAAATATATCAGCAAGCATATCATTCGAAGGACAACACACGAGATCAATTTCCTTAGTACAAAAGGCTACTTACAGCACTTTGGTATAAGTCTTTGTCACATTCCTCAACTTCATCTGAAGTTGTGACAAGGTCTGCATTAACATCTACAGGAGTAGCAACAGAATTTTCTTTATCCATGCCAAACCTAGACAACAGGGCCTTAGTATAAGCAGACCGCTCTAGAAACATCAAATTGATCTTGTGCAAAGCACACCCATTCTCCAAATCTATCAGGAGCAGCTCTGTTCCTAGTTGAACGACGGAGCTCCAACTCTCCTTCTGAATCCTCATGTTTTTCTTCTTGAGGGAAGGACCAAGGAACACAATCAATTTCTTTTGAAGGCTCCTTCTCAAATGACATAAACTGAGATTTATTAAATACCACATCTCTACTCAGCAAGATCCTTTTGGCATTAAAATCATACAGCCTGTCTCCTTTAGTTTCACTCTAGAAAAAGGAAGTCTATGGCTCTTGCCATCACAACAATTTTCACAAAAAACATTCTCATTTCCTCGAGAACAATCAAAACCTCTAACAAGATCAAGAGACTTCAGTTTCTTAAGATTATCAAATCCTAGATGACAAAATCTCTTGTGCCACAACAGGTCATCCGAGGAGACACTCGAGCATTTTGCGGCTACATGGTAGGAACAATCTAGTCTATAAAGTCTTCCTACCTTATGACCAGCAACTATCAACTCATTATTTTCATCTACAACCTCACATGTGCTTTTATTGAAATGGGTTTCCTTACCACATTCTGCATTCTGGAAACCAGAAATCAAATTTCAAGCTAGCTCTGGCACAAACAACACATTTTGACAACACAATTTTTTACCTGCATATTAGGCAGTGTTATTTTAAGACGCACACCTCCAACTCCAACACCCTTCAAAGCTCTACCATCACCAATTTCAATTCTCAAAGGAGAAGATAGATCAGAGTAAGATGAAAATTGATTTTTCTTGTTGCACACATGCTGAGTAGCACCTTAGTCTACTATCCAAGAATCACAGTCAACATAACCTATAGTAAAAGCACTAGTAAACATAATAGTTTCACCTGTAGATGAGCTTCGTGCATCTACTGCTTTGTTTGCTTGGAATGTTCTATTTTCTTTTTTTCAGTCTTTCTTCATAGACTCTACACTGTCTCTTAATGTGGCCCTCTTTACCACACTCAAAACACTTAATGAGCTTTTTGTTTCTTTTGAAACTCACTAGTAATTTTTTCACTGGAGTCTGAAGTACCAAGGCCGCCTCGCTGTCTTCTTTCTTCATTTAGGAGACGCTCAGTTACAACTTCCCACGCTGGTATCTTTTCATTGGTAGTAGTGATGATAGCAGGATAATCACACGCTCTTCATCACCAGCTTGGTCGACTATCACCAGCTTGGTCGACTGGTGAGCGAGTCTGCTTGCGAGCGGAAAGACCCGGGTTCGAATCCCGCTGCCGACATGGTTGACGCGGCTAGAAATACGGCATGGGACTAGGGTAAACAACCGAATAATTATTGAAGTAATTATCCGACTCAAGAATGGGCCAGAAGGTTCGTTCCTATAGCCTCATTCTATTCTATTCTATTCTTCTACCATAACATCACCAATGATGGCCAGCTCCTCAAAGAGTTCAACAAACACTTTCAGATGATCTTGCAGATTTTGACCATTTTTCAATTTCATGTTGAAAAGCTTTTTCTTCAGCTTGAATTTGTTTGCCCAAGTCTAAATCTCGGCGAGATTCAAACTTCCTCCGAACTGCCTCATCTGCCGTTGAGGATATAGTTTCAGTGCCTTGAACTATATCCCACGGTTTATCCTTCACAAGACACATCCTCATATGTATCTTCCATGTTGGATAATTTCTCTCATTGAGTGGTTTCATGCAACTTTTACCACTGTTAGAGTCTGCCATGTTCTTCACACTTGCTGCACTGTGTTAAGTCAACAAACTTCTACGTTTCCTTGTAGTCACCACAGTTTGCTTCGAGACTTACTGTGTCCACTGAAGATTTATCCTTGGAGCGTGTTCTGGGCCCATAACCTTTGTTAGAAAGTTAGAAAAATCACAGGAACGTGATTACGCTAACCAGGTTTATTTCAGTGAACACAGTTTGGTTATAGTACAGACACCAATGTTTACATGGCAACGGCAAGCACAAGAACGGGGCCGGAACCAGAGAACGCGCTGAGACAATGGTTCTCTACCACTAGCTGACTCTAAACGCATTCTGTTACAAGAGTATTCATCACAGCGTTACACATTAACCTTAAATATACTAAAATCGAACACATTCAAGGTGGAACATTTAAACATTCAACACATTCTTCTCTGTCATTGCTGCTGCACCATCGCTGCACACTTCAACACAGCTAGCCCAAGTCATCTATTTTTTAGAATATTGTTCCCCCGTCGTATGTCCTTCTAACAGCCTGCAAAAGGGTAAGTCTTCATGAACATCGCTGTTTCAGCATTTTCATTAGGTTTGTGTCATTTTGTACATAGTTTTCATATTAAAAAATTGCACTAACACTTGATTTATCAATATTTATTGATTAAATATCGTACAAAATTACATATTTTATTCTGAAATACCATTATTACATTAATAAGAAAAGTATGATCCTACATTTCGTGCTTCCCTATGAATGGTCGCGCGACCCACCTGTGGGACACGACCCACACTTTGAAGAGCACTGCTAGAGAAGATAACAGCTCTATGTTGTATGGAACTGCTCACAGCCATATGGAGCTAAACTATGTTGTATGGAGCCATTTACAGTTGTATGGAGCTATTCTATGTTGTATGGAGCCATTTACAGTGGCATAGTGCCATGCTATGTTGTTTGAAGCCATTTACAGTTGCATGGACCTATGCTATGTTGCACGTAGCTTCTCACAGCTGTATGTATACCATGTTGTTTGGAGCCACTTACAGCTGTATGGAGCTATGCTATGTGGTATGGAGCCACTCACAACTGTATGGAGCTATGCTATATTGTATGGAGTCACTCTCAGCTGTATGAAGCTATGCTATGTAGTATGGAGTCTCTCACAGCTGTATGGAGCTATGCTATATTGTATGGAGACTCTCACAGCTGTATGGAGCTAGGCTATGTTGTATGGAGCCGCTCACATCTGTATGGAGCTATGCTATATTGTATGGAGACTCTCACAGCTCTATGGAGCTATGCTATATTGTATGGAGTCACTCTCAGCTGTATGGAGCTAGGCTATGTTGTATGGAGCCGCTCACATCTGTATGGAGCTGCCTCTTGTTTCCGGAGCAGCATCGCCTGTGCGTGAGCAGCCGAGATAAGCAGTAGTGGCCATCACGGCCGTCGTTGCGCATCTCCCGCAGCGCTCAGAACAGTGAAGCGAGTCATAATTCCTTGCTTCAATTCAGGTCCTAGGCAGAGAACAGCGATCTGGGGCTCTGATTCCTACATAAAAGAGGGACCTTCTCGTCACAGTTTAGTTTATGAACAACAGAAGCTCGCATTTCGTTTTCCATTATTCATTATCTGAGATCTGCAGCGACGTTCCAAAACCCCGTTGCTCTGCTTCACTTCGTGCTTCTGTCGTCCGCAAGTTACTGAGCCTGGCAACGCTTGTAATAAGCAGTGACGTTTGTAGCTTGCGTAATAGTGGTAGTTAGCTTTCTCTGCTGGATAACTCAACGAAATATTCTGAGGTTATTGGTGGGTGTCTGGTCTCATTAGCGCTTTTATTCATCCATGCTAATTCCAGGACTACGCATTGTTGACCTCATTTCTAGTTGTGGACATTGTTGTCACAAATATTAGCAGCACTTGATGGTGAGACCATTGTCGTCACAAATATTAGCAGCAGTTGACGCGGTGACTACTGTTGCCAAAATACCTAACTGTGAGGCAAACACTGGGTATCAACTTTACAATACCATTACTTGATTTTTGATTAGCTTCTTTCCCAAACTTCCCGGTTCTAACGCAGTTGTGATGAAAACCATTTCAAGAAGAACTCTCCCTCGCTTGACAATCGCACCCATAACTGATGGCCGACCTAAACTAACAAACAACGAGCAGGAGGTGCAATCTCTTCGACGTTTCGCTATTTCTGGACGGATTTTAGCGGAGTCGAGCTATGGATTGTTTAGTGCTGGCAAGCAATAATTTTCATGAGCGCCTAACGAATTACTCGTCTCGTAAAGCTGCTCTCAAGACGGCTTTACGATCAGACGGAGTTTAAACTGGGCCAGCCGCGATACCAGCACCTGAAAAAAGCGTTTCTGATCACTGCCTCCAAGCCTCAAGCGAAGCTGCAACCAACACGGGCTTGGGCATCCTCTTTGCCCTCGCCCCAACCGGTGCTTCCACTTGATGCTGCCTCTGCTCATGTTTACTGTTATTTGCTCACTTGCATCGGAGTACGTAGCAACAAATGCAGTTGCTCATCAGAACATGTGAGTGAGACAACTAAAGCCAAAGTTGAACCCGAGTCCTGCGGCTCGCAAAGCGTGAAGATGGGCAAGGAAGGTAATGAATTCAGTCCACAGCAGTCAGTTTCTTGTCAGCAGCAGTCATGGTCTTGTCAGCAGCAGTCAGGGTCTTGTCAGCAGCTGTCATAGTCTTGTCAGCAGCAGTCAGGGTCTTTTTACCAGCAGTCATGGTCTTGTCAGCAGCAGTCAGGGTCTTGTCAGCAGCAGTCATGGTCTTGTCAGNGGTCTTGTCAGCAGCAGTCAGGGTCTTGTCAGCAGCAGTCAGGGTCTTGTCAGCAGCAGTCAGGGTCTTGTCAGCAGCAGTCAGGGTCTTGTCAGCAGTAGTCAGGGTCTTGTCAGCAGCAGTCAGGGTCTGCCAGTTCTAAAAGATAGTGTAAAACTTGTAAAACTATAATAAACGTTTTCAAAAATTTAAATTTTTGTTAATCCATTCCAAGCGGTAGGGTGCCTTCTAAAATCTGCAAAAACTGTAACCTTCGATATATAGTCATCACCGCTGTTAACGACTGTTAGTGTGAAGCATTATATTTAGTGTCCGCTAAATAGAAGAGCAGGCTTGTGACTATATTTAGTCGCTGCTGCTTAATCAGACTGTTCAATTTTATGTAAATAATTCAAATATATAAGGAAGAAACATCAATATCACTATTGTATTTTATTCCGCATGATACTTTACACAAAATGACAAAAAAATATTTCATCTTGTTTAGATATTGATACGAATAAGTTCACGTTTTTATTAGTAACTTGAGTGTTTATCTAGTCAGTCAGGCACAAATACATATTCCAGTTATGCAAAAACATAGCGTTCAGCTATAAAAATAGGACATTATTTATCAAATGTGAAAAGAAACTCTTAAACCGAGCACATAAGAATCTGAAAGAAATACTACAAACATCACTAGATTAAATCTAGTTAATAAAAATATATCTATATATTCCATTTATAGAATTTTTTTTACAAAAATTCATCTTCAAGGTCAACTTCGTCTAAGAACTGCAATAATCGAGAGACATCACCTTCATCATCTAAGTTTAGTTTTCTTTTACGAAAAGACATGGTCGAAAATATGGGTAAATTATCTGTAAAAAAAGATAGAACATATTGGTGAACACACTAAATGTAAGTAAATTGAAGATCACGAAATGTACGGAAATAAAATCAATTCAAAACAGTGGCAGCGAAGCAAGAGAAGCAGCACGTGTACTGATCATCTTGACCCGCTGCCACGCACTAATCCTCATCATTTCATTTATGACACTGACGATGATTGTGCTAATTGACAATGAAATAACAGTAAAAGATACCAGATCGTAGCAGCCGCTAAACTGTAACACCAAAAACAAGGTAGTTACTCTATATAGATGCTCCGCTGAATGGGATCATTCTTGGGAGGATTTATATATAATTTCACCGCTTGGAATGGGTTAGTATAATATGTGACTTAACCAAAAGATTTTAAAATAATGATAAGGCCAAAGGAAAGAGCAATTCGTTATAATTCATTAATTCCATGTTGCAGCGTATTTCTGAAATGAAAAGCTAGAAAATATCAAGCAGTCATCATTGACGGATTTGCAACAAAAGCTTAAACATTTTCATCAACATTTGACTTTGAGGGAAGGGGTTGAGGGGCAGTGGTCAGGGAACATCTGAAAGCTTTTCCGAGGCTGTCAGCGGCTGATGCATCCCAGTTCGTTGAACTGAACCTCGCATCTCTTCAAAATTGCTCTGGACAAATGAAAGATGGAAGGAAAGGGACGAAACATTTTAGTTTAGATTGACTGCAGTTGCGACGCACTGTTCCGTCCGCCGCTCCGTGAGTTTTCCTCCGACACGCAATTTTTAGGAGAAGCTCCAGGAAGTCGCATTAGGCTCGAGTACAAGAAACACTCTAGAACTGACTGAGCTGAAATGTTCTGGAGTGAAATATTTTATAATGAAAAATACAATATTTGGTTTTATTTAAAGGATATTCTTCAGGACTGTCAATGAAATAGAAAGCTGTTTAGGGCATTGTGACAGACCTGAGCTCAGAACTCATTTTACGCTGCGTTGCAGCAGCTTCCTCGCCAGAGACAGCGTGAGGGGCGCCCTTCACGTCTCTACAGTGTCCGGTAGGGCGGACGCTGTCCTTGTGCGGTCATTCTGTGGCCGCTGTGTTCTTCCAAATCTAAAGCTGAGTAAACTAAGCCGTAACTCTGACCGCTGCTGACTTGCTGCAGGCAAAATACACAACTGACCATGACTGCCGTTGTTGACTTAACTCAGTCATTTTCCAAAAAGTCCACCCTGTGCGTACACTCACAACTTGATATCAAGTATCAAGTGATGTTTAGTTTTTACTTTACTTCGTGCAACGAAACTGATTCGGATATATGTCTAAGTGTATAGCTTCATGCTACGTTGGAAAAATTAATCTACTTATATTACCAAACCTTGTTAGAAGCTGGAGGCTTGAGTGGCAGCTTGAAGTGAAAGAAAGTCTCGTACCTCTAGTGAAACAAGGCAACACTAGAGCGACTGAACTGAGAAACATTTTCTTTTGTTGATCTTCACTCATGAAAATCCCCTACCTAATCTCGACGAAAAACACTAGCGTGATCAGTGTACACTGTACACAACATACGAGATTGTACACAGTGTGCACAACATGCAGTGTACACTGTACACAGTGTGCAGCACACAATACACACTGTACAGTGTGCATAGCGCATAGTATACATTATACACACGACGTAGTGCATAGTATGCACTGTACACATAGTGCACAGCCTACCACAAACAATAAAAAGTGTGCACAGCACGCTATATGTATACGCTGTACATAGTGAGCAGCACACAATATGCACTACACATGGTGTGCACAGCACAGTGCAGTGTACATAGTCTACAGTGTGTACAGTGCACTGTGCACATTTACAATCAGATGGAAAATAGAGGTGTCATTCTTAACAATAAACTCATACAAATTGTTGAGAAAACATTGTTTGGACAGGGACGTGTGTTCTCCGCTGGCATAAATTTCAAAGAAAAACAATGTGTTTTGTAGATTTTATTTGAAGCAGCCTAATAATGAAAATGATTATTGAAGTGATTATTAGAATGATCATTAGACTGATTATTAGAGTGATCATTAAACTGATTATTAGAATGGTCATTAGACTGATAATTAAAGTGATTATTAGAGTGATTATTAAAATGAGAGTGATTACCCCAATGAACAAGTAATTGGTGAGGAGAGGGTAGTGTCTCATTCATTAACCTTTTCTCCATCACCTACTGTCATAATCACCTGCTGTCACAATCACCTTGTCTCCATCACCTACAGTCACGATCACCTTCTCCTTATCACCTACTGTCACAATCACCTTGTCTCCATCACCTACAGTCACGATCACCTTCTCCTTATCACCTACTGTCACAATCACCTTGTCTCCATCACCTACAGTCACGATCACCTTCTCCTTATCACCTACTGTCACAATCACCTTGTCTCCATCATCTACTGTATCAGTCATCTTTTCTCTATCATCTACTGTCATAGTCATCTTTTCTCTATCATCTACTGTCATAGTCATCTTTTCCCTATCATCTACTGTCATAGTCATCTTTTCTCTATCATCTACTCTACCACTCATTTTTTCTCTATCATCTACTGTCATAGTGATCTTTTCTCTTTCATCTACTGTCGTAGTCATCTTGTCTCTATCATCTACTGTCTTAGTCATCTTTTCCCTATCATCTACTGTACCAGTCATCTTTTCCCTATCATCTACTGTTATCGTCATCTTTTCCTATCATCTACTGTCATAGTCATCTTTTCTATATCATCTACTGCTTTTTGTTCTCCCTGATTCCTGCGTATTTAAACAAATTCAACTACTTGAAAAACGAATTGTTATTTAAGAATCTGCTCAGGAGAAGCTGCTCTGAGATCAGTTAGGTCATTGTTGGCTCATTAGATGGACAGAGAGGTGACGCATCACTAGATCCTGCATGTCCCTTTGTGTGTTCAAGCGGTGCTACTTTCACTTGATATAACTTACCAATTGTCAAATAATGAATGACTCATTCCACATTTTCGGCAACAGTTAGATGAAAGAGACGCTGGTGTTGCTGTGCCAACTGCAGTCAATGCTATGACCTGCCGAATCAGATAAGATGTGGTGGGTTAAACCAACATAGAGAAGTGCATTGTTGCTCCAGCTCTCGAAATACAAATTTTCCAGGAAGGGGGGGGGG
>VCRD01000375.1:7302-24490 GCA_006783055.1 Trinorchestia longiramus
TTTAAATTATGTTCTAAGATTATGATGGTAAAATATTAGGTGTTTCCATTATTTTGTCCACCACCTGTAGATCTTCAACATAAACAACAGCACATCTCAGTGAGCACAGCAGCAGGGAAAACAAGTGCAAGAGCAGCTGAGCAGCTGACCAGCTGACCAGCTGAGCGTCATCACTGCCACGACGGCAGTTGCAAGCAAGACGGAGATTCTCGTGCACCTGCACACACTGTCCATCTTTTACCTCTCCCACCTGCTGCTGTAGTCCAATGATCCTGTATTCTTGTATTCCAGCCTCAATGCACTCCACTGTGCCAGATCCCCTACGTTTTTCCTAGTTTTCGTTATTACTCTGCTGTCTTCATCTTTGCGTGTTGTGTTCCAGCGTTGATGCTAAAGCAGCAATACAATCGAAGCGCAACTGAAATGAATTTGAGACCAGGACACACAGTCATCGGAAATACTTGTTTCTAATTAACAAAACACAAACATGCACCTTTTCTTTCAGAAAAATTATTTATAGCATCAAGTCCAATGAATTCTATGAATATTCGATATTGTTTTTCTAGCCTGACTTCGAACTTTTCTTTTTTACAACTATTTTCAGATTGATAGCGTCATCGAAGTTCTGCTCGAAACCAATCCGTTACTGTTCCCAAAAAGCTGTTATCACACTTTCTTTTTAAAAACTATTTCCGGACCCAGAAATTCAATCGAATGTATTTCCAATCTCGCAGATCACAAACGCGAGCATTTTATCAAAAGGATTTGTTAGATCTTCAAAGCGATCGCTGAATCACCGAATTGATTACGATAGCATACGACTGTTGACGTGGTACTCCGGCCTGCATTGGGACGTCAAGAGCTGTGAATCACAAAACACGATTTGTAAACCGCGCGATTGACCAAAATCTTGTTATCGTGTCTCTGAATGCACGTGTTTGTTGGGATGTAGCTCACTCGATTTAGCTGCGATGCGTGCACGTGAAGAGACCGCAGATTGCTATTGAGACTTTGTGTGTTGTCACTTGTTATGCCTGCAACAACTGGAAAGATTACGGAATTATTTTAACGATAAATTGCACTAGTAACGCCAATGTAAGCCTCCTTAACGGACTTTGCAAGTATGCTAAAGTTGTACTCTAAATTTTTTGCTTTACAGTTTCAAATTTTCTCGTCGGCTGAGCGTTCTGCAGGTGTAACACAAGTTTTAGGCAACGCAGTCTGAAGTGTAATACATTAATCCAAATACTCTGGTCTAGTACAGTGTATTGAGCTCATCCGTCCAAGAGTGTAGCTATAGTGACATTCGAATCAAATTAGCGAAAATTCGGCATGCAAAAGAAGCTACACGTAGGTGGATACGAGTAGGAAAGAAGGGTTTCAAATTGAACTCCCAGTATTCTAATATGTTAATTGTCTGCAGTGAAGATAAAAATTAGGTTAACCTAAAACTTTTGTGTATCCCGTAAGCAGCTGGAGTCGAGCACCAGACAAACTATCGCCGGCTTGACTACAGCAAGTCGAGATGCACGTCCGAGTGGCGTAGTTGAGAAGCCGATGTCATGAGTTGAGTTATCATGATGGACGTTCATTAAATCAAGAAGGCCCACCCAAACCATCACTCCAGCCAGGTCAAATAAAATGTGCATTTTGTTGTAAATTTTTTGACAATTGTTCGCGCATGTATGTGAACTTATTAAAAGTATTGGTAAGTTAAAGTATTGATAAGGTAATGGCATTTGCACGTTTTTGTTACATTATGTTCATTTGTTCAATATTTCTACTGAAACGTTCTAGATATATTGCGTGCCGAGCTGTGCGTGCTGCGCACCGAGGTACTGGCGGCATTTGGGTGCTTGCAAATTACAACTCTTCTGCAAATTGTAGAACTTGAAACGCGATCACTCGTTCGTGGGTAGAGGACATTAGGCGGAGGCTTCTTGCTTAAGTTGCAGGGAAGCTCAATCGCTGCCACAAAGTCAACAGGAGCAGCAGACTTGAGAGGCCTGCATAGTTCAGGTACAGCAGGGACAGAATTACGCTAGAGGGACTCGTAGACTTGGGTACGAGTTGCTCAAAGTTTTAAGTTCATGCACTTACATGTTTGTATGGGGACACTTCCAGGACAGAGATCATGAACATCATTGTGAGAATACAAAGTGCTTACAGATTGGGAACAGAAAACGTGCTGACGTCTCAAAACCCTCATTAGATAGGGAATGAGTTGACGTCCTTCAGACAAGTTCAGATTACTGACTGAAACTCGCTTGCTTGAGTGAGAGTTGCAGGTCACAACGGAGGCACTGTTCAGTAGTTTAGATTTTACCTCTGCACAACACAAGGCAGAAATTCAATCTCGGTGTTCATTGTAAATAACATCGGAAATCAGATCTGGATATAAGCGAAGACTAACTAGCTTACAGTACCAGCTGGGCTGTAGGTTGTATCAAAAGAAGGATAGTAGGTAATAACAATGGAGCAGCTATAGGTAACAGTAAATGATTGGCTTTGGGTTGCAGCTTTAGTTTATAATAACGCTTGACTGTAGAATATATTAAAGAATGAGCGTAGGTTACAGCAATGAGTGCTAGAGATCATAAGCACAAAAAGTGACCTAAGCTCCAGACGTACCTGTAGATGAGGCATGTAACCCTGAACACGTAATACTATTGACAATGTTTTTGATAATTAAAATTAATTGCATCTTACCAACGTATTATCAAAAAAACTTGGAAAGCTTATGAGTCTAAAAATTTAAAAAGCATATGAACTGAATCAGGAATAAGCAACACATAGAACTTTTGATAAGAATAATTTGTATCAATAACTCCTAAACAAAATTATTAAAGGCTTCGTGAAATCAAGAGCCCATCAGCCAGCAAAAATTGAGCAATTACATTTAATCACCAGAAGCCCTTAAACACCCAGGGGAGCTGTGTTCTCTAGCTCCCCTCCAGTTCAAAGTATTATAATCCGTTAATTGAAATTTTGTTAATTGGTAACCCTTCTGCAAACAATCTGGCCCAGCTTAGGGAGTCACGAATCTATCGTTCGAATAATGACTCGCCCTCCCTAAAGTCTACGGGGGGAAGTTGCCTTGCTTCGCTGTCGCTTATCTTTGCAAGGTCATTGCAGTCCAAGTAACTCAGAACTTGACATCGTAAGAGCAGAGTGTGACACGAGATGAGCTGGCAATATTCCTGGATCTCATAACGTCGTCGATGACGTACAGAGATAAAAATATCTTCGTTATCACATTTGGTACAAACAGATTAGTTAGTGAACGGCTTGTCAAAGTCCATGCAATACTCGCGGAAATCAATATCATTATTAGTTTGAATGATTTCAGCCTGAGATTAGTTAGCGTTAGCAATAGGAGAATATAAATGCTATTGGGCCGGTTAATTTAGAAGTCATTCTCCTAAACTCGTTTAATTTAGAAAAACGTCACGTTCGATTTTATGTTTCTATCTTTATTATGCCTAAATATTTCATTCCTGGTTGCACTCACAGAACTTCACACGACTACATCCTCTTCATCTCCAGTTGAGGTCTAGCGTGATGGTGAACATAGAGACGCGCTAGCCAAGACTAGGACCATGTTGGAGCTTGTCTCTCCACCGTGTCTTTATGGGGTGTATCAGTCAGGGATCTGGGGTGTATCAGTCAGCGATCTGGGGTGTATCAGTCAGGGATCTGGGGTGTCCTAGTCAGGGTACGTACATTTTTACTTGTGTTCTTATTAAACAGGTTAATTTCAACACGTGAACACAGTCACATCAATAGATCTACCATCAAGTTGGCTTCTAAAGATCTAGGTTTCAGCAAAACGCTACAAAAAATAATATACTTAACACGACACTGATTGAAGCATAACAAGAGTAATATTGATGAAGTTCTCAGATGTCGTTGTAGGTGTTCAGTATCATCGCCGAGATAATATGAATTCTCGTCTATATTTCATACATAATACTACAGTAGATAGACAAGACATTTAATTCAATAAGAAAATGCAACTGGGCAATGCTGCAACAGGAAGAAGTGAGGGGTCTTAGAAGGTACGATGTATTAGTAATGACACACAAGTGATGCAAGAAAATAAGTCGTTGCCCAACAAGCCATCATATCACTACAGAGGTCGTCTTGTCATTCATGAGATACAAGAGACAGTGACGAAATGAGGCACCGAGGAAGGCACTACACTAATTAGATCCGATACAGCACTGATGAAATACGATGCTGTTGCTGATGAGATTCAATAGCCGTAAGTAATAAGATATGATGTCGTAATTTACGACATGAGAGACGATCTCATAAATTCGGACCATTCACTTGAGCCTCCCAAGTTGCTGGGTGGTCGCTGTTTGTCTGGAGCCTGAGTGTCTAAGTTGTGTCATCACTCAAACTGCCTCGCTGCCACCCACACTGCACCCTCACCACACTGCACCCTGACCACACTGCACCCTCACCACACTGCACCCTCACCACACTGCACCCTCACCACACTGCACCCTCACCACACTGCNNNTTACAGCACGAGGCTAGATACGGCACATAGAGCTCTGAGCAGCCAGCGTGTAATCAATGTCACGCATATGAGCAGTAATTACAAGAATTACTGTAATCAACACTACAAATGCTATAGGAACTACTGGGAGAGGGATTACTCTAAGTTGAGCAGGCATCCATGCACTGTATACTGGCACTAGTAACTCCTGCAAACGAATGGAACCAAGACGAAGACATAAATTGCATGAACAACTCATAGACCTAATGGCTGGAAGCTGCTTAAGCTGAAATAGTGAAGTTCAGTTTTCAAAAATTGTGCGCCACAGCAGCCTGTGGTGATCAGGACGGGCGGAAGCGCAACGCGTAAAGCTCCGTGTAGCTTACAAAGCAACTAAATAATGTATGTATTGCTTTTTAAATTTATAAAACCAGCGCCTGTGCAGCTTTCAGTTTGGCATCACTAGTTGCTCGTGTCCTGTTTCCCTAGAAATGTTCGCAATTTTGAAATTCGTCAAATATTTTTATTTAAAGAAATCGAAAAATGTTGAGAAGCACTCAAATATGCAAAATGTTTGCAAAAACTATCACTTCTGAAATTAAAATTAGGTTGCGGGTTAACGCAGGAACTTCAATAATTTAGTAGCAAAGAACTTGATTTTTTACAATCAGTTCTTTTTTTGCAATCACTAATCCATACTTCGAGGGGGGCACCTCAATGAAGTTACCGTCCCTATAACAACATCGTTGTAACGACTTACTGTCCACATATCGATGCAGGTGCCATCTGTTTCAAAACCAACTTCAATTTTATGTTCACTTTATTCATGAACAACACAATTAACGGGTGTGGCACGTCATGTACAGCTGCCACAGGCAACCGCCTAAGAAACACAAGCAACTTCCCGTAACATACACGCTGCAACTTGTGCAACTCATTAAAGCGATGCATAATGACAGTCCACCAGGATGCAGCAGTAGAAGCCAGATGACAGCGTTGGCTACGCAGTTACAGGCCGGTGATTTACAGCGAAACTTGGTCCTCAGAGTTTCGGGGTTGTAGAGCCCCAAAAAAATGCTGACGACAGCAACTTATTAAAAGTAAAGCTCGTCTGCGGTAACAAGGACAGATGACCAACTTCGGGTCTATGACCGAACGCTTCTCGTGGGGGAGGGCGAGGCTTTGGCGCTGCTGGGTCAGTTGTAGTGGGGGTGATGTTGGTGGGCATTGTGGTGATTACGGTATGGCCAAACAATGATTTGTTGCCAATATATATATATATATATATATATATATATATATATATATATATATATATATATATATATATATATATATATATAGTCATAGCGTTGTGGCCGTCATCATTGGTTTAATATCTATGGTGGCTGGTATTATTATTCATGCTATTCATGCAGTTGACTTGACAGTAATACACACATTTGTGTTTATCTTACTTCTACAATTCACCTATGTTGCCGGTGGCAGTATGGTTGTCATCATTATAGTGATAGAATTGTGATTGCTCTTTATTTGGACACTTGGACGCTTTTGTTATCACTCTTAGCAGTTTACGGGACATTCTTACAGCGATGAATACTTTTGAAGGTTTTGGAGAGAATATACCACCACATGTCGACGAAACATGTAATTGGCAACGGCCTGAACATGTAAGTTACTGACACATGTATAGAATTGGTTGCGCAATACACCCATACTCTGTGGTGGAGCAGGAAAAAAAGATACGTAACGCAAACGTATTCCATTACAGCCTGAAGCAACAAGCTTTACTAATTCTACACTGCGTGCGCTGAAAAACCAATTCTACATAACAGCCACCCATGCTCCTAGTCAAGCAAGAATTAACGTAGAAGCCACAAGTAGCGCAAATGCTCTTCAGTGCTGTCTCCGAGAGTAGCAAGAAAAGAAACAAAGAAACTCTCAAGAAGCCCTTATTAATGAACATAACCTACTTCTAAAACTGCTACTAGCAACGTGACTCTTTACAAGCGTAGGATAACTCAATCTCTGAAAGCAACATTTTACTTGGTTTCTCTTGATTTTCAGGTGCAAGCCAGCCATGTTCTTCAAGCAAATAAAACGCGATCATTGAGCTGATTCAATAGGGATGAAGATCACTTCCACATGGAGCTCACGCTAACACTGTAGCAGCAGCTGAAGACAGCAAATACATACATGAGCAAGAGTGGCGACAAGCTCGAGGAATGTCAGACTAACATGGAAGACAAAGCGTGGTACACCGTCTACCGTAGCACGTGCAGCGTCAAATTGGCAGCAAACAAATGATTCGCTCGTACAATCATGTTTTAGTTAGTGAATGTTGGCACTAGACGGTGGTCCCGAACACCTCATCGAGGTATCGGGCGCTGTTGGCAAACACAACAGAGCAGGGTCAGGAAAAGTCTCCCTGACGTCTGTCAGGGACACTGTCTGTCAGTGCATTTATATGCATTGATACTCCTAGCACGTTCTAAAGTAACATTTAATAAACCAAAAAGCTCGGGTAAGACAGGCATCAGAATACAAGGAACCTCGCAGCGACACTAACTGTCTCTTGTGTATAGAAACAAGTACTCACCCACTGCACTCAGCGGACGATGGAGCCTCTTACCTGCACAACAAAGAATGATACGAACAATTATCATGAGGTATAATAATAAATTAGTGGAGTGGACTTATATGACATATTCATAGTTATTAAGAAGTATATAATGGACTTAAAACGCCTCGCTCAGCATCGCTTGCTCTGCGGAACAGAGGATGGAAAAGATGTTTTATCTTCCATGAGATAAGCTTTTGTTGTGTTACATCACATAACACTTTGATTCTTATCTTGGCAAACTGTAGAGTAAATAATCAAAGTATTATGTAATGCAACATAACAATTAAAGTTTCACTCACACATTCTAACTTTCAACGCAAAGCATTGTACTTTAAAAAAAGTACGAGACACAAACAATTAATTTCACAAATATTTTCCGGATCATTAATTCTAGAATGTTTTCCCGACTGTGCACCAAATTTTTACGACCAGAGGGAATAATAGGTATCAAAATTTTGCTAGACTTTCATATCATATATTGTAACCTAAATATACCGAAAGACTTTGTCTCTGGAGATAGCACGCTTCAAATTAATGTTACATTCATACAGGACATACTAAGCGTTCAGAATAATTCAATTTCCTGCTCCAAACACTCGTAGTTTTGTCGTGAATTATCAGAAATTTTGGTTACAATTCAAATATTCAAGATGTTCAAGGACTGTTGAAACAAGTAGGCTCATTCAACTGAAGCTCCTAGCATCGAGTGCAATAAACTTCACTGGACGTGAGAGTGCGAAGTTAAGTTAGAATGGATCTAAATTGGGTCTCGGAGTATAGTTTTCCATGATGATGAACACGCATAAACACTGTTTGCATTCTATTCAAAATTTGAAAGGAATTTAATGAACTGTCGAACTTCAAGTGACTGATCAGCCTTGCTTATGAAACATAAGGTCAATGGATTGTAAACTGCCTTAGGAAATTTGGACTAAAGCATGTATAAATTTGCCTTGTTAGTATTGGACTCCAAGTATATTATGCGGTCTGGTATACCTACCAAGTGAAATGCAATCTTTCTTTACAATATCGGACTTGACACACGTAATCTAAATCTGGAATATCAGATTAAGCATTTGAAATCTGTTTTTGAAGTGCTGCATTAGTAGCATGTAA
Organism: Trinorchestia longiramus; assembly: GCA_006783055.1. Taxonomy (NCBI): domain Eukaryota; kingdom Metazoa; phylum Arthropoda; class Malacostraca; order Amphipoda; family Talitridae; genus Trinorchestia; species Trinorchestia longiramus. Next base: position 15,549 of record VCRD01000375.1, read on the forward strand.
TCTGCTGTCAAATATTGAAGTTGTGATACACAGAATACGTCTGAAGTGTAGTTCTAGTACCACGTACTCAGGTGTACAACATTCAAACAGTAGTAATAGAGTGGGCACTCAGCGGTCGAAAATCGGTATAATGCAATGCAATGCAATGGGCTGTTGGAATAATGGAAGCATAAATTTCAGTCTTCTCCTGAAATACAAGAACATTATGCACCTCAAGTTGTAGACCAATGAATTTCCATCTACTTTTGGAATACATTACAAACTTTCCCACAGATCGACGTTCTCAATGAAATTCTAGAAACTGAAGCGAAGGACAACTTGAGCTCGACTTTATAGTCTTAAATGGGGCAAGTTGTTCACTGAGCCTTCCATGGGGCAAGTCGTACGCTTAGCCTTCCATGGGGCAAGTCGTACGCTTAGCCTTCCATGGGACAAGTCGTACGCTTAGCCTTCCATGGGGCAAGTCGTACTCTTAGCCTTCCATGGAGCAAGTCGTACTCTTAGCCTTCCATGGGGCAAGTCGTACGTTGGGTCTTTCTTAGAGTTACGTACGTGGAACAAGTCGTAGAGGCCATATTCCAAGGAGTTAGTCGTTTGTGGACTTGATGTTCTCCATATATGGATTAAGGAATATCCACTTATGATTTACGACATTAAATCGAACCGAAAAGTCAAAACGATTTCAAGCCTAAAGGCAGAGGAGCGAACAAGCAATATTCTAGAAGCTAAACTAATTTTTGGCCAAAGTCTCCAGACGCTGAACGCAGGAGAACAACAGTGCAGAGGACAGACCTACAACACAGCACAGCATTGGCTGCAGTGCAGGCTGCAGTGCAGGCTGCAGTACAGGCTGCAGTGCAGGCTGTAGTGCAGGCTGCAGTGCAGGCTGCAGTGCAGGCTGCAGTACAGGCTGCAGTACAGGCTGCAGAATACAAGCCTTTGTGAGGAGGTTCAGTCATGTCGTTGGTTCACAATTTTGGACTCAATAATACTTGAATACAATGACAGAAATTCGACCAGACGTATGTTATAAAATGACTGTAAAGCCACAAAATGTCATTCCAAGACAATATTCTTCACAAGCCGTGATATTCAGCTGGATTGACAATTTAAAATTGAATAATTCTTTATCGCCTGAAAAAATTGTTCCTAGGATTATGTAGAATTTAAAAACTATAGCATCATATTACGCTAACAAATACTGTCTCTCATGCAGCTCATGGAATCACATGCTGCCCATGCACTGTCTCACATGCAGCTCATGCACTGACTCACATGCTTATGTAGTATTAACAAACTTCAAGGTGCTTATTCCAATGAATTATGGTCGCCAATTTCTCGATATTAATCTAACGGAACTAAAAATATCAGGCTCATGGGAAAGTAAGGCTCTCATTTAATTTAAATTTGCGTGAAATGAAACTGTTCTTCATGAAATGTGGATATAAAATTACACTACATCTGTTGTGCCACATTTGACCAAGTCTTCAAACCTTCTCGCGCCATTTCTACCCTGGCAAGCTAATTCCACGGATATTCTGATCATTATCATTTTCATACTTTTTCCTTTTGGTGAAACTTACACCGAACGCTTATGTCTTTTTAAATTTAACCATCAAATTAATGAGGCTTTTTTTGCTTTCACTTTTCCGTTCCAGCAATTAGATAAAAAATGAATATTGCACTGATCATCTTCGAAACTTGAGTCAATCTTTGTAACAGTTTTTGATTTTTCCCTCGTCTTTAAGAAGAGATGCTGAAATGGACAAATAAAGGTGTCACTGTAAATCACAAAATTCAAAACTTGCATGCTTCAATCAAAAACTATTCTCCAGAGTAAAACTAGTCGAAAGCCCCGACAATTTTAGCAGCAATGAATGGCCTGAACAAAAGGTCTAGTTCTAACACTGGTTTGCAAGCGGACACCCTCGGAGTCACTCTATTTCCCAATGGAAATTATTCCCCATGTTCATTTTCGGGGTCACATTTACACCGCTCCCTCTTAACGAAGCTGCACAAAACTTCTTAATTAATAAGAATTATTCGAGGCAGAATAAAATCCTGGATTTTGCAGCCGTAATTCCGGGTGCAAGAATTCATGAAATAAAATATTTGGTGCATTTCATTTGAGAGCGGAAATGAGCTCATTTGAATTGGTAGGGATAGCAGTGGGATCAGCTGAGGCCTATAATGGCCGCCTTAATTGTTAATTTGGGCAAGCAGGCACGTGCTGTACTCGTGCTCGTGCCTACAACTGGAGGGATGGCAGGCACAATTGTGCTAATAAATTAATCACGCTCCCATCATATATAATTTGCCCCAGAAAATGCTAAAAACTTTTCAAGTTTAAAATTCATACAAACGTAAGGCAGTTATAAAAAGTTATGTGTCACAACTAGCTTGATAAATTAGTTGAAACATTTCGCTGTTACACAAGGTTATTTTTTCCGACATTATTGAACGAGTTCTTGTAAGATTGATGTGGTAAATACCGCATCAAGACCGTGTAGCTCATCTTTAGAAGTGTAAGCTGGAGAGCAGAACTACGATATGGTAAAAGAAACTTTATGACACATGCGACATTTTTAACTCTGCACGCCTCGATTTATCATCAGGCAGTTGAGTTTAGGAATCTGTTTCAGTTTCTAAATCTAAATTTAGTTATAAAACTCTCAATTGGGCTGAGCAAATACGAGCCTGCGCTGGAGTCTAACTGCACGTTCTAACTACCGGGCCATGAAGAAAACCAGTTTTCTTCTTTCGGAGTTCATGATAGTATGCAACATAATAGTATGGAACATGATAGTATGCAACATAATAGTATGGAACATGATAGTATGCAACATGATAGTATGGAACATGATAGTATGCAACATGATAGTATGGAACATGATAGTATGCAACATGATAGTATGGAACATGATAGTATGCAACATGATAGTATGCAACATGATAGTATGCAACATGATAGTATGCAACATGATAGTATGCAACATGATAGTATGCAACATGATAGTATGCAACATGATAGTATGCAACATGATAGTATGCAACATGATAGTATGCAACATGATAGCGTGCAACATGATAGTATGCAACATGATAGTATGCAACATGATAGCATGCAAGAGACGCAAGGGAGCTCCTGGTAAGACACACATTACTCACAACTCAGCCATGCAAGCTCCTGGGACGCAGACACTCTCTAGTCTGCACAGGCAACACTAATTCAGAACTAACCATCTCATTAATCTCAGTTATGGTCTGTTTGTTCTATCCTAAGTAACCGACCTTTACACTAACTATACTTTCTCCTATAAATTAGAAATAGGAAGAGCAGAAAAGAGTTCACTCGGAAATGGCAAATAAAAATGAATACGAAACGGCAGGGACGGAGGGAGACATTAAAAAGCTTGATAGTAAAATTTAAAATTACTAGTGCAATATGTACCCGCAAAATTCAGGATCTATGAAGTAAAATACATTTTTCATTTTACCCGTGGTATTATCAAAATCTGAATATTTTTCATGAATGTTTACAGAATTTCCATTTTCTATTTTATCTACCAATAACAGGGCTGAGTGGGAGAAGAAAACTGATAACGGAAAAAATGGCTTGTTTTATAGTGATCCAGTGCTTATGGTACCGACAATACAATGCATTGTATTGTCTAGTGCAATGTGTACCCGTTAACTTTGCCATGCGAGCAGCATTGCTTCGTCTTGCCATTTCGCGTTGTTCGTCCGATAGTCTTCGGCGTCTTTCTTGCTGTCGAAGTCTTGCTGCTTCTCTCTTACGGTTGGACACGTTTCTATCCATGTTGGCCTTTTTACCGGAATTATATTCTGAAATATCCTCTATTATCTCTTTGAAGCTTTTCAAGAAAATCACAATTCCGAAAACAATAACTCAATTTCCAAAATCTTTGGCCTTATACTAAGTGGTAGGAGGGTTACCGGTCATACTAATTTAAAACATTTCTTTTCGCATTATCAATTGCAAATATCAAAGCATCATGCTGAATTTCAACAGATAAAGGTTCTAAGAAAATTTCTATTTGTAAAAATAAACCAATTGTGTATTCTCGATACCATAATACAAGTGAAAGGGAATTGAATTGCCGCAGAAAAATAATGCAATAGAAGGATTTTCTGAATTTCTTGAGCTTTATCCTTGTTGCTATCAAAGCTATCGATTAGAAGAGTGTGACACAGGGACAGACAGACGCGGCTCTTATTATAGTACAGATAATAAAACTGAAAATCAGCAGAGCTTATTATATCGGCAAACCCATGACAAAACTTTGAAAACAGTTGCTGCATTTTGAAATAAATTACCGAGGCAGGAAGTGCGCAATCCCAACGTCCCAGTTAAGCAGCTTAAGTAGTCAAGTAATTAAATTCTTACTTTATTTCCCAGTTCGTATTTCAAGTCTCCAGCATTTATGTGCAACTGATCAACAGAACTACCAATTACACTGAGCAACCATACTTACAGTTAGTCTGTAAATTTGTTTAGCAGAATGCGCATATAAAGCTTACTCGCAATTAATAAAAACTGCTAAAATGCAAACTAAATTGAACGTGTCAGTCAATATGGACCGACAGAACTTCGAAATCGTGAACCTGAACGCAAAGCTGCACTCGCAAGGAAGTTTCATTGGAATATTAGACTCGAACAAATGTTAAACACGTCGTAAAATACATGAACACTGGAGGCAGACGCAAACTGAGCGGAACTGTGCGAGCGCAAACCTGAACTTTCGATGGCATAATACAAAAATGAAGAAGCGTTTTTGGTTGTTACGAAACCAGTGTAGAGAAGATTTTTGAAATGTTATGAAAAAACATCCTTGGATGAAGTTAGAATGAAATTACTTACGAGGAAATACTGTTCATCAAACGATGGTGAATAGCTGCATCCATCACGTTTGATCCAAAGAGCTTTCACTTTATATATTCGGAAATGTAGTTGTACTTTTGAATTTAGGGATATGGTGAGCATTATTATATTAATTAAATATTATAGTGAGCATTATTTTCTTATTAAGGCAGTATGGTAAGCATTATTATATTAAGCATTATGATGAGAGCACACTGAAACACTCGCGCTACTCAGTGATGGTGAACAACACAGACCTTCTTTCGAAAGAAAAGAAAAATTGTGCTAGTACAATGCCCTCCACCAATTAAGAAAGTTTTCAAATCACCAGAAGGAGTTTTGTTTAATTACCTGCTGGTAGTTCGCTCCACAGAGTTAAGGAATAATATCGAGATCTATGTTTCAAGTTTGCAATTATTTCTGCGCTATTGAACTTTCTTCACAACATTAAACTGTGAGGGTCTATATGAAATATCTGTTGCATTCAAGTTTGTTCAGTATTTTAGATACGCAAGTTCATTCAATAAAATTATTTCGCGAGTATAAATGAGTTTCGCAGTATATAGTCAACTTGAAGACTTATCTATTAAATTGTCTTATTTGGTATTGAAATAATTTCTGGAGTGCTGACAGAGTATTATGTAAAAACAAAGAAGTATTCGTACATTTTGGCATCAGTGTGTGCGTCACAAATTCAAATGTAGATCACTTAAAAGTTCCGAACTCGACGTTATTTCGATTAATTCTAAGGCTTCAAGCATTTAGCTGTATTTGGAATTGAACTTTACTATATTTGAGTCAACTTATGATCAGAAGAAATGCTTTATAGTTTATACACGTTTACGAACATCAACTGTTGATGCACTGGGAACTCGCGACACCAAAGCAGATGTAGACGACATGACAACGAGAATACTTTCAGGTCTAACACACGTACGCCTGGTAGATGAGCTGGTAGAGGAGACCACAGATCTACCGAGGTTCTACCGTCACCTGTACGAGCACCATGCAATATTGTCTTGTCACCAGCAGCACACCGTCATGATAAGATCACTTGCATCACACAATTACCAAAGTTGAGACCTTGCATTGAATAGAAGGAACGACAACCAGTAAGACATGGTAGAGTGAGGCAGGGTTGCTGTAAGTAAGGTATTTTCATCGTCAGTAGTTGCAACGGACAATAAGTCCATGGTAATGAACGAGTGAAATCAAAGTCAGAACAAAGAGCGAAGACAAAGCGAGGACAAAGTGAAGGCAAAGGAAGGGAGAAGTGAGAGGAAAGTGTGAGAAAAGTGAGAAGAAATTGAGATAAAAATGAGAGAAAGGTGTGGGAAAGGAGAGAAGAAAGCGAAGAGAAAGCGAGGGGAAAGGGAGAGGAAGTGAGGGACTAAGCGAAGAAGAAATGAGGGGATGTAAGAGGAAGGTGAGGGCAAAGTAATGGAAAGGGAGAGGAAGTGAGGGACTAAGTGAAGAAGAAATGAGGGGGATGTGAGAGGAAGGTGAGGGCAAAGTAATGGAAAGGGAGAGGTACTCGAGTACACTTGAGTACCTGTCATCAGTTCACAAGATGCAACACAAGCGCAGGTAGGCTGCTTAGTATAGAGGGAAGATGAAAAATAACTTCTTTTAGTGGTGAGGTAAGAAATTCTAAAACATGAAGTATAACAAAATGTGGGTTCACACAAGTCGTTATTTATTTCATTTTGCCAAATTTCGGCGGAAATGTTTCTTAGGATGTCGCACCTGAATGTTAGGTTATGTCATCAAGTTTCTGACAGAATGTTGACAAGCAAATTTTGTACCATCACAACATTCACCTCAGGTACTCAAAGAAAAGTGCATATTTACGAAGTGATGTTCCCATCCATCTTTAACTTTATATGTACTCCACTTGAACGATCATGAATACATGACTGCTCTGACCAGCCCACAGCAAACAACCAAAGACTTCTAATGTATTCTAGGTTTTGGACCATCAGTTGGACTGCAGAGTTTCTCCTGAGACGAGCAGAGTTTATGGCAGAGAGAGACGCTTTACAGTGGTGCTTGCGACTGCTCATCGTCCAAAAATAGACCAAAATGGACCCATAATATCCTTGAGATGCTCCGTGATGCCAGACTTGGCAGAGACGAGCAGGAGGTAACTGCATGAACTCAACTGCACAGACGCAGTCTGCAGTGCAGCAAACCAACACCTAGACGATAATTAAAGCAGTAGATCCTTGATGACAGTGATTTGTGTAGCGTGTAGCTGTGTTGTGCAACTCGGCACTCTTGAGCAGACCGACATTCATGTGAAAATCAGGCGCTAATAGAATCAAAACCTACTTTCTACGCTCCATGCCTGCCTTATCTTTTTCAAAAAATGATTAAATTTATAAATTATTCATGAGTCTTCACCAGTCTTCAAATTGTGGATTTGGTTATTTAAAACACAATAGTTTTAGATTAAATGACAGAGAACGACGATGTTCTCGAAGTACCTAAAAAGAATTAACAGACAATAATATTGGTCCAGTTATGGGAAGTAATTAACAATTTTGTAAAGCCGCTTGCACGCTTTCAAAATGTGTTCATAAAAGAAATAAAGTTGTCCTTGAGTACATGGAATACAAAGGTCTCTGGATCTCAAAGGTCATGTGAGCCTCAGAGTTCTTTTTTCAGCTTTTGCATGCCACAGAGCACGCGTCGAGTCCAGGCTTGTGAAGGATCTTCAGTTCCCTCAGGACAACCTAATTCAAAGTTACTCTCTCCTCTGGAGACAATTAACATCCAGATTACGCATAGCTCAATGCATTTCTAAGAGACGTAGAACTAATTGATTCTCATTGATATCTAGGTACCTCAGAGTCACTAAACATCAGAGAATTTTTAAAGAATTTAAGAACCTTTCGATGCTGAAAAATGTTCTGCATGAGACGCACAATCTTTCATGATCCCGCAGACTCTGTATTCTGAAATGTTTCTAAATGCTAGGACTACTAAAGATTTCATCAAGTCCGAGGATCCTAGAAATTCAATGCTTCGCAATGGTTTCCAGAAAACATTTTTCTTGTCTCAAAAATCGTGGAGCAGCGCGAGGATGTTGAGTTTAAGACTGAGACCAGGCAAGACTGAGAGCAGTAGGAACCTGGCAGGACGCAAGGAGCTTCTAAGGAACAGCGGGAGCATCTAAACCACACGACATGATATTCCTCACCTGCCCCACTGAATGTGGCGCTGACGGAGCATCCGTTTCTACATGCTTTCTTGAAGCTAATGAAGAATTAGAATGTTTTTATAAACCTCTCCTAATACATATACTGTAAAGAAGTCATCCTTACATCAGTCATATACAGAGAAAACAATTACTTAAAATTATTCTGGAGCCAACAGAAGTCATTTTTTAGCCATATCGTTCATTTCAGCTGATGAGCTCGACAGATTATGTGACAAGACTTCTGTTTTCTTTTCCAGAAATTCCGAATTATTTCCCATCTGATTTGATACAATAAACGTATGAATAAAATTGTCCTTGGCACTTTGTCTGACAAATTTGAAATGCAGAAGTTTCAAGAAAGCCTTACATGACTTCCAAGAAGCTTACAAGTGTTTCTCCTGCAAGTTCAGCATAATTAACAAGCAATTACAAAAATATTAGGTTAAGGCTGCTACACTTGCCGTGAGAAAAATATTAGATCAAGATCGCTACACTTGCCGTGAAAGAAAAGAGCTGCACACACTTGCAGGTGTCAGCAGTCGCGTCACAGGCACCAGCTGTTGCAGGTTGCGCTTACAATCAACATCCGCTCAAAATTTTTGTTCGCTTTGGTCCAGGAATTTCTCCTAGACTCCGGCGGTGCAGACCCTCATTAAAAATAATGATGCATCTGTAAGGCAACGGACGCAGATCGGTATTGGCCCGGTATTACATCGTGGCTGGTGCCGATCGCAATGTTACACTAACAAGAAAGTGCGTATGAATCTAATACAAAAAATATGGCATGCGTATCGGTTTCATTCTTGCATGTTATCTCTTTTATCACGCTCAAACTCTGACAGCCTATTTTTGCAGGCA
>VCRD01000375.1:25033-96412 GCA_006783055.1 Trinorchestia longiramus
TAGGTTAGGTTAGGTCAGGTTAGGTTTTATTGTTTTAACCGTTTCAATAAATAATTTACTTTAATTTTTGAGTCGTTTTTTTAAAGGTCCTCCCGATAATACGTAAGCACCGAAACTTTATTCTAATCTGGTAGACATGATATATACATTGGTTTTTAAATTTTTGAACATTTTAAGACTAGTGATCAATTGTGAAACGTTCACCTTTCACCTGAATACAAAATTGCTCATCTGTAATCGGATTCTGGAGCGCTTTCTCACATTAAGAGATTAACTCAGAGTCCATCTCCTGCACACGGAATGGCTAACACGTAACCTGGATACACAATGCCTTAACCCAGACACAGAATTACTCGTCCACGATTCAGCTTCTAAGTCGTCTGCGTGTGTCAAGACTCGTCAATGCAACACCGTCTGGACGATGCTTCGTCACAACGCAAAGCAAAATTCTTGAGGAGTGGGCGGGGAAGAGAGGGAGAAATGGCAGCAAGATATTCAAGGAGCAACGTTAGGTCTAGAAATGGCTGGTCTAATTTATTTCAGTGAAGTAAAAACACAGCAATTAATCTATCTCTCCCCCTGATTCTCCCCTGCGTGAAAGGAGCAGATGCAAACATGTGCTCGGAAGCAACGCTCGTAAATACACGTCTAAACGTTGCTGTTCAGTGGTGTTATGGAACAGCGTCCAGTTTTGCAACCCAAGATCTTCATAAAAACTTTTTGAGGGGCGGGTGCCAAAATACTCCTATTTAGAATCTCAGAGATTTGCACGAGATGCTCGTACGAATGAAAAAGAGTTTAGGTTTCGTAACAGAATCTCAAAGGGCTTAGAAATTCGAGAGGAATTTCCTACCAAGAAATATTTGGGAAAACTTTTAACAAAATAAAAACTAGTTAGTTTTAATGCCACAAGAGAGAATGTGTATAATGATCAAGTGTTGCTGCCGGCACCAGCGATGCAGCAGATGAAGCCCTCACAGCGTAGTACACAGGTAACAGACTACAGGAGGGAACATGTAGTTCTCTCTTTTGCTCCTCACGGGGACTAGTTCACTTGGACACCTAACTTATTCATTGTAATCATTTTGACGAGTAACAGTAGAACCAGCTGCAGGGAAACGAGTCTTTGAGTGGAGCCAATCTGAAGTGTAATCCACCATGAGAACTAAAACTTGCATGTCTGATCCAATTGAAACTTCCGAGGAATTTAGTTATTACAACTTTGTTGGGGTGAAAAGTTCAGCAGGGCATGTACGAGCAGCTGTCTACCCGCCTATGTATAAAAAAGAATTTTGCTAATATGATTGAAGACATAAAAGCTAATTTCATGAACCGTAAGATCAAATAAAACTTAGGACTCGCCAAACAAATGGAACTCCCAGAAGACCGAGAACCCTCTTGAAGACCGAGAACTGCTCCTCTAAAGACCTTATTTTACAACTCTGATTCCCTTTAGTTATTACTATAGGAACAAATAAACTTATTTAAAATATAAGAAGGCATAAGCAGCCGCGCTAAAAACTAACTTATTCATAACTTTTACATTGTTCGTTAAAGTGCATCAGGTTCCTGCAAATGATCCATGGGTAAACATAAAAAGAAAGATCACTCGCTGATAACTGGAAATTATTTTTAACTAATTTATTCGTCGTCGGCATATGACCAAAGTGTCTCATAACGTGGGAAATAACAAGAACGAGATCCTTTGAAGTCTCTAAACACGGTTCCTTATAACAGTGCAGAAGCAGTCTTGCAACCGAGAACGAGAGTAACATGAGAAACATTTATGACTAGGTAATTGCCTCCTATTACGCAGCCCTGTTTGAAGTTCATGCTCATGTCTACCGAAATCATGGGAAGAACCTACGTTCATAATATTCTGGCTTTAATGAGCAATGGAAGCAGAATACTGAAGAGAGTAACATCAAAATACCTGCTAATGAAGGGCTTCAGGTTTCAGCGCAGCGAGATGAGACGCCATCTTGGATTTCACGAAGCGTCCAGAGAAGCCAAAAGGAATATGAGATGTGAAGCGTAGAAGAAGCGTGGAATTATAAAAAAAAATGTACAACAAAAAGCGAAACGGCCTCCGTATTGAGTTGGAGTCTGATTTGATACACTTTTAGTCACAGAACGATAATTATTACTTTCTACCGCAGACAGGCATGGCATAAGAAAACATTTTCATGTGATTATATCAACGCAGGCAAAGTCGTTTCTAAATGATTGATTTCCGGTAAACACAAAAAAAATAGTTAATCGAAAAAAAAATAAATACACCTTTTCTCCTCACGTAAAACACACGTTTCAAATGTGCTTAGAAACTTTACTTTGAGTTTTTGTTTCTTTAATTGCAACCGCAGGCCGCACAAGAACGTAGTGGCGCAGCGGCTTCACGACGAAACTAAACTCCGAACTGCTAGCGTCACTGCACACGATTAATCAAACAAAATTCAGGTATAATACCAACCAGGGTTAATTAATCTTATCTTTGGACTAGCAAAATTGAAGCAATTACAGGAAATATAATGTATAATAATTTAAGAGAAGTATTTCATGATAGAAAGTTAGAAAGTTTCAGCCGAAATGTTAAGGTGAGCAATGACTTGATTTACCATATTTTCCTAAGGACAATTCTAACAGTTGTGCAACATTGAGATGAGCGGCTTGTTATTTCATTGAAGTCTTGAGTGCGTTATGGTAGACAGAGACAAGGTCACCGTGAATTATGAAGAGTTCTTTTTATGCATAATGCATGCAATATGCTAGATAAAATAACATGGAAGTGGAACACAGTGAGTCGTCTGCAATAATAATCGTAAAAGGAAGAAATTAAGAAAAGGAAGAGATACCAACCAGGGCATTGTGTTGTCCATCATCACTATTTAGAAAAATATATTTCAATACTTTCTTGATTGCGGCTCTTGAATAATGAGAAAGAATCCCATGTTATCAATTCGTTGCATTTTATTTCTGCAAATTAATCAAAAGAATTTCACCGTGATGAGGTTACTGCCACATGTTTTTAATGTGATTAGACTTGCAGAGAGCACGAGTGTTGGTACTCCTAATGCAAGGTAAACAAGGTAGAGCTTATTTCTCCGTGTCATGATCCCACAACACGGCTGTTTGTGCCTACGCTTTGTTTACGTTGACACTTCGTGTTTGTGTATTCAGTGGTCGAGCTGCTGCTTAAGGCTCCTCCAAACTATCAGTCTTTTCATCAATCACGAACACTGAAGTCGACGAACACGAGCAGGGACAAGTTTGAAGAGCGTCCACACTACATAGTTTTGCTTGATGAAAAAACAGGAGTTTTTGAGTCAGCTGTTCGAACGATCGGATAAAGTCGGTCATTGAAATCGATCCCACGTATATTTGTGCAATAATTATAAATATATCTCTGAACTATATTTAGGGGCAATAATATTTTGAAAATATAATTTTAATTGGTGAGCAAGACATACTTTCTTCTGCAAACTTCATGTCTCTTGAACACACAGATATTCCTGATACTTTGACAAGATATACTATTAGTTTAAGGAATTATGTTACTTTAAATTTTTATTTAAAGATTTTTAAATAAATTTTAATTCAATTTTTTAGAAATCTAGTGTCAGAATTTAAGTTTAACTAAGCAGTATCTCAACACACACAGGATGATCAAATCTGCCAGTAATTTTGGTACGTACACGTCATCACTACCTGCTCCACTTTTCATTGAATTGTTTTGATATCTTAATTCTCTCCTAAATTGGGTCCGGAGGACATTGATTTTGCTCTTGAGTTTTTCCACGGTCAAACCTGAAACGAATATTGACATCTTTTCAGTGATGTTATGATATGCCCTTTGTTTATTATTTTTATTTTTATAGTCTTTTGATTTAACTTGCCATAAGCGTGGGTTTTCCTTTAAAGTCTCGATTAATACTAAAATATCCGTTCAACCCCTCTCGCCCTCCATGACAATATTGTGTCGTGTTCGTGTTTTCCAACAAGTTGGAAAACACAAACACAGTCGAATATGGTGCTTGATGATTGACGGAACACAAATTTCATCAAACACAAGCACTAAAATGGACGAAAAGATTGATAGTGTAGACGGGGCTTTAGTGATTGCGTGGTGAATGTTTGGGTCATCACTTAGTTTTTGCGTGATCAGTGTTTGTGTTGCTGCTCTGTGTTTATTTAATCAAAATTAGTGTAGTCATTTGTTTACGTATTCACACGGAGTATTTACTTGCTCCTGTTTGTCACTCGATGACAGAGTTACTTGGTTGCTCGTGCAGCTCCCAGGCTTATTGACATAAACACTTGCCTTAACGCATCAACTTGCACAGCCTCCAGTAATTAGTGACTCAGAGTAAGGCGTGTGCTTTGCTGCATGCTAATCAAACCATGCGACGGACACAGCAAGTAATGCTCATTTTGAGTTACAAGAAGCACATGTGCACATGGTGCCTTCCGCTTATACGTCTTTCCACGTATGCAAATTACTATCTTGTAAATTATGTCAGAACTTCACTCATCAAACACGGACCATCATTGAAAACGCTCGCCACACTCTCATACCTGTCGAGTAGAATTACATTCATTCTATGAAAGTTGATTAAATTCATTGGTGAGAACTGCTGTTGTGTTGCAGAGCACAAGCAGGGCAGTGGAGAACGGCTCGGTCGAAATTTCTTCTGGATAGAAGTAGACGACACACGAGTTAAGAAGCCTTCTTTTGAACAGGGCACTTCTGAACACTTTCCTCTGACGTTTTACGAGGCATGTCTGCCCACATACCTCATTAATGATTATGTTAGGCCTGCAGTTTTGTGTGTGAGTCAGTTTTTGTACGTGTGGGATTTTGTGTGTGTGTGCATGTGACAAATTCTTCTAAAATTTTACTGAAGAACTCGAGAGAATTTTCATAGCAGGTGCAACGAAACAGTTAGCTGACACAGACTTATGGGCATAAATTTAGAGTAAAAATTGAGCAATTTTCTAAAATGATGTTCACATGTTTCTACTGTGACTACGTTATGAATACTGAGTGGTACTAATTGCCTCATCATAGCATCAATTATACAGGTGAGGAAACATGCTGCTAATGACATCATTTTTGAGCTTCACTTTAATGGCAGCCAATTTATTTCAATGAAACGAACGCATGCTTTTGATGATAAGAGACACGAGTAAAATGCAGTGCGATCACATGAGTAAGGTAGGCAAAAAAGAAGCTGATGAATAATGTTGTAAAAAAGCACCGTGCAAAAATACACGCAGACCTAAGAAATGTTGAAAATGATGGAGAATTGCACGAAAGAGATTCTCTGTGAAAATTAATGAAAAATGAGCTAAAAAATGATGGGAAAAACAGTGAAAACATTTTGGGGAGTCAATTATTAATTAATGCTCATGTACATAGTACAAGAAAGGAAAAACAAAATTATAAGGAATAATTTGTGGCACTGAATATTAAAAACTTAGTTATAAAAAAGCTTGCATCGCGCTGTGTACATACAATTGATCACGTGAAGTTGTTTCATTTTTTCCTACGTTCTCGAAGCGAGCCAATAGTAAGAATGCCATCCATTCTTATAACTCAACGAAAAAATTAAGAATCGATTGTATTTCCAATCAATAAAATTTCATATACGACATTCGATGATAAGTTTATTTAGTTTCTTTTGTGTGAAGGTTTAGATTTCTCCTCACGGGAAATTTAGGTAAGCATAGGTAGAGAATGAGCGAGTCTATTATTTCTGTGGTTTACTAATTCTAATATCACCACAGCAGTCAAGTTTCCTGCACTCCTTGATGAGTGGATGATTACAAAGCGGATGAATGAACAGGAAAGCTGATAATACATTTTGTAAATTTATTTTCATTGTAACGACATTGTATCATTAGTAACAATATCATCGTTCAAAATTATTTGAAAATCATTCATTCACCAAATATTTAATGAGTTTTTAGAACTCGCTACTGGCAGCACGAGAATAAGGAATTAGGTGACACCGACTTTTCAAAGTAATTAATAAAAATGTTAGCAATCTACACACGGTCGCCAAGTTCCCACACTGAAGTCGCGTACAATCCACCTCGTTTTATGAGTACGACCATCAAATGGAACGATGCTTGTGAATTGTTCAAAGGCTTGAAGAATGGGAAAAATTTCTTCATATGCTGAGCATCCCTAAGGACCATAAGTGAAATAAATAATCAATTCCTTTTATCCCAATGTGTTATACAGTGCATGTATTAGAATAAGGATTGTAAAGCTTAGCACTAACATCTCAAGACTGATGATTCTACACCCAGTGACTATTCCTTTCCTCTGTACTGCGAGTTGAGGTAATGGATCGTAGGAGTGCTAGATGAGATTCATGAAGTCATAGAGAAGTTTAATGAAACCAGGTGCCTTGCGTCGCAGGCAGGACTATTTTTAGCCCTATTTATTCAACACTACTGGCAGAAATGAAGTAAAACGATGGGATAAGAACCACAGACTCATGCCTCTCAAGCTGAAGTCACACGCCACTCGACAACACTGACAGCTCTTTGTAAGAATTTTTTTACAGGAACTGTGTATCAGGATTGAGAAACATTGCACAAATTCTTACACAGGAAGAATGCATGAAGCACGCACGCTGTGCATTAACACCCACAGCTCAACTGAAGGACAGGAGACATAATTAGCTCTCCATGCCACTCTTGACCCCCACAGGGTGACAGAAGGACCACAGTTCCAGTTTCTCTTTAACTCCTTTGTCTCGTTCAGTGAAGCAACACTTGAGACGGGCCAGCTCGAATGAAGGGTTTTAAGAAAACATTTTCAAGTTTTGTATCATGAACAATTTTAGTTGTCCAAGTTTTGCATGCAGACAAATGTTAATGGTGTAAGTTTAGGGCAAAGAGTAGTCTTAATAGTCAAAGTTTTACACTATGGAAAATCTAAGAAATTTAAATAGTAGTTATATTCTATTCACTATCCTGTACAAACAATTCTGTAAGTCTTGCTGTACAAACTGGGGCTGAATAACTGAGAGTGAAATGTAAAGTTTGAATTCAAATATTTTGAAAACAGTTTTAATTTTGAAACAGCAGATGTGAATGAAACGTGAAAAACTCGCATCAATTTTTTGTAACGCAATGGTAGACAATTAGTTCAAATAATAATTTTAAGCATGTGACGATGTGAGAACTTTGAATGCATTGATTGTATAGTATTGTATATTGATGTATTAAATATTATGCAGTACCGTCACCACACACCCTGTACCGTCACCATACACCCTGTAGCGTCACCACACACCCTGTACCGTCACCACACACCCTGTACCGTCACCACACACCCTGTACCGTCACCACACACCCTGTACCGTCACCACACACCCTGTAGCGCTTTGTCTCAGGTTTTGTGTACGCGTGTTTGCCAACGCAGTGAAAATTCCGCGTTAATCAGAAAATCGTGTTGGACACAGCGAAAACCCTCGGCAATTTAACTTCAAAGGGGCGAGCGGATGGGGACTTGTCGGGCACAAAACTCTGGCTTAAAAAGAAGGAAAGAAGGAAGCAGGACGGCAGCGGTCACCAGGCTGCGTTAACTGAAGCACTATGACAGCAACCCTACAGCACCTTAACGTAGCACTCAATGCTTATGTCTACGCTGTCTCCAGACCCAGCAATGTGCCAGCAGTGCAATGTGCCAGCAGTGCAATGTGCCAGCAGTGCAATGTGCCAGCAATGTATCGTTTGTCTGGATCGCTTGGTGCAATGTTGACTGCTTCTCATCTCAATGAGTGTTTGTCATACTTTGCAAGAAGACACAGAAGAATTCTATATTTATTATTTGTGATACATTTTAAAAGTGCTCATGGAAGTAAGCTTAATTCAAGGAAAGACACTAAATGCAATGATTT
Source organism: Trinorchestia longiramus (assembly GCA_006783055.1). Lineage (NCBI taxonomy): Eukaryota > Metazoa > Arthropoda > Malacostraca > Amphipoda > Talitridae > Trinorchestia > Trinorchestia longiramus. The sequence continues at coordinate 32,947 of VCRD01000375.1, forward strand.
CTACCTGCATAACACTTTAAATAAAAAAAGACGCGTCATTCATTTTGACGAACTAATTCGCGGCTCTCAAGCTCGTTATGCAAATAGAGCAAGGGTGGGTAAGGGAGAGGTATAGAATTAGTACACAGCGTTGCGTCAAATACGATGCGGAACACTGAAAAAATTATTTCTGAAAATTTTAATGATTTATGACGACAGTTAAGAAAAATTAAATTAAAATAACGTTTTTTTATGAGTGCAGAAATACTCAACAATATCGTAGAAAAGTCTTGAATTGTTTCATTAAAAATTACAAATTAGCTAGCTTAAAGAGTACCGAGGACACTTACAATGTCATTATTTTGTTTTAAACCGAGTTTTTAATACAAATGAAATGATATTGATGTTATGAACTAGAATTTAAAAGGGTGTTCACATTCTAGGAACACTTAATCTTGCATCTGAGTGTCATGTAACACGTCTGCAGTGTACAGTCATCAGTTTACCAGGATACATCATGCAGACAACTAAAGAGCTCAGTGTAGATCACCGAAATCGTAAAGTCAAAGCTCATGTAGATGATGAAAGCTGTAGAGCAAATACAAAGCAACTTAAAGTGCATTGCAGTGCAGTTGATTTAATAATTCAAAAATGGAAGAAACGTTCTTCAGTAAACCCTCATTTTCTGGAGCCCTAAAGAAAATCTCCTCTCGCTGAATCAGAAATTTTATGAAAATTATTTTTAGAAAGGTCTCAAACTACAAGAAAATAATTACTAAAAACTTGAAGTAGAATGAACAACTGTTTGTCACCAGACTGTGAACAATTCATTGTGTCAACAGGGCTTGAGTTTGACAAAGTTAGGAGTTCCCCTTTATTAAAATGCACAACTTTGCCAAGCCAAAACGTATTCATCAAAATCAGCGAGTTACTGGAGCGATATTCACTGATCAGATGAGATAAAAATAGAACTGTTCAGGTGAAATTATAGGCACTCTGTCTGGAGGAAGACACACAAGCAATTCAGTCATGCAAAAACTGCCCCTACCGTTGAATTTGAAGAAGGCAATAAAATGATACGGGGATGCGTCTCGTCTCTAGGTACAGGTAGCTCTCATATTATGAATGAATGCATGAATGGAGAGATGTATCGCGATATTCTGTACGGTCAATTAGTGAACAAGCTGCAACCAAGAGAGAATTGGAAATTCCAGCAGGACAACGACCTGAAGCACGCCGTTGAAGCAAATACGAACTGCTTTGGCAACTGCACTATGAAGGTTACAGTCTTCCAGTCAGTTACCTGTACTATAAAGATGTTACAGTCTTCCAGTCAGTTACCTGCACTATGAAGGTTACAGTCCTCCAGTCAGTTACCTGTACTATGAAGGTTACAGTCTTCCAGTCAGTTACCTGCACTATGAAGGTTACAGTCTTCCAGTCAGTTACCTGCACTATGAAGGTTACAGTCTTCCAGTCAGTTACCTGCACTATGAAGATGTTACAGTCTTCCAGTCAGTTACCTGCACTATGAAGGTTACAGTCTTCCAGTCAGTTACCTGCACTATGAAGGTTACAGTCTTCCAGTCAGTTACCTGCACTATGAAGGTTACAGTCTTCCAGTCAGTTACCTGACGTAAACCCAATTGAAATTATGCAGGATGGGTACACAAGAAGTCAAAGTGCACCAAAGACAGCCAAGAAATATGCATTATTTGGAGAATATTTTTGTAAAAGACTAGAAGAAAATTTCAGTCAAATGTGTGAAAACATAACTCTTGAGTACAAGGAATTATTGTATGCTGTAATATCAAGCAAAGGGTATGCTTCAAAGTATTAAATGCATCCGTTTTGCTTGCGTACCAAATATTTTTTAGCCTAGTTGGTTTACATTTGTTATTATTAACTCATTTTTTAGCAATTCTCTGTCACATTTTGGAGCATTTCTCTACTTATGATAATCTGGTTTTGTAATTCTCATCCTAATTCACTGACTCAAATAACGAACTTTTTCAAAGTTTGTTGAATACTTTTTAACTTTACTGTATATTAAATCATTAAGAAAAATCAATTATTCATCACTGGAAATTTAGTTTCATGAAAAGAAAAAATGTGTTGTGGGTTGGACACTGATGGTTGTGAGGAGCCTGCAACGAGGCTGGTCACAACAGCGGTGTTGAGTTACTTGCTTAATTAACTGAAAACGCGAGCCTCAGCTCAGATAGCAAGAAAAGCTTCCTGGAACTGATACACGCAAGCTGCATGAACTATCGTCACGGGAAAATAAATGTTAGTTTAAACGAGTAAATGGAGGCAGTTCGACCTAAAGGCTGAGCTAAAGTGAAGGTGTTAAGGGAAATTCGGGTAGATCATTAAATTGCACACAAAGTAATCATAACTTTTAAATTTTCTGGAACAATCTTTTTCCAAACCAGAAAATAGTAAAAATTGAAAAGAGGGACCTGTCTGAAGGAACTATCTTGATGCAGCGGATTAGTCGAAAATGTTTTGATCATCATTAGGTAATGTAAAATTTACTGAACTGAAGGCAAGTACTCTAAAATAGTATGTTTGAGTTAAAGGAGGAGTAAAATGGGGAGTCCAAAGCTATGGAAGATTGTTTCAGGATTGAGTGAGACGCGAACAGAGAGAGAGAGAGAGAGAGAGAGAGAGAGAGAGAGAGAGAGAGAGAGAGAGAGAGAGAGAGAGAGAGAGGGAGAATGCTTCACTTGTATTACAGAGAGGGAGAGTGGGTGTAGAATACTACAATATTACACTACACATCAGGTGTAGTGTACTGTTAATACATCACTTGTGGTATTGTATTGTTAAGTATATTGCAATAAAGAACTGTTTTGAAAAAATGTTCAGCTGGATTTTTTAGCGAATTAAACTTTCAGTTCAAGAACCACTGAACAGTCATCCGTAATGCCACTATTTCGGTGTTAATCAAAGTGTTCGAGGTGTCTAAAACTTTCGAATCTTCTCTCTAGCGTCTACACGCATTGCATTTGTAGTGTTATAAAGAATATCTGAACGAAAACGATGTCCATCATTTTACTATTTCAAATATTCAATCAATTAGGAATCCAATTTGTCAGTTCACACACTTCCGCTTATGCATTTGTGAGATAACTAAGCCATTTTTTCTTATTTCACCACAGGTAGGAATGAAGTTGTTGAAATTCGTACATATTTCATTGAATGTGACTCTCAGGTGAGCACTGTGCAGGGCGTTGAAGCTTGCAGTGTACGAGTGGTACTGAAGAAAAGACTAAAAACATTTCCAAAAAATGCTTGCGTCTTGTTAGATAGCTTGTAACAGACGTAGACGCCAATGGTAGTAGGATACTGTTAAATATAATCGTAAAGTGGAAATTAGGATTTGAAAAACAGGATGCATTAATGAGCAGCTCATGGTTGAAACGAAGATGAAGTTAGTGTTGATTGATAGCTTATGATATGCAGACAGAGATAGCTTATGATATGCAGAGATAGCTTATGATATGCAAACAGAGAATTGAACATATAATTGATGCCAGTGAAGGACTGAACATCAGATATAAGGTACTCATACTTCAGTTCAGATTACATGGTTAACGCTAGACAGCGCATGGAGAATTGAAATAAATCGGGTTAACTTAATTATATGAATGGGCCTCACTCTTTTTCTACCTATCATTCTTTTCGAGAGAAAGGGTAAACTTATTCCACTAATACTAATCATGGAGGATATTCTGGGGCTAACCAATACATGCCCCGTATGGGATAGTAACTCATCAATAATAACTGAATATTTGTCGTGTTCAATACGACATTAGCTCTTGTAGAACTCAGTCCGCACTGAATTGTGGAACTGATCTTTTCAGCGTTATGAAATTAATTAATTTTTTAGGAATAATACTCTTATTTCTTTGACTTATGTTTTATTAGCACGATCGTACGTTTATCCTAAGCGTGTGATTTCAATTCTTCTAAAACACTGTTTTTCAAAATTATTTCCTCACTTTTTTAAATAACTTAAACCTTTCGCTTTGATGCAATATTTACTGTTGAGCGTTTAAATTGAATAAATTTACAATTCTGTGCGTAGAATGCCTGTTTATGGATCATAAGACACAGTCTGGCGACGGAATTTCGACGCATTATGGGTATCGGCGAAGTCATCGTCTCTGGGCATCATAGAGACTGCTTTCGGACATGAGCTTAACACAGAGCCTCGGAAAACCTTTTGTGAGAAATAGCCGTGCATCATGTGATTTTATTATGCGTAATTTTACACTTCATTTCATAAAAAAATGAGAAATTATGCAGTTTTAGGTACTTATCTAAATATGCACTTTTCACTGATCTATACGGTTTAATCACACATGAAAAGCATGAGAACCGCGAAATATCCTTACGTTTTCTACCAGCAGAAGGATTTTGATTTAAAAAGGTCATTTTATTTACATTTTATTTCGGTTTCTCTCTTTGAAAATTTTGGGGGACGCCATATATGACTCAATTGAGAGACTGAAAATATTAGGTTTTAGTAATTATACATTTTGATGGACTGGAACACAATATTATGCCCCTAGTGCTCTTTTCTCAAGTCAACGACTGTCATTTTCACTTCCGCTCTTCAAGCATTTCGAGATAGTACACAAATTTGAGATGGCTCACACAACACGCCCATCAGTTATCGCAAGTTTTCATGTTCTATACGTCAAAGCAAAAATGTAAAAAATTTTCTCCAGTTTTAAATTGATCTATTGAAAAGTACATGTCCCATACAGGTTGAAGGGACAAGCTCTATACATGTACAGGTGTGAAGTGACTCAGTCCGAAGTGACTGCTGCATGCTGTCGTGTTTTTAGCTGAAATCTTGCTATCCAAGTCTGGCATGTTGGTTTCCGTTTACGGGATTTTTATCACCATTTTGTCCACCCAAGAGGAGATGGAACTGATTTTTACCCATTACTAACGCTTCGGAGGATGTTATGATTTCAGATTTAAATGGAAGTGAGTGGGCAGGAACGGGATGAGAGATTTGTGCTGCCTGCAGTAAAGACGGTGCAGTTCTCGAATGAAAATAGAAGTAAACACCTTTCAATAGGAATGAACGCTATGTAGACCAAGGATTAAAAACAGACAATTATTAAGGAACATGATATGACCAATTACCGTAAAGAACAGCCGGCAAGAATAATAGAAAGTTGACATTTCCTTAATACGATTAGAAGAAATTACGATGCTTGCGTGAACTGCAATAAATAATGACCTACCACCAAGCCAATACTGCCTGTAGCCATTCCAAGTGGTTACAGGCCACCTTAACATAGCAAGGCTGGTTCATCTCATATTTTCTGGATGGCATGAAACTTGTCCTTTCGACAGAACGTAAAACTTCCTTCTCATAGTTACATCGTAATTCTAACACATTAATGAAAGTACAACATTTCCCTCTGTGTATCCCTAGACAATGTGAACTTTTTTGGGACACCTTGCCAATCACTTAAAAGAAAGTCTCTCTCATGCAGCGACCAGAAGACAAAGAGTCTCTCACCAATACGTTCCAGTTACAAAGTTGGTGAAGTTATGGCTATGAGAGACAGGGAGAAGAGGGAGAAAGTAGGGATACGGAAGAACGAAGTGCTCTGTTGGAGTGTGTGAAAGTAAGAGAGAAAGTGAAGAGGCACGTTAGAAAACGAAGAGAGGTGGGGAAAACACCGTTGAAAGGAATTGAAATTGAGTCTAATAACTCAGAAGCTATGGCTTGAAGAGGCTAAAAATTAATAAATAAACCTAAAAATAGACTGGTGGTCTTCACTGAAGCCTGAAAGAACACCGCGAGAATCAATTATGAATGAGCATACCTGATGAAATAAAAAATGTAGAAGGAAATATCAGTTCAAAATTTCTTTAAATAACAGAGAAAGAATCCTGAAAGAAGACTGAGAGTAATTTAAATGATTGATCAATTATGAAGTGGATTCAGAGCACAAAAATTCCCCACAAAGCGAGTGGAAATCCGAGAGCGTGAAAAATGAATAACGAGACAAGATGAAAGAAAAGTTTACAAAAGGGGCAGAGTTAGAAAATGAAGCTGTCGAGACACATAGCAGAAGTTAAAGGAATAAAGAAGCAAAATATACATGGAGAAACTATCAAATGGCAGGCATAAAGATTGAGCAGAAATGTTGTTTTTAAAAGAAGACAGTACTTGCAATGTATAAGTAAAACTAGATATCATAGTATTGCTTTCAAACTCTCAAAATACTTTTTTTAACCCTTTACCGACGAATTTATTTTTCTAGTTTCTACGTTTAAGCTCACAAAGACCGTCTGTACACTGATGCAATGAAGCACGCTGAGAGCCAGGCAGCCAAAATAACGACGCTGTAACATGACGCCGCGTTCAAACCTAGTAGCAACCTCATATTGCTCACATATAATATAATTTTAACATAATTAGCATTTTTTCTGATGTTCCCCGTCAGTGCCATACGGCGGTAGAGGGTTAATTGTTCATTGAACTCTTTCAAAAACCTAACTCGTACCAGTGAGCTGAAAATGTTTCGATATTTTCCTAGTTTGTGCTAGGGTGGCAGTTTCAAGCGTTTCTTCATTACGAATCTTCTGTTTGAATTTCTCTTCACATGTAGGTCTTGTCAGCAGACGTAACGGAGCCGTTTGCTTTGTGATCGCTGTGACGCGTTCTTCATCTTAAAATAAGAGTTTGGCAAACTAGCTTTGTCTCTCAAATGCTTCGTTGAACCACTGCTGCCGTCCACTCTCTGTGAGTTGAGCAAGAGTCTCGCAGGACACCTGTAAGCTACTGCTGATTTACAGGTAATGCTCAAATTTCTGACTTGTAGTTTTCTCTTTAGATTCTCGATTATTTTTCACAAGTTACTTTGAAGTTCCTCTCTACACTCCTATGTGGCATGTGAAAGTCATATGCCTATTTTGAGGCATAAGTTATCATTATTAATCGCAAATCTATGTATCATACAATGTGACAGAGAATAAATTGATTGAGAGTAACTGTTCATCTCTCAAAAACCAATTGATGTGGTGATGTGAAGCAAAAGCAAAAACCGCGTTAAAGGATTTATTCTCGAATTTCATTTTTGCATAATAGGTGTTTTGATTATTTTATTGGTACATTACCATCGTCATAAAACTTCAAAAAAAGGATTTTCAAGATATGTCAAGTTATTGGTAAGAAGCATGTTTTCAATGTTGAACAGCACTACGCAAATAAATCTCCAACCAAACTGAAAACAGCATTCGTTCATATTCAGGTTGCATTTATTGAGCTGTACTTGAAGAGTTTTCTATTACTAATCCTGCTGCAGAAAGCGGTCAACTTCACATCTTTTAGCTCCAAAGTATTTGAATGTACTCCCAGCCACCATGGGTAAGTTGTTCTGTATGTTCATATTATGATGAAAGAACAGTCCTCTTTTTTAGAAATTGACTTATTTTGCACCCTGGAAGTTGGTCTTTGTTGGTCGAACTCGACACTTGAATTTCTTTGCGGTTCCTAAAGATGAACATTGCATTCCGAGGTCATACCTACTGCAGTGAGGAGTATCTCGTTGATAGTGAGTTGTCGTACTAGTAGCAAAACACGCTGCTGATAACAGAGTAGTACTAGCAGTAGAGTAGTACTAGCAGTAGAGTAGTACTAGCAGTAGAGTAGTACTAGCAGTAGAGTAGTACTAGCAATAGAGTAGTACTAGCAGTAGAGTAGTACTAGCAGCAGAGTAGTACTAGCAGCAGAGTAGTACTAGCAGCAGAGTAGTACTAGCAGTAGAGTAGTACTAGCAGTAGAGTAGTACTAGCAGTAGAGTAGTACTAGCAGTAGAGTAGTACTAGCAGTAGAGTAGTACTAGCAGTAGAGTAGTACTAGCAGTAGAGTAGTACTAGCAGTAGAGTAGTACTAGCAGTAGAGTAGTACTAGCAGCAGAGTAGTACTAGCAGTAGAGTAGTACTAGCAGTAGAGTAGTACTAGCAGTAGAGTAGTACTAGCAGTAGAGTAGTACTAGCAGTAGAGTAGTACTAGCAGTAGAGTAGTACTAGCAGTAATGAAGTGTGCTAGTAAAGTATCACACGATAGTTAAGAATAAGAGATAATACTACCTCGGTGACAATACCTAGTGAAGGATTTCATCCACCACAGGTGAGGAAGCGATGATGCAGTCAGCGCGCCGTTACTGCAGAGGATAAGCAAACATACTGACGACTTTTGGTCGCTCGTGACTCTTGAAGATTACTTTCCGACTACAAATCATTTTACTAACACTAAGGAGTTATATTTTAGGATGGCACAGACTCCAGTGATGCAAAATGAAAAATGTGGGCTCTACCACAAATAATGTCTGACCACTTCAACAAGCTCTGTACGCAAGAGCAAGTTCACTAATCCTAATGACCAGCTCTCTCCAGTCGCTTCCTTCTCCAAACTGAAATTGCCCCACTCCTCCCCCTCTCCTGTTACCACATTCCAAGCCCCTGGCATGCCCCCTGCCCCCCCGTGCGCAGCTTGGCAGTCTGCCAGCACCTTGTTGGCTGTAGCAACAGCGGCCAGCAGCAGCGCATGGAAGGAAACCATCACCAGTCTACTCCAGGTCTACATTTGCGATGCCGACACCTTCCATGCACACACAAGCATTCCACCAGCAAGCACATCAACATCAGCAGTGTGTGCTTTCAAATTTAACACACGTTTTTTTGACGGCCCTGTTATTGTTGGAGCCGCTGCAGCTGCAGCAGCTGTTAAGGGAGAGCTGTCGAGGCTTGCGGAGGCTGTCTCGTGACTTCATGCGATACAACTGCAGAGCTCTCGCTCTCAGGGCTGATTGACGGGCATCAGTTCCTTGCATCGAGCATCTCGTCCTCTCATCAACTATCTCTTTGCCCTCGAATACACCGTTTGTAGTGTGTGGGCGTTCGAAGCAGACTCTGATGTAGGGGTATTTGTAATAACAGCTTCTACGAAAAACGAGTTAATGCAATTAAATATTCGACTTTCATTTATTTCATCACATCATATCTATTTCATATTTCATACCATGCCGTGCCATGCCATGCTGTGCTATGCCATGCCGTGTCATACTGTGCCATGCCGTGCCATGCCGTGCTGTGCCATGCCGTGTCATGCTGTGCTGTGCCATGATATGCTTCAAGCTGATAAATATTGAGGTGTCTGTCTGCCAGCTCGCTACAAGACACTAAAAAAATACAGTATCAATTTCAGACTGAAATTATGTCTATTAACTAGTATTCTCCGCGAAAAAGTCTTTCAAAACCCATTATTTAATTTATCCAGTAGTCATCAATAGAAATCAATACAAATACAATTTTAACTTGTAATGTATACCCGATAATATAAAGAAAATTCATTTTAAATCAGTGATTTAAATGCAATTAAGCCATATTTACTACAGTAGTTACTCGTCCGTTCCTGGTCTTGCAATGTTTGTGTAGTTATTAAGACTTTAGCTTAATCTACCACAGATCCCACGTGACGTAATCTGATGGTGTACAGATCATGTATTTAGCATATTTCTCGAAATAAATATGCACTTAAAAAGCCCTTAACTGATTATATGCGAAAAAGTATATTGAAATCATGAATACATCTTTTTTGAAGTACAAGATATTGATCGTATGAAATAAGAGCATAAGTATAAAGTTATCAAGTTATTCATCATAGGCATAAAGTTATCAAGTTATACATCATAGGCATAAAGTTATCAAGTTATTCATCATAGGCATAAAGTTATCAAGTTATTCATCATAGGTGATAAAATGATTAAGTTATTCGTTGTGACGCGTTATGAAATTATATGACTTATTCGTACAAATAAATTAGGATGTTTTTAGGTCTAAAACCGCAAATCCCGTAAGGCATTCTGACAGACTCAGCCTTGGTAATTTTAGATGAGTTAGACGAGGTTCACTCATCGGAGAAAATCTTTTCACTAGACGCAGCAAGGCGAGGCTGCACAAAAGCATCAAATTCGCCAAATTTCATCCAGCGGACGCTGAGTTAAATAGAAATTTTGCACCGACGACCAACGGGCGAGCAGCACAGAATTGGGCTGGCGTCAGATTCTTGCGGTTGGTTAGCGCATGATGGTGTGAGCAGCGAGAGAGCATTAATCTGTCTAAATTATTACTTTCAGAATCATTGAAAAATAGTGGGTTGAGAAACACCAAGTTGTATTTGGAAGCTGCCAATGAGCGACAATTCTGGGTAGCTTGTTAACAAGCGACTTTTTTCTCAATATTGTCGGAACTTGGTTTTTGTTCGAAGCTTTTTGTCCACTAAATTGCTCCAGTGATGGCGAGGAGAGTCCTAAGGGTATTCATTTCTTACAATTATGTTCGCAAAGAAATAGCAGTTTTCTACTTACATAAAGGAAGATTTCTCATTTCTTTTACTCCTCAGATCGTAGTATATTACATACAAGAGTAAAACCAACTCACTGAATAACTCTTGACCGTGAAAAACGGGTGTTCAAATACAGTGAATGCACTTGGTTAGGTTTTATTTTTCTAAAACTATTGCAAAACCATGAATGTGTAACGCAAAATATATGATTCCAAGAGGTTAATTTAGCATCATCATGGAAGCAAAAGAGACTTGCATGAAACAGGAAATCCGGAGCATTTAATTTCAAATCTGCAATTACAACACAACTCGCAACATGCAACCTTGGACAAGTTCCCAAGTAGCAAGAACTTGAAGTGACACACGCCCAGAAAAACTAAACTTCTCAGCAGACGTGCTCTTGTCCAAATCAGTTCAAGCAGAACCACCAAACCTCTTACGTAAATTGCAATCATTGCTTCCTGAAAAGTTATTTAGCGCAGAAAGTTTTCTGTGAGCAAATTTTGCTGTTGCATACATGCATGTACGTAGATAACTCAGAGCAAGTGTTCACGTACCTCTATAAAATAGTTTGAAGATTGAAGTATCGAAAACTTATATACTGTGTTTTCTATTTTTTCAAAGTCCAAAATGAATCTGCAAAATCTTAGTGAACGTGTTTCTCAGATTTCATTTGTGCAAATACGGACAGATTGAAGAGTTGATTTAATGCTGATGAGATGGGAACACACTTCGCTGGTTCCAAGCTCCGCAGACCCCCACAACCTCTACAACTCTTCTACAACCTCCATCCATCCAGCGTCCCCCCCCTGCAACTTCCCAACACCCGTCACATTATTTTGCTGTCTCTTCATTGGTTGCTTATCACTCTAGTCAACATTTAGCAACACAGCCATATCACCTCAGACACAGCCACCAGATCTCATCCATGATCACTTACTGTCCAGTAATTTTTTCCGTAATTTTTGCTTGCAATTCGTTACTCATTGATAGAAGAAAAATGCTTCTGTTGCCGCTGCATGTTGATTGTTTTCCCTACTGGCACTGTGTCATCTCCCATTCCTTCCAGCCATCCAACACTCGTTTTCCTCTCTACACTCACTGAACTAATTATACCAGCCGTCAGTTCACTGTTCCACCGTCTCCCAGCAGTTGTCTTGCTGTCACTACTTCACTGTAGTCTGGCTTTCTTTAAACTTTTCTGCCCTCCGTGGATTTCTGTATCGCTTGGATCCTCATATTCCTCTTTCCTTCCACAATATCATGTTTTTTTCGTTTTTCTTAAAATTTATTTATGCGCATTGCATCATGACTTTCAAAAAGCAACTGAACACAACCTGCAACGTACTCTGTGTGTTGGTAGAACATTTTTGTTTAGTCTATAATTTTTGTAAAGTGAACGTTTTAAGACTTCAGGCATTCAATTTGTATTCCTTTAATAATGTTAGAAGTAAGATTCTCTTGACTACAAGTGTAATTTTTCCATTGGTAAATCATATTTTTAAGTGTGAAGTCATAATAATTAGGCATATCGTAAAATCTTTCGTAATATGACATCCATGTTGAAAAGGAAATTAAACTATAGTCGACCCTCTGTACGTTCTTAGTTTAGAGTATTTATTTCACCTTTAATATCAGCGTAACAATGACACAAAACTCGGGCAACAACAATTACTGAAGTTATTAAAAACTATCCAGTTACGAGTATAAAAAGCCTGCTTGCACGTAAACACTCAGAGCCCTCACATTCATATTCGAAAAGATAATTAAATATTGGGAGCTAAATCCGTAGAGTTATTTCAAGATGATGACGCCTCACAAATGAAGGGTGTTTGTGTTTCTTTGCTCTAAGAAGGATCGCTTTTTGTCCTCGACTGCATTCAACGAGGCTTTCACGCTGATTACACGCTCTACACACAAAGCCTTGCTTGTGCATCATAGAACCCTTCGTTCAGCGCTGAGAAGAGCGTGAGAGCATGGCATTTACATCTCGTCGAGCGTTCGATCGTTAGATGCAACGCGCACAAAAGCGACTCACATTGTTGACGAAGAGCTCGATGGTTTTTGTTACCGGTTATAAATATGACTAAACAAACTTTAATGACCATGCTGTTCGAGATGCTGAAAGGGATGAACGAACAATAGATCATAAAAGAATATCCCATTTGCCGAAACAGCCGTCGTCTTGAAAAATATGTGTAAACTTTCAATAGCTATCGAATAAAAACGTTTGGGAATTAGGTGCTGATTTGCAGACAAAAATTTTCTAGAAACCAATAAAATATATTTCAACAGAGGCATAAATTATTGTGGATAGTTGGTAAATATTGAAATCATTTCTTTTTACGAGTGTCATTTCCTGTGTGAAAATTTGATACATCAATCAATGGGAGCGAAGCAGTTTCACGAAGCAAATTAAAAAAGGAAACTGAAGAAATTACACACTCTAAACATCTGACTGAAATGAAATAGACAGTTGTAACAAAAAATATTTATAGCTGGAGTAAGACTAGCGTGTTCTACTTGCACTCCGTAGCTTAAAGATCTTCTTGCGTCGGAACTCATGCAATTAACCCTTTAGCGATGAATTTCTTTTTCTAGTTTCTACGTTTAAGCTCACAAAGACCGTCTGTACACTGATGCAATGAAGCACGCTGAGAGCCAGGCAGCCAAAAGAACGACGCTGTAACATGCCGCCGCGTTTAAACCTAGTAGCAACCTCATATTGCTCACTATTTAATTATTAGAACAATTCTCCCAAAGACCGTAAAAGAGGACCGTATGGTCCTTTTCGTCGCTAAAGGGTTAACACGTTGACTCTGAAGTGGTACGTATGTGTACCACTTAGGTTAGGTTCTATAATTTTTCAGATCCTTCTAGTGACTATGCGTAAAAGTGAAGTTTTACACCAATCAGGCAATCGGAGGCAACGTGTTAAAGTGAAAGTGATAAATTTCCAGGAGTCCTAAAGCGTTATAAAGATTTGTATTAATTTGCTATTACATTAGCAGTTTAGCATTGGGCGAGAATGAATTTTGCTCAAATTTTGTTTTAAATCAATGTTAAGTTTTAACTTTACTCTGGTACTTAAAACATAGAAGCAGTATAAAACAAACAAGCAAATTAAAGTTCTGTATCAACTGTTGTGCATTCATTTTCCTACATTTTTAGCAGAATATTTCATTTTCAATTAAATAATATGAATAGAAGTGATTACTTACCTTACAAGTATTTGATGAAGAACATTTTGAACGATCAGGCGCTGTAGTGCAAAAAGAATCTGAACTTCGTGCCTTAAACTTCATTTCTACTTCAAACATGGCAATTTTATGACGAATCACAGAATTTAAACCTTTGCTTACTTTTCTTTCATTTAAAAACTACACACAGTTCACTGGTGCCTCACCAGGGGCAGTTTGTTTCCAGTAACTCACACTGGAGCTGCAGTACTCAAAGGGAGAGCAATACAGCGAAGACCTCACTTTCAAATCACTTCAAATTTTCGCAACAATTTTAATTTGCACCAAATCGACGCTCTTTTACATTGAATTCTTTGCCCTGACAATTTGTTTTTGTATTCACGTTTATATTTGTCTATTTCGACCAAGTTTGAACAACAATTCAAAGCTAATAAAAACCACACAGCGGCTTTCGACAACATTCAGCGCAGAAGCTTTTAATTTTCTTTCTGAAAAGCCATTATACATTTCCATACGCAGTCATTTGCCTCTAATGCATTCTGAAAGCACAATGTTAGTGGCAGCCATTGTATTTCATAAGGGCTTCTCACACAAGAAACGTTCCAAAGTCCGCTTGACAATATTGAAAACCGAATGTTCACAAATGCCAGAAAGAGATTTTACTATTTCTCAACTGTGATAGGAGCATTATAAAATGATCAACATCGCAGTTTTCCTCCTCATATCAATTAATTTCTAAAAACTGAAAATATAAATACATTTTTCCAAATAATGTATAGCCGCATTCTTGAGTTCCGAGTTTTGCTAACCTCGTACCATAAGAAACTCTTGTACGGCAAGCTCACTTTGCTTGCCGCCTGCTCTTAATTTTAGGTTGAACTTTATATTAGATTAGTAATGGCTTTTAGAAATGGTTGTGATCTGGAACCACTCTTGGACACTGTGCTCCAAACGACAGCCCGCTTACTGCCGCTCCAATCTTCTCTGTTCCAAATGTGTTCCAATGATCTCTGACCAGTTCACAGCCCCGCCAAGGACAATCAGCAAAGATTTTCGCCAAGCTCTTTCAAATTTTCTTCAATTTTGCATTGTTCCAGAAGAAAATTTAATTCGAAATGACATTTGATTTTTCCATATTTAATGTTCAGTTTTTCAAAAAAATATCAGAAATTAGCAAAAACTTTGAAGTACTCTCCAAAACTGTCGTTAGAATTTATCGTTTTAGAGTCAAGTTCAATCAAAACCAGTCAGTAAGTAGAAAAAATTTTGTGTCAAAGACAAAATTAATTTCTCTGTTTTATTTCCTCAAATTATCCCAAAAATTTCCCATTTTGATGAACATAGTACCTAAAAATTTCATTAACAGTATGTCACAAAAATAATAAGGAACTTCTACCATTGGAAGTTTTTGTAAAGGCTCTCTTGAATTTTGTTCTTGCAGTCCCCATACGAGTAACTGAAGGGCAAATAATCTGAAGTATTTTTCCACTGATAGCACAAAGGAATTGCTAAGACGACTGCAAGGTGCGTTAAGCAGTCCTGTTCAGCGGACATGCTGTCTCTTGAACAGTTTATTGACGCCCTGCACAATTCTAGTAAACCATCACAAGTTTTCATTTATATCAATTCGTGGAGAAAGATGTAAAATGCAGAAAAAGACACAGAGAAACGTTTTGATTTTGATCACTTCTGCAGACCTGGCTATGAAGTTGTTACTAATAATACATGATTATTCAGACAACCCAGAGAAATTTTTCTGTTCACGTCATGTAAAAAACTAATATCGGACACAATTTGAAATGTACATGCATCAAAATTTTATGAGAAACTACATTTTCGTGCACTTTCTTATTATTGGCTTCACTTATCAGTAGACTTCGGTGTTTAGTACAGACTCCTCAGTTGCTGAAATGAAACTCTGAATTCATATGTCTGGTCAACTCACACTCGCCACACTGGTCATTCATATCAATTGCCTATTTACATTATTCCTTGTTTTCGTTCCTTTGATCTTTTTAAAATAAACTTTGAATAATCCTAGACTTTTAAAGTCTAAATCGATGACTTTCAATTGTTACATCTGCTGTATTGTGACTACAAGAGTCGTCCCATTTGGAGCCACAAGCACCACTCCAGAATTCTTGTCATTGTGATTGATAAAAAACTGTCATAGTACTCTCTATTGATTGCTCTGTGGATATTTAAAAACAAAGTAAATGCAATACGAGAGTGACTGCTCGTTTTCAACTAGCACTCAACCACCGGTCCACAATCGGTGAAAAGAACCTGCACAAATCACTGGTTCTAATAAAGAATCGACGTCAAACCCCCGCTTCACTAGTGTTGCTCTCCATGAACTGCTGATGCAAGAACGGAACCTTCAAACAATTGCAGTTTGAAACTCAACACAGTGAAAGACACTGTTGCTCATCGCTACTCAGACTAAAATGCTACGATATACAGCTAACTCACTGATTAAAAAGCGACTGTACACACCAGCACACTGAATGAATACCTCCGGTACCCAATGGACACACCAATAAATGCTGCCGTTAAACAACCGTACCTCGGAATAAATACTGACGGTACAAAAGAGGCTCGATTAATGAATAGCGCCGGTACACAATTAACACCTCAATGACTACCGCCGGTTCACTCGATGGATACCGCCGGTACACAACCGGCAGCACGACAGTCAGTGCAGGACACCACGGAAGATCACCTGCAAACTCTGCATCTCTCCGCACACTGAGGGACGGCCCTCTGGAGAGCCACGGGATCCACCCCCTCCAGAGATGTGACGGGTGAAAGAGTGGCATGCCTCACCACATGTCACAGCATGCTTCATGTTCATCACAGTATGTAGTATAACATACCTAGCATACTCAGTAACATGCTCAGCAATACATCACGTGTTGCACGACATCATCTCATATTCATCATGCTATACTGGATAACTTACTTTAAGTATTAAATACCAACCGGCACATTGAACGACGCACCTAACATTACCCCACACAATGCGTAACTAGACGCGTCACTCACTTAGCTACGCCCCAGACAGCACAGCAAACACGAGTCCATGCAATGAGCCCCACCCAGCGATACATCCCTGGGCATTGAGCGTCTGAATATACCCCTACTCAACATGCCTTTAATTATACCTTGCAATATGTTCTCAATTATACCTAGTGTATGCCTTACAGCATGTCGAGCAACATACTGTAGCTAGTACCGTACTTTCTTACGTATTATTAATTTTTTCACATTCACCTCCAATGGGATATTTGACTAACAGCTTGAGAAGAAATAATTCCCAATTCTCGGGTCTATATTGAAAATTGAAGAAAGCTTATGACTTCAACGATATCTAATTTCTAACATCATTTTCGTTGCATTCTGGAACTTCTTTCTGCCTTTGAACAAGCTCATCATCAAAATGATTCTAGCTTCCCAAGCAAGTGATAACTAAATAGAACAAAGTCAGGTAAGTCTGGAGCATGAAGCAATATTTTACAATCGATCTTTTTCAAGGGAGCCTGGGGTAATAGAGCTCCATGAAGACAAGTACAATTATAATCAAGAATGATATCCTATTTTGTGATTCAGAAACGTCGCTTTCGATCCTCAGTTACTTTAGAAAATTTACGTCGGTGAATTTTATTTACATCGGGAATCCACATCATGAATAACTGTAATTATTTTTTCCTCTCATTTTTGAAAGTTATGCAAAATCGACAGGCAATGTATTTCAATATAACTCGCTCAGTAATTAGGAAAACGACTTTATGCTGTTAGCTCCTACGTGATAGCTTCAGTTACAAATGTTGTAACCCTGTGATAAATCATCGTAGCATCACTGTTATAAATAGTCTGTGGAATAAGTTGACTTTGAAAAATTTAAAATTTACACATGCATCCTGTCGATTGTAAACAAAGTCGAGCGCCTCCCGGTAAAAGGTGCGAAATCAGAAACTGTCTTCAGGAGCAAGCCGGTGGCTTAAAAACTTGAGACTTGAAGTCTCGAGCAGAAAATCTTCGCAAAAGCCTCACGCAATGCTGTTAGTCTTCAGGACTTCTCTTCGAGTTCGGTGAAGTTGAGACACTTCCGTTTAGTAAGGAATCGTCCGACTATACTGTACTCGAATTTGTGATTGTTTCTACAACCTACTTCCATTGAGATTCCAGTGAGTTCTTAGGTGGGGTTCCTACATACTTGATTTTGGTCGAGATTTCTACTGGACCTTAACTAGTAGCTAGTATCCCTACTTGATAATACCTTCAATTTCCACTTGACCTTCCCTGATATTCCCACTTGGTCTTCGCTTGGATTCCAAATTGACTTTTATTCGTGAACCTGCTTGATTTCCAATTAGATCACACTGTATATTCTCTGAAATTCTAATTTGACTTTCGCTGACATTTCTACTTGATCTTCTATGAGAATCTCTCGATCTTCCTAGGATTCGCAGTAGGTTTCCGCGAGGATTCCCACTATGTACTACTCTTAGTTTCTTCGTCTACACCTCCATTCCCATTTAACCTGTGGACTTCTATATGCGTACAGTCAGAAATATTCCCTTTTAAATTTGTTCATCATCCTATAACGCATTTTTTAATAAAGTGTGGCATTTCTTTGTGACATTTTTTGTGCACAGAAACATACAGCAAGTGCTGTCACCACGAGCACCGGTTCTTTAGTTTTGTGTTCCAACGATGGTAATTAAGATATCTTCAGTTCTATAGTTTGTCAATCCGTAACTACGCCAGCCCAGAAATTCAGTTCTTTTTCAATCTACGCAGCTTCTAAACCGTAAAAACACAGGCATGAAACTCAGAGTTTCTAGTGTTGATGAGCTCCCTAGAAGCCAAGAATGTTAACTCAAGCATACTCAGTTAACCCTTTAGCGACCAATTTGTTTTTCTAGTTTCTACATTTAAGCTCACAAAGACCGTCTGTACACTGATGCAATGAAGCATGCTGAGAGCCAGGCAGCCAAAAGAACGACGCTGTAACATGCCGAAGCGTTCAAACCTAGTAGCAACCTCATATTGCTACTTAGTTTAATTATTAGAACAATTCTCCCAAAGACCGTGAAAGGCGACCGAATAGTCCACTTGGTCGCTAAAGGGTTAAACCAGATTTCAATTGATAAGGAAATCAAGGAAGTGGATGCCTGCTCTAATCAAAATATTACAAACATTCGGTTTTTTGAAGTACATAAAATTCTCAGCTCTAGTTCTAAGCGTGGTAAGTCAAATTTCCCTACATACATGAACAATATAGGTTTAGCTGTTTACGTCTGAAGATCTTAGTGCAAAAAATATAAAAGCTGATAAATAAAAGGCAGACAAACATAGAAATACTTGCCTTGTCACACACACAAGCCCAAGCTTCCAAAGGAGTCAGACGTCCTCTTACAAAAATATAAATTCCCTTAGATTTAAGAACTTCCCCATAGTTCCACATCCTTGTATGAAAATCCAGCTCGCCTGAGATTTTCAAGTAACAAAATGCAATAGTACCTTCGTCACCAAGTATATATTCATTTTAAAAGATTGAGGTATTACCATTAGTTACCATCCGTTGTGATGGTAACGGTATAGTTTTTAAACCGTTAGAGCTACAATTTTGACCGGTAACCAGACTGTACATGTCTTTCCTCAAGTGAGAACCTCAAGGAGCATAGCAGGGAGGAAGCAGTGCAAGGGAATCAAGCCCGCGTGAAGAAACAAAGAGATCAAGTTTTCAGAAGGAAGAATCAATTTGGAAGCCAGCGCGGCTCGTAAGTTCGGCGTTTCGAGGCCGATTGAGGACTAACTCTCGCCCTCAGCTTGATCTTGAGAGGCTGTAATGGCCGAACTTGCGGACATGTGACGCTAATGCGCCATCCGCGCCGTCGCAGCGCTAGTTCTGACGCCTCCTGGGGTTACGATTTACCCTAATTGGATTTACCACTTTCTGTGGTAAATTCTTCCCGACTATTAAACAGGAGTTTAAATTTGACCTCATGTTTCTACCAGCTTGTAACATGAGCAACCATTTCCAAGGCTATGTGTTAGGAAAGTATGAGAGTACAAGGGGTTTATAAAGTTTTCATTAAACGCAAAATGAAAATACGACTATAAGAACTACATGGTGTGCATAATGTCTCTTGACAATGTAAGAAATTTATCACAAAGGTAACTTATGAGAAATTTTAATCAGATTTGTTCTATTGTAGTCAGTGGTTATTAAAGTTTTAATCACATTGTATTTGTGTGTCTCAGTCATCCAGACGAAGGGAGCGGCAGACGTGCTGTTGAAGAGAAAGCACAATGCGTGTCATGGTTTATTGAAACTAAATTGTAAACACAAACTCAGTGAAACTGCAGAACTAAGTAAGAAAGAGATCCACCATCACATCCATTAATTCATTCATGACACAATAAGTTCATGGAGACATGGACAGCGTTGGATGAAGGGAGGGGTGGACGACCAAGAACACTTGAAGAAAGCATCGATAGTGGAAGACAAGCTTTTTTTACCATCGGAAAAATATCGTGATTACTATCGCAAAAACCATCATTAATTTCATGTAAATACCACCTTAAATAACGTCACAAATAGCATCGTAAATACCATCGTAAGTGGACAATATCGGAGTTTGCTGTCGTGCCCGATAAAAGCCGTCAATGAAGTCAATGTTGTATGATATGCTGTTGATTCTGGGAAACATTTATATCGTCAAAATCCTCATTAACCCCCTATTTGTGCATGCTAATTCTTCGTTATAAAAATGAAACACCTAATTACTACATATGTAATGTGTATTTGTACAGACTGAATGCTAACCAATGCCTCAACTCGCTAGTTCACGCGACAGGGTAGTTTACTAGATATCCAGTAAGTCCTTTTCTAGTTTTTCATCACTATCAAAATGTAGCAGTGGTCTTTCCAAAATTTCCAAACGAGGCTACACTGAACTTCTAAATTCATCCTAAAGGAAATAGTGCGCAGGTCCCATTTTTTCAGAAATCTATGTCAGTTGAGTCTTCATTGAGAGCAACTACAGCACGTACATTAGCTTCGAGGAAAATGGTGAGACCCTAGCCTACTCAATAACTGCCAAATAATAATAACTAAACAATAGCAACAATTACTAAACAATGGTGAGACCCTAAACTTCTTAATAATTATTAATAATGATTAAACTTAGCCCTCTCCTGCTGGACCCCGCTCTTTATGCATGCTCTCGCTGCAAAATGACAGTTGCAACATAGATTATGGTTTACCATAATGTTAAAACTAAGGTTTAAAGGAATTGTGCTCAGTGGATCAGCACTGAGGGCTTCTTTCATTAACTTTCAGTAATCTCGCTTAGACTTCGGTCTTGGTATCAACATGAAAAATTATTTCGAAAATGACTTCAATGTTCCAAGACAAAACTTTAGAAAGAGGAGATGTACCGCCGAACCCTAAACGTTTTTTCCTTGTAAAGTCATACGACAATTATTAGAACAGTCAGAGAGGCAGGCAGAGACACGGTGCACTCAGCCACAGCACAGACACGTGCTTAGACTTCGACCTGCTCCTGACAAGTCTGGGTCCGCAATATGACCGCTGCGGGTGCGGATTATGGCTGTATAAGGCGATAGCATAAGTCGGCCATTTATCGTAGCGAGGCTACGATAAAGTGCGGCTGAGACTGCATTTAATATATGAAGAGAGTTAGGGCAGCCTAGCTTAGCTTTATCGCTTAGTAATTCAAATATGAAGAATGCAACGCATAGTGATGATGCTGGGGAACCGAAGGAAGGATTCAAGAGGCTGTGCAGGTGCTAGAAAAATGAAAAGATGTGCGTTCACTGCTTGTGTTGGAAAGGACGAGACTTGGAGTACAGTGACTTGTATTGCTGTGCTGGGGTTAAGGAAGGAAGTATTTACAAGCTCACGAGGGCTACGTGATGCGCAGAAAATAATCACAGATGAACGAGGAGGCACAGGTAGCATGTGTAGAATATGGACAGGATAGAGCGTGTGCATGAACTCATGTTAGAAAATCCGTAGCTGGCCTTGAAAGATTGGTAAGTTGAAATGAGGCTTTTTAGTTGAAGGTAGACGTGTAAGTTCATTGTCGTCGTTTACATACTGAAGCCTCAACGCAGGTAACTTCTTTTAAAGCTCTGTGTCAGCTTCTTTTTAACGAATCCTTGCACTTCATTTTTTCAACTTGATGAAGAGATTTTATGCAACAAACTGCACATGGTATAAAACTTGACTCAGATGTTGACTTCCCAGCGTGAAACTTAAATAATGATCTTCTAAAGATTGAAAAAAATCATGGCATTTGAGTTCGTCCTAAAACTAACTTAGATCGATATTATTTTTTCCTTTTCCTCAGTTTATACATTTTTTAGCTCACCGTTTTCACGCTTACGAGCCACCAAACATTTGTTCGTCGTTTGTTGCGTTTCGTGCAAGTTTCGTGTTATGGATAATCAGTTCTATAAAATATCCAACTTCAATTTCATGTTGAAAACTCCTATACTTCTGTCTGCTACTATTTCTTTACAAACATTTTGGCTGTTGAAATTTGGCCTGCGAATAACAACTTTATTGTACGACTGCCAACCCGTTCGTTCGCTACTAAGAAACACGAGCACACCAGCGATGTGCGGTAAAAAGCTTCTCGTAGATGAATGTATGGTCATAAAAGGGCCGAGAGACAGACCAAATATTCGGAAATGAGGTACCTCTGTTATGTTGAACTTTTTGTAAGTATTCTGCATCACATATAGCTAGCCAAGTTTAGTCTGCCCTTGTGAGGAAACGAACGTGAGGCCCGGAAACTCGACGATTACAATTCATCATAGATATTTATTTTTCAACCCCGAAGCCAGAGCTACAACAACTTTTTCCGCTCCACGTAATGTTTCTTCGTAACGTAAGCCAGTCAAAACCTTAAACTTTCTTTCGCTGCTCATGTAAACAATGTGCAATCTCTCTAAATTAAATAATTTGCAGTTTACTCGTTTTTAGATTAAATGACAGTTTATTTATTTCCCATTAAGAAAACATAACCTACAATTGATTCATATTTTCTTCCTGCCATAGTTACCATCAACTTGAAAACTCATTTTTCTTTCATAAAATGATTTTCCAAATTTTTCTCTTCCTTAGAAGCTTCTGTTTGCTGGTTCTGTTTTCATGCTATCCTCCAGCCCCTTCATTTTTCTTCATACTTTCCTTTTTCCGCAGCACAGTTGTTCTCGAACCATTTCTTTATGCATTCGTTTCTTCAAATCTTCGATTTTTTCATTATTTCATCACTAATCTGTTGACTTCCATGTGGCATTACTTCTCTCCCCTTTATCCAAGTTGCTTCTCAGTTTTTCCAGCTCACCCTGTCAACCAGGGGTGTGCTAGGTGTATGTAGAGCAATGTCGTAGACGAGTGAATGCTCGACCACCGTATGCTCTTCTTTTCCTGTCCTCATTCTTACATTCAACGCTATCATCTCTTTCGCGCGTTCATGTTGCCCTCCAACTCTTCACATCACAATACTTTTTCCCAATCACCAACACTCTTTTTTCTTTCCCTTAACCTATTCCCTGTCTTGAGTTTCTTTAAAAGTCATTCTCAATAAATCTTATTCCTTACTGCATAACCTGTAACAGATTGGTGACCAGAAGGGCACGTGCATGGTGCCTAATAATTAACGCTGTAGCAGTATTATATTATGTTGAACAAGCTTTGCAAGATTCCTAATTCCTATACTTTTCTTTCATTAGCACAAAGAAAGGAATCACTAGAAGCCTCACAAAAGGGAAAAAACATTCCAGAGTTTAAAGGAATACTCGGATGGGCATATTCTCTCTACACCAAGCTTTCCTTCCATTCGACCAACCTTTTTTGGAGTCTCTAACTTCAGCCCTCACTGCGTAACACTACACATCAGCATACAACTGTCACTGTTACAATGCTCACCTCACTATTCAATGCTCATCTACCACACAACCCTCACCAGCTCAACCTTCATCCTCGGCCAACCCAACTTAGTTTTCACTTTTTGCTTCCATAATCGAAGTCTCCTGATGACTACACCTCCATAAAGTTCTCTAATTGCCTAAGTTGGGCGGCGGCTCTGCACGACCTAAGAACAGCCTCTGGTCCACCTCATGCTGTCCAAGAGTTTCCTATAACAGATGACTCGCTCTGAAAGTTTGGATAACAGCTGGTTATGTGAACTGCTTGCATAACAGCTGGTTGACTGTAGAAGTTTGTATAACAATTTGCGAAATGGAACCGCTGATATACCCACAGGTTCATTGGAGTTAGAAGGGCTAAATTAAACATGTATTGTCATTTTTTATAGTCATAGAATAGATTTTTAAGCCTAAAGACTGGCACACAGCTTTCTACTTGCTAATCTTAAAAATTCATGTCAACAAACATGTTCCTTCTGACAGTAAATGATTATGGCAGAAATTTCCTTTTAACCTGTAATAAAGGTTTCCTTTAACAGCTCAGATGCTATGGTAAAGTTCAAGACTGGTTTGTAATTTCAAGATAGTAATACCTATAAATTGCTGTGATGGATCTCATTCAAAGAACTACTCTTTTTACCGAAGCAACAGACTCCATTGGTGTTTCCACTTTTGGAAGCATTCCTGACTTTTTTTTTGAAGGTGTTTAAGAACTCTCTCCGTATTTGCATGGAAGTTCTTAATCGAGTCAAATCGCTCCCTTCTACGAAAATTTCTATTGAGAACACGAGTAGAAGTTGAAAGGGACTAAATCGTAATGAAGTTGAAGATCGTTTTGGAGTAGTGATGATTTGGACTGCCTTGTTTTGGCTTGTCTTTCTGACTGATCAATACTTTAAAGATGGTAAAAAACAGATCTTACAACGTATTTCATTGACTGCTCTAATTGCATCCGCCCTCTATCATAAATAAACATTGTTGCCGTATTCCCGTAGAAACCTTTATACAATTCATAGAGTCAAAATATGTCTGATGTAATCTCTAGATCGTACTAACGCACGGGTGGATGCAGACAAAGACTAAACAATGTTTTTACGATCAGATAGAAAAGGCTACGAATGTAGCATTCTAACATGGTCACAAAAGACACTATGAGTAAAAGTGTAAATGTAAATTGCATTAATTAAATGAAATTTACAACATTTTTAGAAAAATTAGGCACTGACGTCTTTTTGATTGCCACGTGATACTATGTGCTAAACATATTCAAGATTTGAATAAAAATTTGATTTGCTCATAAATGATCCACCGATGAAAAAATTATCACAAATTTGTTCATAATTTTTAGAATACGATAAAACAAGCACTAATGTAAGCTGCAATTTTACTCCCTAGAACAATTTAGACTTCCTAGTTCATTTGGACTAGCGTTAATGTGTTGGGCAGGCGAGAAAATTGGCCGCGTAGTGATATCATGCAACAATTAATCCTGTTGAAGCCAATTACGCTGGTTGTGAAAAAATATTCAGTTGCGCAACATGAACAATTTTGGTTGTCTTCGTGACGTCAGTAATGCACCATTACGGCTGCAAGCTGGTGCTGCTTGCAGCTCTATCAGCCGCTCAATAAACGTAAGTAATTAAAGATGCCTCGATCAAGCCATATGGTTATATTAATTACTGCAATATACAATAAGTTTTGCAAACCACTTTGCAGAAAGGCGAGTCCTTCTCTCATGTTTATTATTATCCTTGAGGGATTGGGAGCTTTCTGGAGGGAATTCCCTCATCGTGTCATACGAAAACTTTTTAATTTAGAGCAGGAGCATCTCTCATGCAGCACACACGTCCCATGCAGCACACACGTCCAATGCAGCACACACGTCCCATGCAGCACACACGTCCCATGCAGCACACACGTCCCATGCAGCACACACGTCTCATGGAGCACACACGTCTCATGCAGCACACACGTCTCATGCGTGTGTTTGGAAACTGACCAGATCAATTTCCAATTTAGTCTATTTTATTTTAATGTCTGCCTGTTAATCATCACAACTTCCTTTTTATTTTATTTTCGTATCGTAAACCATATATCATCCCAGTTTTACTCCGAAATATCCTTAATAATGTTTCTTTTCTTTTTCACTACCAGATATAACTATTTCCCCTCATCATCCAGCTCCTATGCTCCTCGGTTTACCTCTTTCTGTTCATAACACATTTCTTTTTATCAATTTTTATTCCAGATCCTTTGTTCCGCGTCTTCATTTAATCCAATCCTTTACGTTGCAACACCGCGTACATGTGGGTCTGGACTCTAGAGCAGTCCAGGCGAAGGCCAGCAATTAATTGCTAGAAGTGACTGTTTTATGACACGACCACCACCGATTTATCCTCTTATCGAAAAATGATTTAGAGACCGAAACAGCGGCGTTAGCTCGACCAGGTGGTTGTTTACATTCAGCCACTCACCCAAGACTCAGTGGCTGATGAGTGGTGGACTTGTATGGCAATTATTCATCTCCAGTGACTTCTGGTGAGGGTATTGAGTTCTTTCTTTCTTGGATTATTTGAACTTACTGTGTCAAATATTTTGCAATAAGAATGAGAGGCTAGTGATCTGCCAGTATGCATTACATACAAGGGGACATCTTATGGCATATCGTCCTCACTACATATACCTACCATCACGCTGCACATACCACTACCAGCTCACAACTTTGTTTCTATGAGTTAGGAATACAATAACTCCTACAGAGAAGTTTACCTGCAGTAAAGTTGGAAAAAACGAATTCAAATCAAAACTTTGTAGCATCCAATTACCAAAGGTTAGAGCTCACCTCTGCCCATCATGCAATTTTCAAATTGTAGTTAAACATGGAGGTTTCATAAAAGGCATAACATGCAAAGGTTAAATGATGATCAAAGTGATCATCATTTAATTTAATACAGAGCGCTATACGGAGGTAATTTAATTCAATTTAATCCCTCCATCAAAGTGATCAAGATTCGATGATGAAGCAAATAATTAGAATAGAATAGAATGAGGCTATAGGAACGAACCTTCTGGTCCATTCTTGGGTCGGATAATTACTTCGATAATTATTCGGTTGTTTTACCCAAGTCCCATGCCGTATTTCTAGCCGCGTCAACCATGTCGGCAGCGGGATTCGAACCCGGGTCTTTCCGCTCGCAAGCAGATTCGCTCACCAGTCGACCAAGCTGGTGAGCAAATAAAATTAATAATTTTTTCAGCCAATATATGTACATCATACTTATTAAACAAAAAGTGTTCAATGAATCAAAAAAGTATAATAAAAAGTTGGTGCTATGCCAAGATCA
Source organism: Trinorchestia longiramus (assembly GCA_006783055.1). Taxonomy (NCBI): domain Eukaryota; kingdom Metazoa; phylum Arthropoda; class Malacostraca; order Amphipoda; family Talitridae; genus Trinorchestia; species Trinorchestia longiramus. Next base: position 59,826 of record VCRD01000375.1, read on the forward strand.
GTTGATGATGAAGGTACAATGCTTCAGCTAGACCTGCTCCATCACCGCGACGTGATGCTCATTGCCTTCATAAACATGAGCCTCGCAATTGAATTATGCTAGCGAACTGAAAGTTAGCGGAACTAAATTCAGCAGAAGCTACTTTGTCCATTCAAGGTTTCCAAAGTTAGCGTAAACGCTAATCCATTGACTGAAAAGTTAGTGCAACCGTGCTCTGCTGTGATAGAGAGTCATAACACAATATGCTGCAATATGCTCATATTGCAATATGTATGCAATATGTATGCAATACATTATAACAACTAACAACAGGTGGTAATAGCTAAAAATAAGTAAAAATAGCGCACAATATGTCGTCATTACCCACAATGTATTGCAATAACTAACAATAAGTAATAAAATCTACGTACAATTGGTTGTCATTACTCAGGATAAGTTGTAATAACTAATAATTGGTTGCTATGACTCGCTATAGCATCATATAACTCACAAAAAGTTGTTGTAGCTCTCAAAGTCCAATCGCAATTTACTGAGACGCTGCAGAATCGACTTCCCGGCCATCATTTATTGAGTCTCCATCTATCCATCATGAGATCCAGGCCAAGGAGACAGGGGGAGTAGATGGAGCATGGAAACGAACGGCTACTCCAAGATGGAAGAAAAAACAAGAAGTCGAGGAAATAAAAGCGAGAGGATGAAGAGTATCATGAGGAGGAAGATTCATGAGATAAGCAACTACTTGCACGCACACAGATTGTATCTATTTCGATATATATCTAGTGTATTTTTATTCTTTTATTTTAGTTTCCCTTATGCACACATCGCGCTAGTTTTTCTTTGTGCTAGTTTCGAAGCAATAAAAAAAATATAACACTCAAAAGAGCCGCTTCCAGCTACCAAGTTCTTTCTTATGATTGTAATTGTATGATAGTATAGATATAAAAGCAACTATGTTAACAGAAATATACGTTAAAACCTTTTAAATATTTCTTTCATTTAAGCTGGAAACAATTTTATGCTTTTCAACTTTGGTCGTTTAACAGTATAATACGCTGCAACCTCTTCCATTGAAGAATTTCATGTACAACCTTGTTAATTAATAGCAACTCAATACATACCACAGATCCTCCCACGCCATTCTGAGCTACACGAGTCTGCTCTTCTGAAACACTTGTGTGACGGTGGCAGCAGTAGCCGTCATCTGACGAGTAGCACCGCAATGAATCGATTTGTTGGCCAGTAATTATGAATTGGGAAGATCTGTTTTAGAATCAGGAGATACTATCAAATGATACACAAGGCATTTAAATTCAATAATGGCATGAAAACAGGCATTGGGAGCTTGACATTGAAAGCGACACCGACACTCCGAGCAGAGATGGAAATGCTGTGAGCGTAATAGACACATTTCAACTATTAAATGACCTCTCCCTTCAGCATATGGCACGGTAAATTCGAGGCAGTATTGTGATGCAAAAGAACGTTATGAAAGAAGATAATTATAGTCTTTAGTGCCCTGCCCCCTAAAATGGGAAAGAAGCAGCTGTTGCTCCCCCTCTCCCAGACTCCCCACAGCAGTCGACAGCTTCACAAAAGTTGGGAGCTGAGTGCCCCAAAAAGCCTTTGTAACAAAAGGCGACAACTTCGTAAGACTTCTTGAAACTTGGGTAAAGTTACCAAAACTTCGAAGCTTTCGATGGATGGCAAATCGACGACGTGTTTGATGCTTGAGATCTGATGCTCTACACGGAGAACATTTAGTAGGCCCGTAATATGTCGAAGAAGACATAAGTGTAAGAACGAACTTAGAGATAAAGATAGATCATCATTATTGTACTGAAATCCTCGTATGAAGTATTTGAGTGTGTACAGATGTACGTGCGATGTAGAGCAGGAGTTACTAGGATGTAAGATGCATTCACCGTACGTAAGAATAAGCTTCATAAATTATTGTATCAGTAGTCTAGCACCAAAAAGACACCTGCCCACATCTACGAGCTGATCTCTTCAATAAATTTCCAATTTTTGATGGTTGCTTTCATCCTTCGCTTCGCCTGCTGCTATGAATCATTTAGTTCGTTTCACTGAATTACTCGTTTCGCTGAGTGAAGGGATGAATATCATGTAAAGATGTAAATTTCCCGTACATTTTGAATACTAAGAATTTTAAATCGGAGTGACAATTGCAGTGTAAAATGTGAGCTACACAGCACTAGTGAACAGCAATCGTGAAATACGTTCCGGGTTTTGTTCTATAATTTTTCCAGAGTTAAACTTTCGTGAAGTTTTCAAGAACTAGAATTTGGGTTACAGGGACGGAATTTTCAAGGTCAGAGATCGTTACATTCAGATTCCATCGACAATGCTTTGTGCATAAAGTATCGTTCGCGTGTTATTGTGGTCTGGAATCAGACAGAATAATTGTGAATATAAGATTATGAAATTTTGCGCCAGTTTAATGAATCATAACACCACCAGTAGACGTCAACCTGCACACATTGAATGTAGTTTGTGAATGAAACGTTAAACAATAAAGGCAGTGATAAATGTGACGATAGTGACAATCGAAATAGTGATGACAGAGCAGTAATCTATCATCAATATTTCGCCATCTGTCTTCTGTCATTTGATTTTACAATGACAGTGATATCGACGACACTAGCTGCATTTCACTTGGAAACCTAGAGTTAATAATTCACTGGTGTGTGGCCGACATACACACATCAAAAAGACGATAGAGGACTAATTACCATCGGTGTGAATACAAATAAGCAAGTTTTCTTCAACAGAACGTATCAAAATCATAAATATTACTGAAGAGCGCTCATACACTACCACATTCAGGATTAAAATTCTGTAGTGTTGAGCCTTTCTAGTAGCATGCCTTATTTGGGTTGTAAGACATCAAATGAAGTGGCTGCAGGTTTGTCATCGTAGTTCACCCACTGACGAAAGTTTCTGCCCATTACGACTCGCCTTACAATTTATTATAGTCTCCTCTAATCTTCTTGACTTTCATCTATGATTTATGCGAGATCCTACGAAAAGCCCTCGAACGTTGTATAATTTAAGCTCTTCCTGTCTTTCCCAGCAGAGTTTTCGAACAAATGAGGCTCATAGAATTTTTTCAGCAGATTGAAAACCTCTGTAACTGATACTTTCAATGCTGGGTTTCAAGATTTGCAGGAACTTGTAACACAATGAAACAAACTTCTTTTGCAATATTTCCAAAGAAAGGATTTTAGTATTTCATCGAAATGAGGCCATTATTGAGTGCACGGTGGGGCATTTGAAGGACTTGCCTATCACAAACTGGGAGGCAATAATCAATCAACTTCCGCTAATCTCCACACCAATCAATTATGCCGTTCGATTTCTCCCAAAACGAGATTTATGTCTTCTAAGAAACTTTACAAAGTAATTGCAAATAAATTATCTTGAACATATGATGAAGAAACGTCACCTTAAATTCAGCTGGAGTGAGTCAGTTTCGATAGGCTTCGTCATAACCCTAAAATTCTTCGGTTTCTGGATCACTTATGGAGCAATTAATGAAGTGGAATTTTATGTACGTATTTTAGTGATTTTACCATTTCACCAGAACTAATGCAACTTAATTTAGCAGCAAAATTTCCTAAAAGATTTCAGTTCGCTGTAGTGTGCGGAAGATGAAGGAACTGCTGCAGTTTTACAGAAGATTGCAGGACAACGAGAGTCAACACACTGATCATCAGACAAGTGACAGTGACGGCATCACTGCACCTGAACACGACGAGGCGGTGAGGTCTTACGTTCCTGCATTTTAATACAAAATTATTTGCATTGTGAAAGCAGTTAGAGCCAACAAATAAGACGCAGAAATAGCTTCCAATAACTAGTGAAACATAATCACGGATGAGCTAGAGAGAACCACCATTCCCTGCCAACAATGAAGACGACTCAGACGAGCTCTGAGCTGAAGCGTCCACCTCTGTTCAACGCTACTTTTGATGTGTAACTAATACTGTACAAAATAAGGGGAAATGAAATTAGCGGTAACAGCCATTATCTACCCGCATTATTTCTATTAAAGTATTTACACATGAATAAACACATAAAATGAGATGGATTTATAATGGATTCCGTCGTGAGATATTTATGTAAGACTACAAAAACAAATATTTAATTCTAGATGAATAACACAGAAACTGAAGCTCAATGAATTTAAAACTATAATATAAAATAAATATTAATACATAAAACTTCACTTGCAAAACAAATAACTCAAACACAACTATGAAGAATAATAAATATTGCAATGTTAAACATATGTGTATACTTCGTTACCAATCTCCGTGGAGAGTTGGGCCATTTTAGTCTCTATTAAGTTCTACTTATCAAGATTATGTGATGTAGCATTCATGTTTTATATTTGTTTAACCCATGCAAAAAGACGGGAGCCCACATTAGGACTGCAACAATTCTCAAGTCCACTCGTATTTTCCATTCCTTCACACCCCAGAAGCACATCATTATTTCAAGACATACTTCTGTAATTCGGTGCCTCTCTCTTACTACATCCGTTTCCCTTCAGTCTTTCTTTCCCAGGCTTGCGACTTCATCACCTCTTTGACCATACACTGGTATTCCTTACCTTCAAACGTCCAATTCGCTCAATTTCCCTTACCTTGCCTGCCTGCTCTCACAATGAATGTGCTTCCACAACTCAAGTGGACCGGAGAAAATATATTTCAAAGTAGCAATCCGACAAAAAGTTTGGGTAATATTTAAGCTAGTTTTCTTGCATATGTTGTTTTCTGATCCTCATACTACATGGAGCGGGTGTACAGTACACGTATCACTCAAGCGGCAATACAAAAGAGATGTGCTGTCTAACCATCTTGCTAGTCATTTATGTTTACTAGGATGATTACTATTGTATTGAGGATCTGACTACAAATTTGCATGAATAGGACATCAGTGAATTGAAACACACATCAGTCCCTTCAGATGTGGGGGAACATGGATGTGCTGATGTGTATCTGGCTGAAGATGGTGTGCGGTCTAGGAGCGTGAGATGCAGCACCAGCGCTAGCAGCTTCCAGTATCTCCGTCACCTTCTGCCGTACCTGTTGACGTGACAGATCACCCCTCAGCAGCAGCAGGGCAGTCAGGTGGTCGCTGGTCATGTCAGGATATCTGGCCACAGAGAACTACAGGGTAAGTATGGGAGTACACATACTCACAACATAAGTAACAAGATAAGGATGAATTTACTATGCAAAGCATGGTACCTGTGGAGTAGCCCTCACCATCGCAGAGTTGCTTGCTACTAAAAAGTAACACAATTCCGAGCACATAATTTGAAGTACGCCGCTGGCAAAACGAGGAATTTATCAACATTATATCGATTACGTTTACCACAAAAGTCCTGAAATAAATTCAAAATACTTGACATTATATAAAGCTGTTGGGATTTTTACAAATTGTTGGTGTTCGGTAGAGCTCGTGAACGCCACATAGAGGCGAACCCAGGCTAGTTTGCCTCACTCCTCTACTGTGAGACCAGGTGACAAACTGTCAACATTTCCTGCTTACACGATGACTCGATCTGTTCAACAGGCCACCTCGTTGGTGAAAAATACAGAAGTGACTCGAACACTTCTTTTATTGGATCACTCGGCGTGTTTCTCTCAATAACGTGGGTTGTTGTTCTTCTTTACGCGTTCAGCAGTTTTAGTTTAAGCTGCAGACAGCAGTTGCTTACCAGCTCAGTGTGGTGGAACAAGACTTATGGACATAAATAGTGTAAAAACATCGATAATCACCAGAAATTATGAAGTGTAACATGACTTATGGGGATAAATAATGAAAAGAAACACAAAGATTTATAAATAAATGGAGTCTCAGACACCCGCAACTACAACCTCTTTAGCCAGTAGTGAGAACAAGTGTTGAGTGTTAGGAACGAACAGGGAAATTGAAATAGGTCAAAATAACCAATGGATAGTAGAAAAGAATCGTAAATATACCACTCCATAATTTCTTTCCAAAAAATACGTAAGACACCATCACTAATGGTGAGATTAATATCTCACCATATCGATTAATATCGTATTCTAATAAGAGAATACTGAGCAAGAGATTTCCATTGACTCCAATTTCTTTCAAGACAAATGTACATGCACGAAATATGAATTGTATAATAATGTACTACAACCTATTACTATTAAAATTATTTATATACTCATAACAACTGTAGACACATGAACCACGCGTACATGAACACCATTCTTCATACAAGAACAAACACAGAGGAACTGCAAAAATAAAGGTCTGAAAGCAATAAGGCTTACTTCCTCTTGAGAGGAGGCAGCTCGAGGTTGAGCATCTCAGTGTCGGGGGTGCGGATGACCTCAGCCAGTGCCCTGATGACGTCACACGGAGACTCGTACCTCACGCGGTCCCCTGCTATTGAGGTGAACACGCTCTGCAGCTTGTCCGCCTCCTGGATCACGAATCAGCATTCTTCACAATTACTTTGTGCCTGATACGAACTAAGGATTGCAGGGCGTACCATGAAGATTCATTATTGATAAATTCAGTATTAGTTGTTATAGGATCAAGTGAAATATTTGTTATATTTGCACAGCGCGTCATTTGCCTAATGTGCATGTACCTATAGTCTCGTGTGTGTATATCAATTCATAAACAATAAACGCCATAAGTTATAAGTGACTAAATTGTTGTTTAGAATTTTGCAGGTACATAGAACAAGCACAAGGTAAAACAATATAACGTACTCCGTAATACAGCTTCCAATGTCTAAAATGATATATTGACCCGCTGGACGTAGCAAACTAGTTCCTTGTAGAATTATGCCAATTCAAACTATTATGAAAGAACCACTAAAGCTGTGAAATGAAAGAAGTGAAATCCCGATACAAGCATAACTATCAGACAGCCTCATTTAACCAATCTTTCTCAAATATTGCAGGTGCTAAGCTCATCTAAAACATTGTTCAGAAAAATTATTTTAAATTCTTTCAAAAAGAAAATGAGCAACAGAGACAATTTTTTGATCGATATCAACACGAACAAATGAGTTCTTTGATATTTCTTAGGAAACAACATAGGGCCTGGAATTGGACCAAACATCAATTCAAAGGACTTCACAATCTGATTCATGTTGCATATTCATGTCTACGTGATTTTGCGTAAGGGCAGCTGCTTTTGAAGACGCCCTTTTGACTTCATTGACAAATTTTGATGACGTGGTCCAGTTTCCTTGCCACGTCACACTCATTTCACAAAGACGATGGGGATTTAGTGACTGGATGGTGTTTCATGACTTTTAACTTTCTTTTTCAGCATCAGAAAAATTTTGAATTGTCCACTGCTCGGTACACATCGTACGACGGGTATTGGAGCATTAGATGTGAAAGTAACGACAAAGTGTTTAGAGGTAGACAGAGAACTGGATGGATAGCGAGGGAGAGAAGCAAAATATGTGCAACTGTAGTGACTTCAAGAATGTTCACTGAAAACCGAAGTGAATAGAGACTGTGCGTGAGCTAGATAAACGCAGCGCAGCAGCAGTATGGGCTTCATAGCGCCTCCTAGTGTTTCTTCTTCAAGATTCCAGACATGAGTGTAGAAACTGTACGGTGGTTCATAAAAGGATTAGGCAACGAACGTCACCGGACTCCGCAATTACATTCAAAGCCTTAGCAATGGAATATTTTGACTGTTGCTTGATGTCATTAATAACTAATTTTACTCCCTACCCTCTGGTATGATAGGACGAAGCCTAGGTACTCCGTACAACAAAGAATACAAGAGTTCTTCAGCACACACCTCAGTGACTCTGTCAGCCAGTCGCTTCCGGTCCTCTGCAGTCTTGAGCGTGATTCTCTTCTGCAGGAGTGCTGTCGTGTAGCGGATGGACACTTTCTGGATGGCCAGAAGGAGCACCTGCTCGTAGTTCCTGGACAACAAAGCTCTCATACACATCCTGCCATCTTCCAATATTAATATTTTATTATAATTAAAATACCTTTAGAGCTATTACTTTCTTGCAATTTATTTTTCAATGACTAAAAACTCGTACTTTAGTTGTACACTAGCTTCAACACTAAGTGTTAGTGAAACGGTAGAATTTTAATGTCTTTTTTCTTCAATGCATCTTTTTGTGAACAACCATTCCTTGGCCAAACAAATTTCATAAAATGAAAAGGTTCTACGCAAGGAATTAGTTTTCTGCAGAAAGAAACTATATTTTCGTGCTGGCATAAATGTTACTATACTACATGTTAATTTTAGCAATGCTATATCAATTGAAATGTGTACTTGGTTTAGTGAGGAAATTACTTTTCGAAGAAATTGTCTACATCAGGCCAGTCAAATACTTCAACTCGAACAAATTTCCTTTTCAATGATCAAACCTAATCTTACTATAATAATTGGCTCTCGACAGTTTTTGAAGTTTACTTAAAAAAGTTACAAATCACAAAAGTGTAGTTTGAAATAAATTTTCATACCCAAGTAGTTGAATAAAGTAAGATTCTCTAACTAAGCCAAATAAACAAAATAGAGAGCCAGTGATAACTAAGAAAAGCAATACGAAGATACAACATTTACAAAAGCAATACGAAGACAAAATTTTCAGGGCTTTATGAGAGTTAATAAGAAGAGGAGCAGCACTGACTTGGAGTGCAGGTGCTGGTAGTCATCGAAGTAGTCATTGAGTGTGAGGCAGATGGTGCTCAGAGGCTCAGGATCACTGAGCCAGGCAGGGGTAAGTAGGGCGCTGAACTTAGGGGCCAGGTCCACCAGGGCTTCCTCTAGCAACAGGTCACACAGCTCTTGCTGCAGGCTCTGGTGAGACAAGGCTGTTTAGCAGCTGTGTTCAGCTGGAGAGAATTACGCGTTATTCTGCCCTAATACTACCTAATTGCCAGTGTTAACGCTCTGTTTGTGTCCGAGTAAGCCAGGATGTCATTTCATATGAACGCGTAAATATATATTTAGAACATTCAAAACTTAGTTAGTACCGTGACATGAGTAGCAAGGAAGAAAAAATCTACGAACTTAAAATGAATATCAAAAAAAGATTTTTGAATTCTAACAAACATATAGGATCCATGAAACTCATTAAAAGCATGCCTCACCGATGGCCATAAAACGGCTCAGTTTTATTACGTAGGGAGCTTAGAAAACATAATTTGAACAAGCAAAGATTTTTCCAGAGCTTGCAAATGCGAGTCTGATTAGTGCACGTATCGATGCAGCCACCGACCACTAGCGTGTGTGTAGTTAACATCAGTCAGTGTAATCCGCACTACAGGACGTAAGAGCAAAATTGACTAGGCATGGCAGTAAGCACCAAGAGACCAGTGTCACCTGGTAAGACTTGATGAGCGCAGTGAAGTGAGTGGCAAGAGAAGGAGGAGGGTTGTGGGAAGGAGGAGGCCTCCACAGCTGCACAACATCGCACAGAGCCTGGCAGCTGTTGGCCAGTGCGATCATGTACGTCGTGAAGTACTGGATCTGTAACATGAGTAAGACTTGTTACCTCACACGCTAAGCACAGCTTACATTCATCTCATCATTGATGTGTAGTTCAGCATTGTATCAGCACCATTTGATTTTAATTTGCTGTAGTACGCACAACACATGCCCATACATCACATTAGTACAATAGTTGAGACTCGGACACTGTGAAGGGTTAGCTCAAATTCAGAAATATTACAGCGCCCCCAGTCTACGCAGTGGATGTTACCATCGTGTGAAAACTCAGCTGAGATGTCAGAGTTGTGGAGCCACGGCCCCTCGTGTGTTCTAGACTCATGTTGCAAGATGTTATGTCTCAGAAAACAGGAATTGCTCTAAGGGTTTTGTCCACACGTTCTCTAACCCTCTGCATTGACGGTATTTGACGTCTGAAACCAGCAGCTCCAGAGCAAGGAATCACACCTCGAGCATATGGTTCAAAAGAATCGAGTGGATGCGCTGCAGGTGCGCTCAACTAGCACTAGTTAATATTTGTACTCCATATTTACCACACAAGTATGAACAAACATGTAGGAACAGCCTAATGACATAAAAACTAGTACACTAAAAACACAATGTATCACATGTTCCGTTTATTTGTATTTTTTGATGTTTGTAACTACAGTTTTTTACCATTGAAACTAAAATTATATTTGATTCGACGTAACATTGATAATTATTCATTTAGGTTTAATTTCAAATTTTCTCATTTTATTTGTAACTTTTCTCTCTAGCACTTTATTGGTGCTTTCTACTCTAGTATTGTAAGAATAATGCCGTGATTCTATAATCAATTAAATTTATCCGAATTCCTTGATTAACAAGACAGTCCTCTCGTCATTAAAACGTGCTGCACGTCACTATAACTTTTAATATATGTACTGAGAAGAACTGTTAAGTTGCTAAGTTTGAACTTCTACAACTCAAGGGAAGTCTTGCATTCAGCTCAAGAAAAGCAATATGAACACACTAGTCTCAAGTCTCACACTCATTTATTATAGGTGTACATAGGAATGCTCACAATCAACAACAGAATAACCACTTGCTAAATGTATTACACTTCATTACTGATATTTTTTTGCTCTTCTAACTACTGGAAGCATGACATAATCCGCTGACGATTGATGGTTGTTGGCGGCAGCTGTGCCTCTTGGTGCTCTCGAATAGTAATCCCGTTAGGCACTAGTAACTTAATGAATGTATTTTTCATGAGCAACGATAACTGACTGAAGAATACATTAGCATGACTTGCTAACCCGTATAAGATCGGAGCATTCAAATCCTCCAGTGACCAGACTGCACGTCCAGAGTCCCTACACCCACTTCTTCACAACTCAGTGTTACGCAATACTGAGGAGCACCATTTCTAAGCGTGAACTGGAAGTTGTCTTATCAGCACTTGCAAAGAGAAACAAAATTGTAACGCTGTAAAATGCTACTCGATGACGCCACCACTAGCAAGTCCCTGACAGTGGTAGCTATTGGCACCCACTCAGGCAGCTCTGTCTTGCCTCACCTGCTAGGCCCACATGAACCCATGCAGCCCACAGGGAGGAGGGAACACCTGGAAACAGGGAGTCAATGGGAGAAAGACTGACCTGAGAGCGGTCAGAGAAGTAAGAGTCTCGGTAGGACATGATGGCGCATCTGTAGCGCTCTGCAAACACCTTCAGCTGCTGCAGGGAGCACAGTATCACTTCGTGACTCACCATCGGACTGTGGGAGTTCAGTGAGCATCAAGAATACACCACGGAAAATACAAATTTACTATCCTTGAAGAATGACAGGCTAATGAAAAATACTTGCTTTATAACTATTGATATCGAAATCATTATCTTCAGTGTAGTGTAAAAGCACATTTTCATGGATATTTTTAATATTGCTAATTTGATGTTCGCACAAGTAGCGTACACCGCGATTGAGAATCTCTTTCAATTTCACACAATCAAAGACTTTATTGAGTATTCAAGTTTGCAAGCAATTACGAGCACACTTCCACTCCCACCTGATAGTATTGGCCACATCAATGTTCTGTTGCACCATCTGGTGCAAGAGGTGAGGAAGCTCAGTCTTGTAGCAGCCGTCCTTGTCGGTGTCAGGTGGTTGAGCCTTACGCCACTCCCTGCTCTCCAGTTCCAGTGCCTTGCTCAGCCAAGACTCATAGTTGCTGCGTACGTTCTGACACAAGACGCTTAGTCTTAAGAACAAGCTCTTGATCAATCTCTCGAGTGTCAGCAATTCTGATGGCTGCAGTATCCCATATTATTGCAGCATCCCAAATACAAATTTCAGAATAAAAAACCTTTTTCATACGATCAGTAAACATTAATAAAGAATGATCACAGATACAAAATTATTACGAGTTGGGGAGACAAAACAAGTGTCTAGAAGGAAATTTTCTCGGTTTTAAAGAGCGTGACGCTAGTTTAGGGTAGCATGACGCCACAGAACTACACCTACACATGCCTCTACACACAACCCAGCTACACAAACAGCAACTGCGCGCCAGCAAACCTGCACACGAGGCTCAAGTCATTTCCTAGCAACTCAGCCAGGTTAGAGGCAAGAGATTCTTCTTGCATGCTTTATTGAAATGACAAACAGCTGTCAATGTGATAAACCGTTTTCTTTTACTAGCATAAAAACAGAACTGAAATTGTCCGCCATTCACAGAGACTAAGCATCAAATATGAGAAATCTTACGACTCCACACAATCAGAATTGAGGAATGAAACCCAAGCACCTGGTGAGTACAAAATACAGTTAACTTTTCCACCACACACGAGATAGCCGTGTATGCATGACTGGAGTCTCACAGGGCCAGTCTCCTCACATTCTCGACAAAGGCTGCGTCACAAAGAGGACCCGGAGAGCAAAATGTGTACAAAATCTGGCTTTGATATCGATATTTGAGGCAGCACCATGTCGTACTCTCTTTACATATAAAAAACTATAGATAGAAAACGTGTCATTAAATTTCACGGCTACCACATCATTGAAAATACCCCTCACAATAATGAGAAAGTAATTCATTCTTAAATAATACACATCAAATACCAAGGTATTTGAGCAATGGGAAGTAGTTACAGTACTTAATACTTGAGTACATACATCATAAAGAATTCACGCTCATAGATAAAAAGAGGGTTCGCATTCAACTCTTTGTCTTATCTGTTTTCCATGAGACACAAGAGATGACGAACGTTTATGCAGCTCCCTGCATAACACCGAACACCTAGCATGCAGCTGGCAACACTTGAACCTATGCTAGAGTCTGTATCCCAATCTTGATGTTGAGACAGCCACTGTTGTCCTAAATGAAGCAGTGACAACGAGAGAAGAAAATTACTAGCGTCACAATACCAAAAATGTACTCACATTCAAGTACTTCTTGATGAGGCCCTCGAGCACCTTCTGCTCCAGAAGGGGAGGCAACGCGGCCACATTGAGGCCTAGGGAAGGATGTCCCATCAGCTCAGGGCCCAGGTATGTGTTCAGTACCCACGACAGCAGAGTTACAAACTCGTTGTCCTCCAGGCCGCTCTCCACAGTCTCCAGCAACTGAGAAAATGTCCACTTTATTGACATTGCATTGCCATCATTTCGAAGATTATCGATATTTCTAAGGTAGATTAGTTAGCAGCTGATTAATATAATAAAATTATTGAGTGAAACGGCAGTACTACAAACAACAAAAAAGTTTAAAACGTTCTCCACTCAAGATGAATTGGCAGCTACATTTTTTTAATGAGTTACGACAGAACACGCAGCTACGGAAAAAAACATTGTTTCTTGAAATTAAAAAAAATGTTAGGCAGCAATAACAAATTAGCGTGCTATTTTAGTGGTACAACATTTGAATGTTACGTCTGACTCTGATAATATTTGTCATGTAACAAGATAAAGTAAACTTTATATTAACGTCTGTAGTAGGTACAGTAACGAAGAGAAACACAATCGAAAATAATCATGCTCTTCGCAAAAATCTTCAGAACAGGTTAAGAACTAATATCAAGTGAAACGCATACCCTATATGCAATGAATTGTGGATTAACTAACATTATCCGATCTGTACAATCACGTAAGAATGACAGTATCAAAAAAATAGGACATGAAAAACTTCAGTGTCACAGCAATGAAAAGCCAATAAGGAAGCAGCGCTGATGACTGAACATATGTATAGTAAAAGTGACACTGCTCACAGTGCCTCTGAGAGACTTGAAATCAGCACAGATTCAGCCAAGAGCCAATAATAATAATAGCTGGAATGCCCACAAAGAAGTTGAGGACATTAGCCACTTGACTGGTCATGATATTGTTGTACGTGTTGTATTGCTTAACTTTCCACTCTTATGCATACATTCAGCACTCGACTCCGTCACTTCAGATTTAAATATTAGGGGACTGGTCCTATTATCTCATCATATATGTTCTGTCTGGGTCTTAAATAAAGAAAAGAAGTGATCAAACTTTACATTTCTTCCAAAGTTATTCGTCAATGCAGCGTCCATTATTATCCATGACTCCTTCCCTTCTACTTATAAGCTTTTTAATCTCATTGAAGAAAAACTCGAATGGTTTCGAAATTTGGTTTGAAACTCGAACTGGTTTCAACGTTGAAGATGACAATGAAGGCGTTCACAATACATGGCAGGAACAGACCAATAGGAAGAGAGCACTCACGTGATTGGCCAGGCCGTTGTGGTACATGGCAATAAAGGTGTTCACAATATCATAGTGAGGAGGAAAGCACGGCACGCACAGGCCCTTCACAACGCGCAGGTCTTCTAACACCAAAAGACGTATGACCTGTACGAAGAACACGTGCATACAAGGCTGTACGTCATGATTAACTCTATTCTCCAGCTGTAAATAAGCTATAAATCACACATATATTAGCACAGTCGTTGTCCAAATATCATGATCAAAGTATTTTCCACACTCATCCATATTAGTTCTCCATAAGGAAGTATTTGAAAGGACAAAATAAATACACAGGAGGAAGAAGGGTGCATGAAGATTAAATTGTAGGCGTGTTTGCTGCTGGACTCAATACTCCAGGAAAGTAACGTGACGAACAAGACTTCATAGCAAGATTAAACACAGTTTAATTGAGTTCTTGCAGCGTCTTGCATTTCAACTGTTAAGTAAAGAAAACAAGTTAAAAAATAAAATATAAAATAAGAGGCAAACAAGACACCTACAACAAAGTATCTATGTAACAGAGACGAACAAACCAGCTCTAGCTAATGCAATATGGTTTCCACTATGAAATTGTCAATGAACAAAACTTGTCACCGATTATAATTCGCACGTGCGTTAAAGTGCCATCGAAGTGATCTGTAGTGCAAGTCTCATTTTATACTCACAAATTACAAAAAAAGGATAAGAGAATAAGTGAGAGCAAATATGGAAGAAAAGTACCTCAAGATGCCGTATGAGCCAACTCTTGTTAGTATCCCTGTCCTCAAATTGATTGGCTTCAATCCTGACGGCGATGGAGCTCTCAAGGACAGCCATGGCTTTCTCCCTCCATTTCTTAGGGCGGCCCTCAGGTAGGAATCCGCTGCTCTTCTCGCGCTGAATGGCAGGTGTCCACATGCAGGCAAGAGCTCCCAAATTAAAAGATAGTGGCGAAAATTAGCAATGAGAGGAATTGATAAACTCCAGATAGAAAAAAATGAATCGAAACGGACAAAGTGAGGTAGAAAGTAACAAAACATGTTTTACACTTTGCGAAAGACTTAATTATTTCAAGAAAAAAAATCAGCCTGAACACAGAGCCAAGCACAGTTGAAAAACACATGTTACCTTTCCACCACAGACTACCCTTCCATTACAAACTATCCTTCCACCACAGACTACCCTTCCATTACAAACTATCCTTCCACCACAGACTACCCTTCCATTACAAACTACCCTTCCATTACAGACTAGCCTTCCATCACAGACTACCCTTTCATAACAAACTACCTTTTCATCACAAACTACCCTTTCATCACAAACTACCCTTCCATTACAGACTACCCTTCCAACACAGACTACCCTTCAGAAGAGGCATGAGGAAGAACTACGCACCTGGAGGGCGTACATGTCCGCACGTTCCTCTCGCTCTACGATACGCAGCGCAGTCACTAGTTGTGCTGGCTCCTTGCGTACTGTATTGAGGGCTCGCTGTAGCACCACCCACACCTGCTTGCCTGCACACCACACATCGTCAAGCATCATGCACACAAGCAAGTCCCATATGGGGAAGCTTTTGTTCTACAAAAACTGATAGAGTTAGTCTTAGAACACTTGCGTTCCTAAGGTCATCACACAGTCGCTCCCTCTTGTCTCATAATGTCCTATGTAGCAAAATCAACGAGCTTTAATTCAGCCTGAACAGGCGGTTTACTTCAGCCCAGCGTACTCGTTACAACCCATTGAAAGCGTTACAGTCTAGTACATCGTACCTGCTACAACCCTAACAAAACCAACACACGCACCCAGGTCCACAGAGAGTTTGTTGACGTCAGCAAAATACTCAGTGAGCATCTTGGTGTCGTTGGGGTTCTGGTGTGGCAGCTTGTGGAGCTCGAACAGGAGGTCATCTCGACTGTTCTCCAAGTCCATGAGGCACTGCACAACAACAATACAAGTCCATGAGGCACTGCACAACAACAATACAAGTCCATGAGGCACTGCACAACAACAATACAAGTCCATGAGGCACTGCACAACAATACAAGTCCATGAGGCACTGCACAACAACAATACAAGTCCATGAGGCACTGCACAACAACAACACAAGTACATGAGGCACTGCACAACAACAATACAAGTCCATGAGGCACTGCACAACAACAACACAAGTCCATGAGGCACTGCACAACAGTACACGCTTTCGTATAGTTGCGTGAATTTATTCTCAACAGGTTTAAACAACTTAAAACCTCCTCATACATGAATTTGAAGTCTCTTGTAACTTCAATCTTCTCAATTTAATCTTTGCCTTCAATTTATTCAACTGCCAGATTCCATGTTGTAGTTCGAGGGGAAAATCCAAACTGTAGACAAATCGTTATCTCGCGGCTGATGAACTTACTGCTGTTTTTTACTTCATATTGTTTTCTGCTAGTTTTTGATTATTTTGTAATTCTATTGTCGTCGGTTCTTGGTTGTGGGGCTCCATTAATCCTTATTTTCCTTTGAACAATTTATTTTCCTTGTTTCGCATTGCTACATGTTACCTAACTGAATTTCTCTATTATTATTTCATTTGAGTGTTGAAGTCTATTTCGATACTTTGATTAATACCATTTCTTCAGCTGCTAATTATTCGTAGTTACATTCCTGATTTAGTGCTTCACATTACTTTGAATGCTAGCCCTGATCTACGCAGTACACTAGCTCAGCTAGCAACTTAATTAACTCTTCTTATTACATGAAATAATAAGTAATGAAACACTACCCTAGGATGCCACATCAAATCTTTGCTGTCTAAAGTACTTACATGGCATGGTAATACGTACAATTATTACTTGTTTCTCTGCACCACAGTGCACTATGAGTCGTGAGTACGAGTGATGGTGAGTGGAGCAGGTGGTGAGTGGAGCCGGTGGTGAGTGGAGCAGGTGGTGAGTGGAGTAGGTGGTGAGTGGAGCAGGTGGTGAGTGGAGCAGGTGGTGAGTGGCAGGCCTGTACGCATGACATCGACTCATCCACCACATGCCTAAGCTCCAGGCCTCACCTACCTTTCACTATATTCTTCACAGCTCAGTATCATAGCGTCTTCATTGCAAATTTCACTGCACAATTAGATTTGTAAAGAATAGCTTATAAATTATTTGAACATCTAACAATTTCATTTTTTATGTAAGTTGTGAAGCTGTAGGTGCGTGATCACAAAGTAGAAGAGTTCTTCTCACCAGGATCACAAGACAATGCTGTCACAGGTAACCTCCACACAGCTACGAGCATCTCGTCTTGCTCGTACCTGTGAAACTCAGTCGCTCTCGTGACAGATGCAAAGTAAAAGATAAATTATCAATTCTATTATATTTCTTAATAAACTATAAGTTCATATATTTTTTTATTATTTACTTCCTTAATATAATAATTGATTGTAACTTACTATTGCTATAATGATTATATGAACCGTGAACTCACGATTAACGAGCTGCTCGGTTTGCGGGATTTCAGTGTACGAGCTTGGCCTCTGAATGGATTATACTCGTCAACCGAGCTATTAAAATCACAGTTATTTCTAAGCCTGAGATAGAATAACTACGCCAATAGAAAATTGCCTCAATAAGCATTCAGAGACGTGTGACCGTAAGAACAAATAGCAGTGCAAGAAGCTAGACACGCACCTGATGAGCATACAGCAAGTTGTTGTCGGCAATGAGCCTGTGCGTCTTCTCGATGCTTTCTGGCACAGTGAAGATGTGCTTGAGGTTCTCTGTGGCGGCCAGGTATTGGGAGTAGCGTACGTATTCCTCCCTCAAGTCACTCATCGTCTCTCCCAGGCCTCCAACTCCTGACAGAAGTTTCTCCACCTCCGTTTGTCTGGCCACATAACATGTATTACTGACTGGGCGTGAAGACGTCATAAAGACAATGCGTTATCACAAAAATCAGACCTATTCTTAGCACCGAAACACAGAATATTAGTTGTTTACCTACCTCCCTTCCACTTAAAATACGGAAAAAATTATTCCGGCATTGAGTTTTGACTGATGCGACATGTAAGGACAAAATAGACATGACGATGAGAACTCACTTTTGTTTGACGAGGTGTAGGTCCTCGAGAGCAGTCTGCAGCTGCGTCAGACCCGTCCTCACGCCGTCCAGTTGACTCTGCATCGCTGTTTTCAGCATGGCCTCCACAGAGGCCTGCAAACCATACTTCAAATCACGTACACGCCACAACGAAACAACGAAGCAATTAAAGTCAACAGCAACTACGCTATGAATTAAATACAATGTTAATTTTCAAGCTTCAAAGAACACGATGACTTTTGAGTTAGTATTGTAATCGCATGAAATAATCCATACATTGAACCATATTACGACTGCAACTCGTTACGTCGACCGCTTATCTGCACTAGCATAATTACGAGCCTATGTTGTCCCACTGACACTATCAAGAATACGATGACCGCAAAGCCTCCAACGTAATTCACAGGGGCACGTGCTCAACTCTACTTTAATGAAAGTATGAGTACAATATTTGTAATTTCCAAAGGGAATCCGGAATTCTTTCTTGTAATATGGAACAAGATTGCATAAGAAGGGTGAAACTATCGTCAAACTGTGGTCTATACTAATACGTACATCATTTTGAATGACTATCGAACATCCAAATGGCCGACACTGATATACACGTGGACACTGACATACAATTGCGAAGATCATGAAACAGCCGATGCTAGTAGACACAGAATCCAACAAAAATATCACCACGACAAAATACTGCACATGTGTACAGAAGCCATCCACACACTCTGTGTAATCATCTTTTTATTGAGCCACAGCAGCCAGTGATGCATACAAAAGATAACGGTGGAAATTCAAAACTTTCTATGGGTCAAAATAATTCTCAAATTAAACCTGATGCATTGAATCCTCACATAAAATTGTAGTAACATTCGACGCTCTGTAGAAGCACCTGGCCTTGTAGCACAGGCTTTCGTACACTTTCAATTAACCACCTTGAATTTTCTTCTAGAGTTAATGATGAACCAACTCTGGCAAATCTAATAAAAAACGAAATAAATTGAGTAGCCTGTTTCTCAAAAGTAGCATGTTAGCATTCATTACTCTTACAAGTTAGGTCCGGCCCAAGTAATGAGAAATAAAACCTTTTTCCTCGTTGTTCTTCTCCTGTACTGGTCAACTTTATGGAGCTGGTCAGGCCGCTGCAGCATGTTAGCAACGAAGATTTTAGCTTGCTGTATGGCGCATTTTTCTGCGGCCTCAACTTCGCTGTTGGCCAAGCACACTTCTTTAGTCGTCTCTCCTGATCCACCAGCAACACTGCCTGAAGGAGACAAAAAAAGAACACGTCTAGCAAAAGTAGGTTCACAGATTTCTATTGTTCTTGAATGAAGAATTCTGAAATCATAATACATGGTGGGTCTCCTGAGTGGAAAAACGAAATTCCTGCACACAATTCCACCAATGAGCAGTCACGTTTACTTTCAATCGACTCCAAAATAGGAAGAATATGTTAGTGGTGTCGCTACTTAACTCAGCAGTGGAGTTTCTTGGTAACGCATCTACGTCCTTCGTGCATGTGGTCAAAATCGTCAGTCTTTCACTTGTACTCCTTGTACAACGCTCAGCAGGAAATTCGAGCACATTGACAAAACATTCAAATCATAAACAATACAATTGTGTCCAATAGTAATGTCTCAGCATTTTCAAGCACCTGTAAACAAAACATGGTCGCGTTGGTATTGCGGTGCATGGACGTCAACTTATCCACAACACAGTCATTTACACGGTACTAGCACTCATTTGCAAGGTGTCAAGTATTCCATGACTTCTTACATATTTCAAATGTTTCATCGTCCAGCAATCATAATTGTAAAACAACACGCTTGCGTTGGCAGCTTAGAACTTCAAGGCGGAATAGAAGCCTCGGTCGATTGGTGATCAGTCTAGTCTCCATGACCACTACATAACAGCACTTGCACTGCCAGACTGTCCCTTCCATAAGTCCTGGCATTATGTCCTAAAACCAGAAGCTCAATTATTCCAGAAGAAAGTACATTACTGAAACAGAAGAGCTCTCCAGTTCTCTTGCTTCTAAAATTTAATCATCAATGCAATAAATGCCCAATACCTTCTTACTTAATTACATGCTTTTCATGAGAAAACCATTCAGTTGCCACAAGCAAACTGAACTTCACAATTGTACTCATAGATTGCTCATTAAACCAAACTGAGTATGCGACAAAAATACAGAGCAGATTCTCTGTATTACATGTACAGTACTTATATTTTGAGATTTTTACAGAGAGTTTATGTACATAAGATAGATTTGAGCACATCACTCCAGAACTATGAATAATCACAGAGTGAAATAAGTCAAGTTACTAAAGAATCATTCCATGCACATGCCTTTAATCCTGTGCCACTCAACAATACATTTTACTACCATATTCACATCAAACAAAGTTAACATGAACTGCTGTGAACACAACAACTGGCAGCAATACTCAGAGCTACACTCAGTTCACAAAGGGTTAAAAATATTAAGTTCAACATCCATATACATTGGTGGGACAATGTTAAGCTTTGTTAAAATTTGCAAAATTCATTCTTTTTACAATATCTTTTATCTTTCCTAATTAAAAAAGTAAACAATTTCTTAGAATGCATATTATACTCAGGAATACAATAAACATAGAAATTGTTCCTCTGCTTTGACAAAACCTTCCATGTTGTAAAATACTTAAAACTTACAGATATCTGCCATGAGTTATCAATTAATTTATAACAGATAAGACATAATATAAGATTCTACTGCTGGCTATAATACTTTAAGCTAAATATAAGAAAGATGGCTACATTTAACAATAAGAAAACACATTTAAATAAGAACTGTTTCCTTACCAGCAACTTTGGCTGCTTCACCAAGTACAGCAATCAGGCCCCCACTTTCCATCTCAAAAATTTAGCAAAACAAAACAAAAATATTTGATAAATCAAAGTACAAAACCCCTTAAGAACTTTCCAGCTAACTCTATTAATAAAGTCACTGCTATAAACATTGCCTTGCAGTCATGGCATTCCCCTGTATTGTTCCTAGGAAAGACAAACTTTCAGTTCATTAAGACACTGGAACTCTGGCTCTGCACATCACAGACCAATGCTCTCCTTTCCTCTGAAGTGTGAGGAGTTGACACACACAAGTTTTACACATTCCATTGACATAATCCAAATGGCAAAAAATTTTTGCTCATGCATGAACCATAGTTTGATCTTCAAGAAGGTATGTGGAAGCAATCTACAAAATTAATGCAATGTTGCATTTCAGTTACTTTCTAATTTATTCTTTAAATTTGAACAGCTCCTGAAGCAAGCATAAATTTGCTGTGATTATGTATTTTGTGAGAAATATTTTCTCTACAAATACCACATCTATACTACCCTCCTACTCACTAAAACAACTGCCATTTCTTCAGTCGTGCCACCTTCATAGAGTTACCTACTACATGTTTTGATTCTCATATTCAAATTTTTATATTTACTCTCTGCTACTCTTTTTTCTTCCTTTACTTGTTAATACAAGGTCCTGAGTTATACGAAAAATAATGTATAACAGTTGGAGGCATAAAAAGGAAACAATTATCTTATCTAGACTATATATGTAAGATTGAAGAAAAACTTTTCTAGAAAATACATTGCATAAATAGTGGCATGGAAACAATTAACATTACTGAAATTAGGTGCATGACTTTAGATATACAACAAATGCAAGAATTAACATTTATAGTGCCAGAATATAGTTTCAAGTAGTGTTTTTGTTGGTTGGTAGAACTGGAGCCCTCCAAAAAGGCTCCAAATAGGCTAGTAGTGTTTTTGTGCACCTTAGACTTAGATCGAGGGCCAGCGTTTGACTGGGGCCTTTGTAACGGCCTAATGCCTGTAACCTAATGCGGCTTCCTCCCACTCTACATTCTTCTTCTTTGTCGTGTTTATTTGGGGCTTCGAAAACCACTCTACATTCCGTCCGCACTTAAGTATAAGGGTAGAGGTAGACACGGTACCCGCAAAGTAGGAGCATGATTAAATTGCATATACGTATATCAATGATCAAGTTTTAAAAAGTAATAATTTAAATAAACACTCTACCTAAATTTGCTAACTAGACTGAATTTAGCAGTTTTGAATAAGAAATCAAAAAGTATAACAAAGATTCACGTTGTGATAGTAGTTCATAGAATTTCTTCGTCGAAGACAAAGTAGATTTTATAATTTAAAGCTTACTATGATTGAAAATTGTATGTCGTTAGTGATGCAAAATGTCAGTTCTATCAAATGATCAGATATAAACGTCAAAGTCACGGAAGGCACTCCTAAATTTATTCGTATTATTCTCTACTTTTCGTACAATATCTGATATTTAGGGAAATTGTTCATGCACTTATTCCTATTTTGAATCTATTATTGTTGTTTATTAAAATGGTTGAAAACTGTGCATGTACTCGTAACTTCAACAATGAATTGCAGGGAAGGTCTGTCTTGTACAACAACTCCTGTACTTCAATCATTCACAGCTTCATCATTCTGCCGAATGCCGATACAGACTACTGGGCAGTAATACCTACGGTATACATTCATTATGAGTTCTATTGGAACTGGGGTGAGTTTCTGAACTGTTAGGGACTATATACTTCCTTGTTTAAAAGTTTGTATTTAAAGTATAAATTCAGCTATTAATTTAATTCGAGTTGTTACCCAAACATACTCTTTTTGTATTTTGCAACTCTGTCCTAATTAATACGTTTAAAGATAAGGCAAATTGTTACTAGCAAGTCTGCAGTATATAGTAGTTGCGTTGTCGAGGTGGTAAAGTTTGAGCTAAAATAAATGGTGGAAATTACTACCTTTTATAAAAAGGAAAGCAAGGAAAAGGAAAAATTTTAGAGAGTAAACATATAAATAATATTTCATTACATCCATGTAAGACCATTTGTAGGTCTCAAAATTGTTGCTCAATTCTGTAGGATCACATTCAACATCCTTAAGTTTGAACAGGAACTGAACATAGATACAATTAATAAAGATACCAAATAAAGAGATCTAACTGGAATACACACAGAAATTTTGTATCTCTAGATTGAAGATGTGCCTTATTTTATATAGTATGAGTTTTGAAGTTGGATAATTATCAGGTATTTTTTTTAATTATGCTGTACTAAGTTGCTTTTTTGTGACACTGCAAATTCAATATTAAATTCATTCTATAATTTGTGTTAATATTAGACATTATTACAAATTGATTATCATTATCATTATTCTAAATATTAATTATCAATTCTAAACATTTCTTACTGCTGCCTGAAAACTGATACATTGAATTTTAGCATTTATGTCTGCTGTGTGTAAATTTATTTAATTTAATTAGATGGAATAATGATAGAATTCGTAATTGCTTTATTCTGTTACAGTATGACCTCTCTGCCTCTCAATTCTCTCCTGATGGAAGAGTGTTCCAGGTGGAATATGCCCAGAAGGCAGTGGAGAATAGTGGGTAAGTGCCATTTTGTAATGGATTCTCTTAGCTTTATTAACATCATCAATTTAATATTTAGCATATGTCAATTCTAGTATTTTACTCTTCTCAAATTTGGTTTTGCCTGAGTGATTGGTCTAAAGTAAATTGTTATACTCTAAACCCATTAATGCTAATTGCCAATCAACTTGCCTCATTAAAAAAGTCTGATCATAAAGTTCCTGACCTTCACTGTAAGATGTTTATATTTTAGGTTCAATGAGAGCAGAACTCAGGCTTCTAAGCTGCAAATTTCAAAATTAGTTTGTTACATGAAATTAAAAATGTACCATAGCAGTTCATGTATTCCTTTGTAATTTTTCAGTTTCCCTTCATACCTGATAAGTTCATTTTCTAATTTGTAATATTTTTTACTCATATTGCTGCTGTATCTATTTCCTTTGTTTTGCAGGACAGCTGTAGGACTGGTCTGCAAGGATGGTGTTGTTCTTGCTGTGGAAAAGATAGTAACATCAAAGCTGTATGAGCCTGGAACTAACAAAAGACTCTTCACAGCTGACACACATGTGGGCTTGGTAAGTGGATCTTGTTTGGAGCTAGATATGTGATACCTTCTAGATCAAATATGCTAAAATTGTCTTTTAGGAAACCAATATTCACTGAATTGTGCCACAATTTCTTTGAATGTCTTCTTTTGCTGTGGCTGAGGTCTAACACCCACGTAGCTTTTTAATTGCTTACCAGTAGCGTACAATTTTGTGTAACACAATTTGCAAACTTTGTATTGCAGGCATGCGCAGGTCTACTGGCTGACGCCCGCGCTATCGTTGATGTCGCTCGCAATGAAGCAGCCAACTACCGTTCTGAGTACAGCACACCCATGCCTGTCAAGGTGCGTGTTTTGTACAGCTCACCAGGCACGTATCTTCGTTGTGTGAGGCAATGTACGCTTCAAACTTGCATTGAATATAGAAATGCATTTTCGAAACTCATTATTAGATGTCTTTTTTCAAGTAAATCGTGTAGTCCTGGATACGAAATTTGTTGTTTAGTATATGAATTTTAGAGAACTTTGTTTTGTATTAATTTTTTACTGTTTTTTATGTGCGTTGCAAAGATTTTTAAACCATGTTGTTTGTTTGTGCAAATGCATTAAAATGAATATGGAAATCAAATAACCGTTGCCAAAATACTATGATTTAATTGCCCCTCTGTGAAAACGTACATTAAGGATCCTGACGTAGCTGCTGTCACACTGCCTGCACTGCCACAATTCAACATGCGTTACAAAGCACTTCATTAGCAAAAAATACTACGCGAAACATTTAAAAGTTTCCGCGTGACCACAACCTGTTTTATCTGCAAGTAACTTGAACAACTAGTGTAGACAAGAGTTACAGGTTGCTGTGATGCCGTGCCTCATTGCACCAATGAATTAATTATGGGTTGTGTGGAGCAGCACCTGACGGAGCGAGTAAGCAACTACCTACACGCCTACACCCTGTACTCTGCAGTCAGGCCGTACGGCTGCTCAGTGATGCTAGCATCCTACCTCAATGATAACCCGCAACTCTTCGTCACTGACCCGTCCGGACTCTGCTTTGTGAGTCACTCGGATTTCATCTTTGTCTCGTGTCTGTGACTTGAGTTTTTTGTACTTTTTCTGACCGACTTTTGTGTTTTGTGAGTGGATGAAACTTAGTGAATGTATCTTCCGCCTAACGAAGAAGATGTCTACTTTTTTACTGTACCTGTTAGTCCGATAAATAGCAATAGCGGCCAACCATTATGTTGAAATATGGTGAACCAAATTATATTTCAGTGCTTTATAGTACACTCTCGAGGAGATGAATTTCGTACAACACCATGGTTACAGTAGTTGTCTGTTGAATGGGTTTTATTGTGAACATGTTCATTGACACTAATTTTCTCCTGTGATGCGAACACAAAAGTCATATGCTTTTATGTGCTCATTAACTCTTATTTTTTACGTAATCATGAAAATAGATCATTACTTTTCATTGAGTTTTCATTAAAAGCTCGATAGTATGTGGTTTATACTTTATTCTAGGTGGTAGTCTCATTTATGCATTGAAGTCCATAACTGTCCATAAAATGCAGTCAGGCAGCCATCTTCAATGCATAGGCAAATTTAATTTTGCTGCGAGTCCATTACTGCAGAGCACGAAACACATCCCCAGTTCTGCATGCGATATTCAGATAATAATTCAGGTAGCTTCTATGGCACGGTTGCAATGAATCAGTAGTTATCAGTACTATACGACCATTGTTAAGGAAATTCTACTTCTATGTGTGTTGTCTTGTTTATGCATAACAATCTGAGATAAAGAGATGACCTGACATGGTATACTGGTCGGTGTATTATTCTT
This sequence comes from Trinorchestia longiramus, assembly GCA_006783055.1. NCBI lineage: Eukaryota > Metazoa > Arthropoda > Malacostraca > Amphipoda > Talitridae > Trinorchestia > Trinorchestia longiramus. The sequence goes on from VCRD01000375.1 coordinate 85,977, forward strand.
GGTAGCAAATCCATGGATAAAAATATATACTCGTTTAGAAAGGCTCAAAATTTTCTAGATTTCGTAAAATCAGAGTTTCCTTATTTAACTCGGTTCGGTACTTGAAATTTGTAGAAAGTGTTTGAAATATCTAAATACTGAATATTGAAAATGAAACCTAGTAAGAATGTGGAGAGGGGGAGGAGGTTCCGCTTCTTTTGTATGGGAGCAGCGCGATTAGTTTGTTTGTTTTGAAGGCTGTAGGCCAGCACGTGTATCATAGCATTGTTATTGCTCAGGGTTACTTCGGAGCGGCCATAGGCAAGGCCAAGCAGAACGCTAAGACGGAGATCGAGAAGCTGAAACTGAAGGAACTCACGTGTCGTCAGTTGGTGAAGGAAGCCGCCAAAATGTGAGTTTTGGTCGAGTATCACGTACGTGGTAGCTCAAACCTCTTTTAAAGTGGGGTGTTTGCGTCAATGTGCCTAAGTACTCTGTTGTTCTAATTCTTCTGAATCAGTAGCAAAATTTTGTGACAAAAATGATGATTGCTATTACAGGGAGTTGGTCCACTTGCTGGGCGTTATGATCTCTCTTGTAACAGGTAGGACATCCACCGATGAACTGCGATCAAATCATGCATAGTTTTATCGAACTTAATTATTGATCACCTCGCGGCATCCTGCTGGTGTCTTGGTCAGGAGAGCTTGTGTATTCCAATGAAGCCCAAGACTACTGCCTCAGGAGCAAGCATGGCAGACAGAAACCAGTTAAACCGGTATGGCAGACAGACTTAAGACAGAAACCAGTTAAACGGGCGTGGCGGACAGACTTAAGACAGAAACCAGATAAACGGGCATGGCAGACAGACTTAAGACAGAAACCAGTTAAACGGCCATGGATGACAGACTTAAGACAGAAACCAGTTAAACGGGCGTGGCGGACAGACTTAAGACAGAAACCAGTTAAACGAGCATGGTTGCACAAGACAACCGCGTTGACAGTTTGGTTATCTACTGGTCACATTATGACTTAGCTTTAGCCTGAGGAGAACTGACAGGGACTTAGAAGTAATCCTCATCATCAGCTTTAAAAAAAGTTAAATTTTCACTTTCTAGTGATAAAAACACGTTATTCTTGACATCACATAACGGGATTTAACCTTTTATACCGAGTGCAAATAATTTTACAACAGATTTGTATTTGTACAGCACTTTTTTGGCATGTCGAAGTAGAAGATGAAGAGCAGATCTTGATACCATTTTGTTGTATTTCGAAATTACTAAAATGTTCTATATTTGTTGAGATAAATCGCTCAATCTTCAAATAGAGGCTCAGGTGATGACTGAAACAGTTTCTATTATTCGTGAAGCGTGTTCGTAGTTATCTCAGTGACGATGGTGACACTATGTTGCAGAATTTATCTCGTGCACGACGAGGTGAAAGACAAGCAGTTTGAGTTGGAGCTGTCATGGGTGTGTGCGGAGACTCACGGTCGACACGAGCTGGTGCCTAAGCAGCTGAAGATCCAGGCTGAGAAGTACGCTAAAGCTGCTCTTGAGGAAGAGTCTTCTGAGGACGAAGAAGATATGTAGTATTAGTTATAGTGCTATTATCCTTTTAAAGTAAACGATAAATCCTCTTTTGCTACAAAATATCCAGTTTTATTCACGTACCAACATTTTGCCTAACGATTTCTAAGACACGACGACGAAGTAAGCCTATGAAATTAATTTTTAAAATCGAAATTTATATAATTATTATCACCGTGATTTACAGGTGTTAAATATTTTTTTGGTGTGTGTGAGGGAAAAAAATTTAACTGGAATTTTATACTGGATGCAATCCTTTGTTTGCCCAGTATCGTCTCGATGTAAAAATACATGAACTGTAATATGTATCATACTTATTGAATTTGTATTCTATTCAATCATACTGAGAACTAAAGAACTTTTTAGCTTCGCATCATTGTTAGGAATAACAAAGTTGTGAGTGGTTGGTTTTGTTTCGTACAACTCTTGTTACTTTCAGCCAGTTTTTGACTGCGTTTGTGTCGCAGTTTAGTTCTTCTGTATGGTCTGTTTGATGAAATAATAGGTGAACATTAAACCATTTATTCGTACTTTTTGTACGCATCTTAACGAAAAATCTGCTTGTCGGAGAAATTTTCGTTGCCTATCGTAAAGCTTGCCGTCCCTAGCTACCAATACACGTAGAGGCCACTACTGGAATACACGTAGAGGCCACTACTGGAATACACGTAGAGGCCACTACTGGAATACACGTAGAGGCCACTACTGGAATACACGTAGAGGCCACTACTGGAATACACGTAGAGGCCACTACTGGAGTGAAGACAAATGAGGCCCGGTGCTTGTTAAGGTATGAGACTCCTTAATTGGGGTCAGAAGGAGGTAGGACCAGCATGCATGTACAAATAATCTGACATGCTTAGAAAATGTAGTAGTTGAAATACGCATACGTATGTTCCTGATGAACCATAATTCTCAATAAAATTTCGGTAAATTCCCGAGTTAGCAGGACTCTGTCAGTGTTTCATGGGAATGTTTTTGGAAGTTTCATGGCTAAACTCAGGTGTCGACTATGGGCAACAGGTCAGAGATGAATTTACTTTATAAGCTTAAAAGCACCTCATTTCAACCAAAGCTCCTGCGTTGTCTTATGCACGTCCATGGTAAAATAGCAGAACTTGTAAGACGAGTAGGACGGTCTTGAATATCATTTAAGTAAATCTTAACACGTAACATTTCAACCATTGAAGATGGGCAAAAATTGTAATAATATTTATTGTAAATAGCCGTCACCGTGATGAAGTTAATCGTTCGCACCCAAATGTGAATTGTGCTCATTTAATTTAGTGTTCAATTTCCTCATCAAATTTTTAAGGATGAAATATAAAATTGCCATCCAAAATTTATTAAAGTATTTGGTAGATCAGGTCAGCACAGAATTAAAATCTAAATTTAGCTTATGGACGAAATCACATTTCTCAACATGGCCATCTCTTTATTGCACTAGATACATTCCATTTCAGTTAGAAAATATTTACCATCATAACGCATTCTTATCCTCTGCTGATTACAGTACTTTCAAATATTATATTTGATGTTGGTGCTGCGCTTCTACTCGCTACTTCAATGAAAGCTTCAACTTCCCACAAGTTACCTTATTATATTTTTTTTAACTTTACTTAAGTGAAAAAGTAAGGCACAGGTTATTGGTGTGTCGGTTAAGGCGAGTATAATCTAGTATTCAGATTTTTTTAGCGTATGATAAGTCTTGAGTAATCAATATCCACCAAGCACATGACAAACCCTCTATGACAGTTTAGTCATATTCTCACGTCCAGAATAAAAAATATAATGAGAGCACAGTAGGAAAACTTGTTTCCCTCACCAATTTAAATCCACAAAAAAATATAAGGAAAGTGTCGCTGTCAACTTTCTCGTTGATAAAAATCAAATACAGGAAATTTGAAATATCTTAACATAACCTTTTTTACTGTTGACCATATAAAGTAGAGTTCAAGTACAAATTTTGTATCACTGCTCTTGTCTCATTCTTATGTAAACTTCAAGAATATGTTAATTAAACCTTAACATTTAAAAGCACGGCGACGACAGCAAGTAAAAAATATTTAGTGATTTCAATGACCGAAGTCTGACGCGAAGATCATAATGGTTACACTAGACGATCTTTGGAAATTAGTGTTAAATAAAGATTAAGTCCACTGTGATTTATCACAGCCTCTGTAGGTATGCCTGTGACATGAACAGAGCTCTTATGCTGACCACTCCAACTGGAAAACCGAGCGCAAGCCAGACGGCTTCCTCCAAATGATCTTTACGGCAGGCATCTCGAGAAGAAATTTCCAGAGAGAAAGTAACTACTTCCATGTGGAAGTTGGTCTGCCGTCCGTTTGTATCAGTTGTGGACCTCAAATCTACCGTTGCAGTCAAATTCATCCGTGCTGTTGTTACAATCAGAGTACATGTAAGGGCCATTATTAATAAGTATACAAATAATTTCTTCAATCCACTGTGACCCAAAACATTTTCTGCAAATCCTCGCAACTCTGGATCGTCTCGTACACTTAGACAAAAGAAAAAACTAGAAGAAACATGAGAGTTTGGCAAGCGGCCCGTAGACTTTGCTCGCTAATACGCAACGTATCAATTCTACAAAGTAGCAGCGGCCCGGAAAAGTATAGTCTCGTTCGAGATATTATTCATTAAAAAAGTTTATCAAACTCTTACTGCAACTTACAACTTCAGAAGTTTACACTATTTGTAACAAGGAGAAAAATAATTTGTGTACTGCCTGTTGCAGAGCAGTTAATAATAAAAAAACAACCATTACTATTCCTAAAACTACGTGGGCCAATCCACAATGCAAAGCAGAAGGCATTGCACGTGGTCAATAATTACCTTCGTCTTAATGAATTGAGAATGAGTTTGAGCTTGATAACAAGAGCACTATTATGAGAGAACATAATAAATAGGTCTGAGTAAGGAATTACCGTACAAAACTGGATGCAGTCGCCCTTTTCTAAATTTCAAATGCTTATCTATTCCAGAGATGTTCAGCCAAATAAAAACACTACCAAATCACGGATAAATGATGACTTTCTTGATTATGCTATTTACTGTCGGGGGACGTGAAGTATATTTAGCAAAAATGACCGCTCATTATCTCCATTTGTGAAATAAATAACACAAATTTACGCCAATCCAGGAGTTTTAAAGCATCGCTTATATTATTGAGAACACAACGTAAAACACACTACAAAAGTCATTGTAATTTGACTTGTACAACTCCCTATTTCAGTTCCCATTTCAATCCCACGAAATTTGTTTGTAATAATTAACCTTTTTCAGAGTTACATACCACAGGTTAATTACGTCATAGCGCAGGATTCTCAGGGCTGACGCATGCGCTTCACAGCGTGGTTTGTCAGGTTCCAGGCAACGTGTTTTGCTAATACGGGAGGCCTCAAGAAAAAGTATGAAACAGAAGATATTTGTACGTTTAGACGATCATTATAATAATGCAGAGAGCAGGATTGCCTGAATTGATGTTTTGGGGCACGACACATTCAGCAGCCCCCTGGCTTGTGGAGCCGAGACTACTTTGAAGACCTCACAGCTGAACACAAGATCTCCAGACACGGATGATCGGTAGTTTGTACTGTTATTAAGAAAGGTAAGTCAGTTTGAGCCAAAGAAATTCAGGTTTCCGACACAGTTGAACTCAATCGAAGAAGAGACCAGTCAAATCACATTCGCTACCTCTGTGTCTCGACTCCACAACCCTGGCGGTTGCTGTGATAAAAAACTTTCAAGTTCAACTTTGACTGAGAGTTGCAAGTGAAACTTTCTCAAGTATTAATGACGCACAGAAACCGTTACTTGTGGTAAAGTTCTCTTACTCTGCTGCTGGCAACACAGATGTGTGAGGCAACGTTTGCAGGATAAAAGATGAGTTTTGCAAAAAATCAGTTATCAGTTGCGCTGCATTTTTAGTTTTGTAGCATTCAGAGCTCATTTTTCAATGATTTAGCTTACTTTTATTTCATACATTTTCGTCAAATTAAACGCTTTTTTTCTACAGAATACCATGCATTTTACTTGGCATGAATTATGATGAACGCTCCATGATTTAAGGAGGCATCTTCATGAGTTATTGAAGCCAATTTATCTTTTAATACTTTTAACAGTCGATGGGACCGGAGGTTACATTAGTTGACAATTTTTATGCAAATTTATTCCAATCAGGTACTATGAATGTACATTAGGTTTTAATCAGGTACTACAGAATTCAAAATGAGACCTCTACTACATACAACACATGTAACAGTAAGGGTAACAAATATTTCTCGCAAAAACGTACAAGATTGAAGTTCGCCCATGGGCCTAAAAATCAAGTAACTAATTAAACAAAAGAAACAATACAAACGCTCGGTTAACAACAGCAACTTTCTGAAAAGATAATTCGCAAACATTACCTACCAAAGAACATTACCCCAGTAGACGGTTTAAGTCGTATAGTCATCGAGGCTTACGAGAATGATATTCATTCTTCCTGAATGATGCACGTCGCATAGAAAACAAATACACGTTTTTCCAAAATATTTCGTAGAAAAAATAAAATGAAGCGTATATTATTCCACACATACGATCAGTGCATCACGGAATACACGAAATCTATTCCTCGTAACACCCATCGTAGTACACCATTATATCAGAGGTGTGTCCTAACTACACTGACAAAATTAATTCATCATTCCAGTGAACAAATGGCAGCGAATTTGGCTGTAAAGATCATTCGGACTATAAACTAGGGAACCTAATTCAGACTTCAGTTAGAATAAAACCTTTGCTCGCATCAACCGGAAGTAATATTTTTAAACCCGTAAAATTACCGTACATCATTGATTAATCAACTCACCGATCTATTATAGATTAATGAGATACTGTACATATTTTGATGAATGTAAACTGGTAAAAATGATATAATTTTGTCAGTGTAGAGGCTGCTCCTCCACAGCCAACCCTCCCACCCAGAGACCAAAAATAGCAGTTTGCAGCAGAAATATGGCAGGCGCTGAACAAGCACTTGCCGTGTCTGAAGTACAGCGACCTAACAACCGTAGTGTCCACTTTTAGAATAGCTCAGGAATAATACTACACAACCACTACGTAATACAGCGGGAGAACTTTGTTTAAATCTTGTACTCGGGTTTCATATGCCGGTCTACGAATGCAAAGAAATCCTCACTTACTGATGAGTAAAAATCGGTTGATACAAAATTGCATTATTTAACATAACACTCCTAATAACCTTGTTTTGAAATGTTATCTATGAGGTGTTGCGAGTCACAAGAGCGACGATGCCAAAAACAAGTTTTGAGTAATCACCACACAGTTGGAATAATCACCATAATATGATTAGTTATGTACACATCAATGTGTTCTTGATCTCATTTTGTGAGTGAACTACTAAAATCAAGCTTGGATGTAAGATTTCGGTACCATAAAGACAAGTTTTTTGGCTGGTGGCGTCTTCGCCCTTATGGCACGAAGCACCCCATCACTGCTTAGGTTTAACACGTTCACTCCGAAGTGGTACGTATGTGTACCACTGAGGTTAGGTTCTGTAATTTTTTCAGATCCTTCTAGTGACTATGCGTATAAAGTGAAGATTTACACCAGTCAGACAATCGGAGGCAACGTGTTAACACGTTTGTTGCGATTGCCTGATTGGTGTAAAACTTCACTTTGTACGCATAGTCACTAGAAGGATCTGAAAAAATTACAGAACCTAACCTAAGTGACCCACCAGTGGGTCGCATCGCAACAAACGTGTTAAACTAGATTCAAATGTGACATTTGAGAAAAACGTCGAATATCAACAACAGGTTGCAAGTAGCGTGCATCGGAGGTTCTTGGGAACGACAGCGAGTTGAGCCGTTAACAAATTGTATGGATCTCAAAATCCTATGAAAGTAGCTAGTCAAATTAATATACTAGTAGCAGAAAGAACCGTATCAAAGCGAACAACCATAACCGCAACACACTACAACAAAAAGAACAACAACCCTCGAGTTCTGATGAATCCTTTGCCAAATCTACTTATTAATTACAGCCAATTTCCTGTCTAAGTTCTATTTAGCTAGGGTAAATTAAATATTTTCCGTCACTAGCTGAAAATCAAAGCGGTTGAATTTACAACCGTATCAAACCGAACTAATTTTCTATTTCTAGTGACTCCGGACTATAAGTTACCGAGTTATAACGAATGTGCGGTTCTAGTTAAGTGTTGAATTTAGTGGCGCGAATAAGCGCGATAAGAAAATTATAAAAAATAGAGAAGGAACTGAGATAAAAAAAATACATCTATAAACTAACTCTAATTCTATTTTCCAAATGCAAAGAGAAGCGAAGAAAGTGGAGAGACTAAACTAAAAATGCGTGCTTTAAAAGAAATGAAGTATACAATAGAGACTTAAACTACGGTTATACTTAGAAAGCAAAGAACCAGCCGTAGATAGAGCAAGTGAAAAGCTACTTAAGGCAGTGAAGCAAACGCGCACTACTAAAGCAATTCAATAAATCAATCATTTGAAGCTCTCTCACCCTAGAAAAACAGATTTTATGAAAACAATACCACAGGTCGCCTACCTTTCAGTTCCTCGAAGTAGTTCCAGCGCAACATAAACACAATTTGGGCTCTGCCTACATAATCACATAGAAATTATGAAAGCCCACACATGATCCAGAAAACCAGCAAAACTTGCGATGCAAAGCAAGCCCTACAACTCACTGTGAATCATGCACCGTTTCATTTTCAGTGTTATGAATTCCATCGTAAAGACGAAACCAGTTGCACATTGAATTATTAAGTGGAATTCACAGAATTGAAGTTAGCATAACATGGGTCCAAATTGAGGCAACAATTTTATTTTTTATTTTCGTAAAATTAAATAAGCAAGGCATCCAACAGGCAAATTGTGTTTCAAATATTGAATTTACAGACCCAACCTCAACTAGGTCAACAGTAGCCAAGTTGTTATTCATTTTCCTTTCACCTCGAAACAAAATAAAAAATCAAAATTGTTTCCAGATTTGACTAATCAGATGCAATTAAAACATTTTCAAATTCCATTTCACATCTGCTACGCGTTTTCAAAAGAAATTCAACTAGTCACTATACCAAAAATTTGAAGTTACCACATCACTCAGGCTGCTACACAAAACACACACGAATTGACACCGCATGCCAATGTTCAAAAATAAATGAACACGGCGGCGATAACACGCGTCTACTAAATCCTTTTGTACTCTGCCCAACAATAATTGAAGAGGTGAGAGGTAGAGTTCAAAACTTTTTTAGCTTTGACGCAGTTTTCACAAGTTTCTACAAGTCCTCATCCCTCCCCCAAGCCTTAAAACACTTTGCAACATTTTCAAAACTGTGGGCACCAGCTACTGCATATGTATTCAGAAGTTTGTCCTGTGCTCCATGATGTGGCAACTCAGACCCATCTTAGTTGCGATCAGATTATGCACTTGCTGAGCAGCTTCTTGACTCAACATTGGCGTCTGAAAAAATGAAAAATGATGTAGAGCTACCATGAAATCTTAAAAACAATTACAATTCACTCAAGTTAGAATATTCGATGTTTCCACGAGGGTCCACTACAACACACGTGTGTACGAATATCAGGAGTTATAACTGTCTGCCACTCTTTGTACATGGCACGGCTGCTGGAGGCGATTTTTGGCTCAAATGAAAAAATGTAATGAAACTTAACCTAAAAAGTAGTTTTTAATTAGTTACCTGACATGATTATGCAGAGAATGTGAGCTCTTTTTGCGCCAGAGGATAAAATACTATCATCAGGTGCAGGATGATAGTATTCTATCAGGAGTATGTTACAATACTCCGAATAAAGAAGTATGGATTGGAAATTTTTTGTAGCATTAGGGCGACTGCATTAAAAAATTGTAAACCGTCACCTATTACAGGTCTACGTAAACCTATTACAAGTTGAATGAAGTGCAGTGATTACCAACCCATGAGTCGCGACCCCATTTTCAATTATTTATGAATTCACCTAAAGCATATATTATCTTTGCGTTTTGGTGTTTTACGGAATAGCGTTCCACAATAAACGGGTTTCGAAGTACAAAAAATCCCACGTAATTATTTGAAGGAATGGGTGTCGTGAATCGACTGTTTGTTCCAAAATGGGTCGCCATAGGTGAAAGGTTGGAAACCACTGGTCTACAGAAATACATACATACGTCCTATACATAATTTAGCATAAATAAATAATATCTAGAGATATACATACCTGCATGATATAATTTAACATAAGTATTTTTTTTAGAAACCTATTTTCAAGGTGAGAATGGAACAAGCAGACCACGAATAAAACGGAGCTGTTGTTTTTATTTTTTTACCCTACACAAATTTCTTCACTAAGTCTCCTAACGCCCTTACCAATTCTGCGAAAGCATGATTACGGGACCTTGTGTTGTGAGGTCGTGTGTACCTCACAAACTCGTTAACTTTCTATATTGTATTTAACATTTTTATCATTGATTTAGAATATGATATCATTAAATATCGAAGCTTCACCACTCACATGGCGAGGTCGTCTATAGTTTCATTGCTATCATATTGCACCTTCTCATTTACTTATCGGAGCTATAATTCACAATATTAAGTTAACAAATCTTGTAAATTCCATTATCATATACCTGCTAGCAACCCTTCCCTGTATTTGCCACATGCTATCAATTGTGAGCTTGAAAAATAATAAAAATTATATTACATAGATTACGCTTTTAAAATGACACAACACTATTTTTATTTACAGGTGGTGGACAAAATAATGGAAACACCTTCAAAAATCAACAAATTATAATTTA
>VCRD01000375.1:96623-129372 GCA_006783055.1 Trinorchestia longiramus
AACTTCAACCAGAAACTCTCGTTGTTTTTCACGTAGACTTTGTCTCCTACCACCTGTGTATGTAAAGTAGTATTAGCGTCAATTAGAAGTTCATTTCAAACCTATAATATTCAATCATACATAAGGCATCTGCTTCTTTCGTAAGCTTCTACTGTCTAAAAATTAACACATATTAACACGTTAAGTGCGATACGACCCACCGGTGGGTCGCTCAGGTTAGGTTCTGTAATTTTTTCAAAGCTTTCTAGTGACTGTGTGTACAAAGTAAAGATTTGCACCGGCTAGACAATCGCACTCAACGTGTTAAAAACTGATGTTTGAATTTTGCACAGATAATCAGCGCAAACCAGTTCGACACACCACCACTCGTACTGACAACGCTTCCAAAATTCATTCATAAGATCATCGAACTCATCCAATTTGGAAAAGTGTTTATGCAGAGTTTTCATTTCCCTACGAATATTTATCTAATAAGAGCAACATGAGACAACATTGATGATATCGCAAATGGTAAACATGGTGTATCGTAGAGGTAATTAATTCGAAGCCTTGTATCTTCTTACTTCATACAGAAGTACCAAATCTTGCGCGCATAATAGTGACGTTCACTTTATCGACATGGAAACTTTTCCCGAAACAAAGAAATACTCTCAAAACGCACAAGCAAAAAATGGCAGACCTGCAGTGAGATTACGTGACACCGAAGTTGTTACTGTACATCTGAGAAAAAGGAAAAAATAGAAACTAAGTGTTACTGTTAAGATGCAGAAGATGCCCCATTAATGTGCACATTCCTTAACTTACTCTGGTGGTCACCTACTAAACCCAACAGATTACGTGAGCTAGAGGATAAACATTCTCCTTATGGTTCTAAACAATACAAAAATAATCAACTTTCGCATGCTATTATCAAAAATTAAAACAATTCCAATATTTTCAACTGAAATTCCACTACAGTTTCTTGTTGTCGTTCAATCTACAAACTCACTTTGCACGATGAAGTTTTTTTCTTGTCAGCAGGAGGAGGAACGATAGAAACACAGACGTTGTTCTCGGTAAATGACCCTAGCTCAGGCAAACAAAATGAAGTATCTTCTTGTTTCAACTGTGCAATAAGGTCTGGAGAGCAGAGATGATTCGACTGCGGTAGCGTTGGATGGATTTCTGATAACATAGGAATTTCTGAGTTTCCAAAGTTAGGCAAGTTATTGAATTCATCGTTAATTAGTGAGTAAGACTTCCGATGAAACAAAGATGGCTTCACATGCAAGTGTGGAGTTATAGCACTATCTGCACGTTGAACTGCAGAGGCACTCCCTCCAGACGGTGCTGATAGCAGGGGATAGAACGCATCACATTTGAGCTGGCCGCTGGACGCCAGGGTGTGAACTGGAGAGACTGAATGAAGCTGCATTGATTCCGACAGATGGAGCGCACAACATTCCTCATCGTTGATGGCCAGTGAGACCTGGGGGACCAGGTCTGATTCATGCGGTAAATTTGCAAGTGTGATTGAATCGTCCATCACAGATTTAATCTCGTCTGCCTCGATTTCAGTGAAGCGGTCAGTTCTCTGCAAAAATTAGTCATCACAAACTGATTTATAAAAGTTGATTAGTGCATGTTCGGATTGTCTGTACGTAAAAAAATTGTTGAATTTCATGGAACTGATAGTTGTATGTCAATTAAAATGAAGACATTAAATAGAGTCAAATAGAAATGGATATAATACGCTAAAATTGGCAGAAAGTTTCTGCAAACAAGACGGTGTTGAAATCATTTTGATTAACGTACAAAGTATTGGTTTGGCTTTAAGTACGTTGCAACACGGTAATATGGACAAATTAAACTAAATGATGAAAGGAATACAAAAATATACAGAAAAACAGAGGCAAAAATGAAAGAAGAAAAACAACAACGAAAATTATACAAGGGAAAAAGCGAGAAAAAATTACTGAAATACACTATGAAATAGAAAAAAATTAATTTTAAACATTGATGCCAGTAAAAACAGTAAAAAAATAGCAAATGAGGAGATAAATACACACGAGTGAAAATGGACGGAAGTAACCACGCAACTATTTTATTATATAAATTATTCTATTCTCATTAATTTCAGGAATATTAGAATGTATGACACTATCACGTCTGATGAGCTATTAAACAATACGTACAACTCAGTTGTATTCAATTATACAGAAACAGAATTGTGCAGAAAATTCGTTTATCGGAAAACCTCAAACAACAACAACAGCCACTGAAATGTTTAAAACACTAGGCCACTGCTTTACCTACAGCACCAATTTTCGAATTTTCGAAACTGTTTTTCGAAATAATTTTTCTACTCAGATTCTGATCTAGGAATAAAAATTCATCTCAAAACATGCATAATTCAATACAACACTCATTCTTACTATCACATTATACTTCTATTTTCTGGTCTTAAGGGTGCTGACAGACCAATTGATTCTTTCATTTATGCCAGGAAAGTGTAAAAATCAAACACAAGTTCTACTTGCAACGATTTTTGATTGGTTACCTCATAGTAGCACCAACAAACATGTGAGCCAAAATAGTCATGATTAGTCAACATACGTTGATGGTAGGTGTAACTGAAGGAAGATTCTCCCCCGTCGGAAAGATTGTGCCACAATCTCGGTCGTCTAGCAAGGCAGAGCTGTCATAGCTGTCAAGGCAACTCGAGGAGGCCTCCTGTAACAAATGTTTCATTTAAGAACATAATATGAAACTAGTTTTAATTGGTATACTTGGCATGATGGGGAAAATAACTAAGAGTCCTACAGTGATATTGGCAAAAACGTTCATTTGCACACATTTAAAATTGGGGCTTCATTATTTAGTCTGCAATGAATAACGACTTAAGTTAACTAAAGAACTCTAAATTATACCCCCTCGAAGACGTACGTGACCAGAAGACACAACTATGATATAGTAAATTACCTATACTATCTCAATTTGAAGGCTGAAGTGTGAAGTACTGAATTTTACATTACGGAGTAGATGTTTCGTAACATGTATTTACGCAGTGTTGTAAATTCGAGTGTCCGCTGCTGTGATGCACACTTAAGACTATGAACACTACAAACGACCCCACAATCCCAAGGTCGTTCAATGTACGGACACGAAAAACTCGAGAAAACATAAAAATTAGTTCAAAGACATTTGACAAATTATACCAGCGTCTCTCTGTCTCAAAATGGTCATGTTTTTCCTTAGGACCGCGAGATAAGCTGATGATTATTCTTGCAGGATGTCCACCTACTAACAGACGCTCCTTACACAAGTGGTTCTTCTACCATCTCCTATTGGAGTGTTTATTGCGGCAGTTCTACGCTTCTTGAGTATTTATCTAGAAACTTTGAGCAAGATCTTCCAAATAACACTTGAGGAGTTAAGGTTATCAGTATCTCTCACCTTTTTCCACTTCAAAATGACTTAGCCAGTGGTGTGGAATTATTTGTCAACTACATGGACATCGTTGCTATCTCACCCCTCTACAGTGGAGTTTCAAAATCTCGTTTTCTTGGTTATCGGAAAGTTTTAGTCTTTACAATGACATGGAGCTTTCTGCAGGCACATTAACTATGCACGCAATGGTGCCGTTCAATTTGTTCACTCCTGAAAATATTATTGCATCACTCTACAGTGTTTTTTAACCGTCATCACTAATAGTCTAACGCATGCATCCGCTTAAAATATCAATCAATTTTTATTTTTCTATGAAAGTTTTTTAACTTTCTGGTAGGAACTTTACTCTTCATGAATTTTTAAATTCTCTATCGAATCTATTTTGGGAATTTTAAAGTTGGTTATTCAATAAAACAATGTCGCCACTGGACAGCACGTACATATTTGTCGACACTGTACGTCAGTATCGTTCGTGAGTTCGTGAGTTCGTGAGTTCAGAACCAGGACAAAGTCTGGAATAGGACACCAGCCAAGTAGCTGATAGGAGCAACTGAGCGCCTAAATGAACCTACAAAATATTTCTTTTCATAGCTGAACTCCGTTTGAGCGGCAGCTCAACGAGAGCCCCGGAATCCTTACAATGTTCTGGCCAATCCGTGTGACAATTCTGACAAGCGAGTAACTACATTTTTTGATGTAAGTTAACTAGACGCTCAATTAAGTGTTTAAGTTTCCCATTTTTCTCCTGCAGCCTACACTCTATGATGAACTTTGAGCAAGTTTGCATACCATGAGCTTCCCCGTAGTATTATTACTTAATTCATGTCATATTAAGCATCAGTTACACTACACCACCTCGAACATTGGCCTAATATATCACTAGAATATGCAATATTAGGAATATTTTAATTAATACTCACGTAATCCAGTAATGTTGAATTGTGTGCGCTTACTTCCCTCGCCAAACGAAGGAAATCTTCCATGTCATGAGTGTTCAATAAAGTACGCTTAAAATCATAAATATATAAGCATAGCAGCAAATAAATTTATATTTGCAAGCTTGGGTGCCTCTCCCACTACTTTATGGGAGAGGTCATACTATAGCCACCACTGAGTCAACTTCTCTTCACTTATAACACTCAATTTTCTGCAATTAAAAGAGTATCGTTAGCTTATATAGCTATTGATATAAACGTAAAAATACAATGAAAATCGAACACAATTTAACTATATGGAATAATACTTTCTTGTGAATACCTTTTCTTAAGAACAATTTTCGAAAAACTCCCGACACTTTGGGTCATGTATAGAGCGAACGTCATAACCAAGACAAGTTAATGATACGCCAACAAAGTATATCCCTAGATAACGATCATAAATACTTGAAAGAACCTCTATGTAAAGATATAAACAATGTTTCAGTTCAGTGAGGTAATAAATAACAAGAAATTTTACTGTGGTCAATACCCATATGAAAGTCATTTTAAAATGCTTTAAAAAATATCGACCCTAGGAGTATTGAAGTCACTCAGGTTGTGAGGCGGCTTTCTGAAAATTGTCTTTCAATAAACATAAATGAACATGAATTTCAGTACCATTTTTTCAATTAATACGAAAATTTATGAGAAACTACAACCTGATCGCCTGAAATACATCCGCAGCCCAACAACATTTCTGTTCTTTTGAAGCCTGTGAAACACAGCAAGTTCATATCCACGCATGAACCTCATGTGACACATGAAAAATGTTTTGGCATGTTGTGTCGAACCCGAGATGTACAAATGAAACATTTTCAAATTTAAATGTTAAACCAGAATGTTGAATGAACTTGATTTTCAATTAGAAAATGTTAAATTGGTTAGAATAAAAGCAAGGGATATTTCAAGAAATGTTTTCTCTATAGAATAAAACAATTGTAAGACGAATAAGAATAAATTTAAGCTTCGTTCTTTGCGCTGAAGCTGAAAACGTATGGGATTTTTTCTTTAGAGACAAAGGCTTTGTCACCACAAAAAGAGTAAATGAAGAAGTGAATACCAGCTGCAGTAACTAGCAACAAGACTGCACAAATTATGAACTATTTAGTGTATGCGCGTGTAATCGTAATCAGGGACAAAAATTGAACATAATCCGCATAGAACTCGAGCATTGTTCAAAATGATGGACTTTACAGTGTTTTTTATCAGTCACACTTGATGTATTCAAAAGGTCCTTAACAACAGGACTAAAACTTCAACTAGATGTGTACATGCAAATAGCATTCAAATTTAGTTATATGTACTCGGAATACTATAACAGAATTTCTAAGAAATCCTGTTAGGTTAATGCAGTGCATTGATGACAGAGTGGGCCTACATTAAGAACAAACTCCTCCATTGCAGAACACTGAGCACAGTCTAGGTGTCGTTGCATTCGTGTTCTCTAGACATGAACTCTAGAAAAAAAATCTAGAAAAATCTAGAAAAATCAGCTCACCAGCTGTACAGGACATGAATAAACAGCACATGTAACTCGCGATAGTGTGCATAACAGCACATGTAACTCACGATGCATAAGCATTTTGGTTAAAACGTTTACACTTTTTTATTACTTGACTCCCTTCAAGTCTTTAATCAAATTTTCAAGTATGACATAAGGATTTAATAACTAATAATTTTTTTAAGAAAAGTCATGAAATATGTTTTACTTCAGTACTGACTCATGCAAAGCACTCACTTACAATTGTTGAGACCTGAACAATACTCACTGTTACAGGCACCCGGATATATAAACTGTTTCTTGAAGCATAGCTCAACGCAATGGGACTTATTTAAATGATCTTTTACCATAGCGTGAATGTAGGTCACATAAAGGAAGACATAACTGCACAACTTCTATGCCCTGTCGGTCATTTTCCTGACCATAAACGATATTGCTTTCTACCATTTTTCTAGTCACAGGATCATGGGGTAATGTTTTCAAGATTTTTGAAAACATAACCATTAGTCCTACTCTCTATTTTGTGCCACAGGATACAGAGAAAGCTTCTGTAAGCACAAGGTGGCAGGCATTCCGCCATTTTGAGGGTGCTTCTACCATGCTTGCTTGCCAAACTTGTGTCTTGACGGAACATTGGTCCGCCATCATCTCACGGTTGTGCAGATGGTGGCGGTGATGAGGTGCTTTTGAAATGATGGTTCATGTGAGAATTATCGTAATTGTTCCATTGGTGCGCAAATGATGATGGCCATGAGAATTAAGAAGCTGCTTTGCCAATAATTTCAAAGTGAACTGACGAGGTATAGTTTCAGATGGTCAAACTGAGCTTACTGACAGTTGTGAATGAGTGGTAGTAAAATGATAGCACAAATACATGAATTAAGGCAAAATAACAGGAATGGATCTATATATTTGTGTTCTCATTTTTAAACACTTTTAAATAATCCTAATATTAGTTACTTTCATAAATTCTACTAAAAATAAATTTACTAATTCTGAATTGCCTAGTGTGCAATTCCAGGTACCCCTGCACACCAATGTTTGTTCCTTAACAAATAACATAAAATACACAAACCCTATAGTCCAATATATCATACCACTACTTCGGAGAAAATTATCTTCTAAATCATCTAACACATTAATTTAAATTAATTCAAATCAAAAGTACGAGACCATAAAACAATTTGTTTTCTTTTAATCAACGCTCGATCGAAAAAAATGTCTTCTATTAATTAGATGAACGCCGTAGTAATTCTCATGGCTTGTGTATGATAACTTCAGCTCTGTAAAATGTTCTTCTCTTCAAAATAAACATTTTGGAAGCGAGCAGGATCACACGTACAGGGGAACAAGTTTGAAATTACAGAAAATTCATGTTTATTCCCAGTACTTCTTCCTGCACTAAAAAACATTAAAGAAATCTCATTACATGTATTTCGTTGTTTTCACTTTGAAAAAAAGTAACAATATGTTCTTCAAAACACATATAACAGAATACTTATAAATGAATGAAAGATTCATTTATTTACAATGCGTTTAATTTTCAGTCGTGTTCTGTCACCAAATTGTGAAAATTGTAAAAGAAATTGAATTAACTCAAAGATTTAATGAGGACTAAACAGAAAATCGAAAGTATGTTGATTACTTGAGGATATGAACCAGGACCTGGAGATCAATCGTACTTCAAGACTTCAAAACATTTACACGGGCATCTCTTATATTTTTTATTGTATATTCGTTTGTATTGAATGCTACAGAACAGAAGACGACTTCAAAATAATACTCAATGATTGAATGTATCTCTGGTCGTAAGATGACACCTTCACACAATGATCGCCTCAATACAACACTAGCAACAGCCGCTACAACAAATCCATATCATTACAGCCTTTCTGGTGCACGTCATTGTGATTAGACAACTACTCCACATGAGCGTTTTGTAACAGTGAATTTTTATTTGAATTATTTTTTCTCTTGAATGAGAAAAATCCATTTTAAAACTGTTTACGTAAACATGGTACTGTACATTGCTACACGCAACAAAAATAAGTAGTACACCCCACGCAATGTAGTTAACTGTCAAAAATTGACACCAGTGGACAAAGGGCACAACGTAACAACCACCTGAAATTCCTATGGCATGGCAGGAGCAAAAAAAAACATGCAGATGAGTGCCACTTTTACCTAACGAAAACTTCAGGTAGCGAGAACACTGAACAGCGACCAACTCACCATGAAACAGCAGTACTCGTTTTCACCAAAACATGAAAGTAATATATGTGTACCAGATGAAAATTATAAACATTGCAGTGATACAAACTTTGTAGTTACGTTAAACTTGTACATTTATTCAAGTATGATGAACACAAATTCCCATATATGTCATGCATCTAAAAATGGTCGGCTTTATACTTTGTAGATCCTGCGTCTGAAGGCAAGTTATTAAAAAATATATATACTTTACATTAATTTTTTGTACCTCTAGTAGTTTCTGGTTCACTATTCACTTGTGTTTTGCCTGGGTTAATCAAGAATATACTGATCACTTTCTTCAATGATTTTGATAAGTTTGGGAGACATTCACTTGTTCTCATGTTGCACCACACATGGAGTAGCAGCCCATGATACACCCAGCTACAGTTTATGTTGTACTCCATCAAAAACAAAGCAATATTCAAAACTTAAACTCTCACTTTCTCCCCATTATTTAAACATGCATTTATATTTATGTAAGCTATGATTTCAACCAAAGTCCATCATGTGACATTAGTAAATCGACACCTGATCGTGAGATAAATGTCTTATACATCTAAATCTGGCTCAGTGCACAACCTGTCGTAACTTGCAGTGCATCCCTGCAACTTATTCATTAGTAGATCAATGAAATGTGGCCCCTAATGAAAATCGTACAATTCCAAGAAACTATTGACACCTTATGAGCATTTTTAAAACACCACGGAAAATCTCTACAACCGAACACTCAATAAATGAAATTCGCTTTCCTGATATCAAGTTGAAAGTTCATGAAGTTTTATTTGAGAGCAATCAGTCACGTTCAAACTCAGAATTTTCTAAAAATTATTTTAACAAATTTCAGGACATATGTTCATTTTCGAGTGAATACCTCCCTTCTTCACGAACGCTCAACTTCTACTGCCGAACCGTCGATTCGTTCTGCGATTATATACTGGTACGGCCGTTGCCAGATGCTGAGAGCCTAAGTGCTCTTTATGCCAAAATTTGAACTTTATAAAGGCCAAAAAAGGCCAAATTCACATATGCCATCAATCGGTAGGTCTTTGGGGAGACAAGTATTTTTTGTTGTTATTGTTTTGATGGGGATTCTTCGGGGGTAGTGATACAGCTAGCTTCGTAGCTTGCAGCTTTATTATTGGACACGATCAAAATCAGAGCAGAAGTTAAGGCCATGATCGAGGACCGAAACCGAGAACTTGAAATCCGTAAACTGAGACCTGTCCGGACAAGGCCTATCAAGTAAAACTCGAAATGAATACAAAATTTAGCAGAAGTATTAATATCCTGAGACAGTATTATAGAACAACCGCTGAGTAAAACACTGAGGCATCGTGCCTAATTAGCTGGCAGTTAAAGAAATACAACACGAGATGTCTATAGGCAGCTTCACTCCGAGGCTGTGGGATTTAATCACCGTATCAAAATAGCTGGTCGATATTTTAATGGGCCCATCATAAAATACTCGAACCTAGAGACTTGAGTGATACGGAACTTGCCAGCGATATTTACTGCCTGACGCAATAGTTATTATTCGAGATATACTACACCACTACTTCTTCAAACACAAACTAATTCATTCAAATGAAACGTGACTACACTGAGATGAGATTTCGTGGTACAATTTAGCTGTCAATTAACTCATTGTTTCACTAAAGGAAATCTTGGTTAGAACTGTTGCTTAAGGCTATACAAAGGGAAACCTTAATAATTCAGTTTGCATTACAGACTGCGTGATAAACTCAGAGCTGAACAATACGAATACTGCAGACACTAGGTAAATTATTTACCGCATTGTGAAATAATGCACGACGAGAGATCCGTCGAATTACTGAAAAACAATCACTGGAATTAAACAAACTGCTAAGCCTACAGAGAAACGTCTAAGCCAAGCTAAAATTATAAGTTTAACCCTTTAGCGACCAATTTTTTTCTAGTTTGTACGTCTAAGCCAGTGGTTCCCAAACTGTGGTACGCGTACCACCAGTGGTACGCGAGGGCATTCCAGGTGGTACGCAAAAACTTTCGTGGTCATGAACAATCTTTATTTTGTTATTTGATAATTATGGAAATAAAGTGATATCTGATCGAATTTAGTTTCTCTGGAACCAGGTGGTACGCGGCGACTGTACGGGACCTCCAAGTGGTACTTGATCACAAAAAGATTGGGAATTACTGGTCTAAGCTCACAAAGACCGTCTGTACACTGATGCAATGAAGCACGCTGAGAGCCAGGCAGCCAAAAGAACGACGCTGTAACATGCCGCCGCGTTCAAACCTAGTAGCAACCTCATATTGCTCACTGTTTAATTATTAGAACAATTCTCCCAAAGACCGTAAAAGAGGACCGCATAGTCATTTTCGTCGCCAAAGGATTAAGGAATAGCTGGTAAGTGAAACGTAAAACTCCCTAACACATTGTCTATAGAAACTTACCCGTCAGAGAGACAAAGCGCGACTATAATTGCTGTTCACTTGATAATGGTTGAGCGCAGACTGATGGGCGCCGCGCCGGGGCGTTTAGTTTAACTACGCTCTTCCATAACCGAGAGTTTCAATTTGAAGTCACGACTGATTAAATTTTTACTTTAAAAAAACAATCACAATTGGCGTGAAATAAGTATAAATATTTACTCTAAAATAGTTTAAGTTTAATAATATTTAATACTAAAATAATTACGATATTTGAGCGGCTCTCCAGGTCACCACCACAGTAGGAAAGATATTTTGTCCATGTATTAAAGGAAAATATGTTTGAATAACTCTAATTTACTTTACAAAAATAATGTTTTCTCCCTTAATATCCATTTGAGTCATCTGTGAAACTTCAACCTCATTTTTTTCATTTGAGGTTTCTAATGAAGTGGAAAAGAATAATTCGATTTCGACATCGCTGGTGCTAGCTCATTGCTGTGGACTGTTGTGTATTCAGCATTCTGTCTGTATCAATTCAATTATTTTTCCTGTACTGCTGTTGAATAACACCAATATTGCAAGCAGCTTAAAGCGCCATTGATGACTACATTAATTCTTTGTTTTTGGTTTGCCTCTAAATATTGTTTGGATTGAGCGACGAAAGATTATTGAATGTATTTATAGCATTGCATGATTTAGAGTGTTACACACAATTTGGAACATTGTACATATTTGATAAGTATTCCATTAAAGAGACCGGAAACACATAGAAAGGTGCTTGCCTGCACGGCAGAATGGTTATGCGATAGAGAGCAAAGGAAGCAGGAATTGGACTTGTAATCATTTCATTGTCAAACATTTCTGTGCCCGTCATTTTTATATTTTATATCAAAATTAATGATATTCATATAAAAATATCGTGTTGTAACATATCAATAAACTCATTTGATGTATGTGTCTGATTGAAGAGAATAATTAAGATATTATTAATATGTTAGATGGAGGCTAAAATAAGACTAAAACTAACCAAATACTCAAACGTCAAATCCCGAGGCCAAATACTTTCAGAAAAGGCCAGAATTGAGAATTTTGACCGAACAAGGCCAATCTGGCAACGCCAACACCACTACATAAACGGTCCGTGTTCACTTTCGAAATATTTCCTTGGTGATAAGATTAAATACTATGCAAATGCGCTTCTTATTACAGGATTCATCAAATTACCTACTTTTTATCTATCAGATATTATTTTTAAAGTTCACATATTTTGTAAAAAATTATTTTATAAAAAATTCTTAGAGCACAAACAAATTTGCCAGCTCTTGACATGAACGCCTATCCAGAGTCATGTTATGAATCCACTCCCTACTGTATACATTCATTCAGGTTGATTTCCTTTACAACGCTATTGTATAAACGATATCATAAAGATTAAGAAATTTAAAATTAAAAGAAGTAAAAGATAGGGCTCACTATTATTCTACCCTGAGGATCAAGGAGTGAACATTTAGCAAAAGAAGTAAGCGTCAGTACAAGACAAGCCGCGACTGCATATAACTGTTCTCAAATTCATGTATGAGTTAACATGTATTACACATTGTCAAAACAGACACACATGAATAAAAATGGATCAAAAATTCTTTAAAAGTGGGAGTACAAAGCATAAAATAATGACGAGCACAATTACAGGCCTGGAATAATAGAAATGGACGGTCATAATTACTTTTGTTTTCGGTTATTCGATAAACATTTCCTAAAACTTAAACTCAAGTTTAAATCTTTGTACTGTTAATCGTCAGGATATGAGATATATATGAATTTCACCCACGCAACGGCTACCTCATCCAAAAACGACTCTAATAGCAAGATGGCTTAGATCAGTGGTTCCCAAACTGTGGTACGCGTACCACTTGTGGTACGCGAGGGCCTTCCAGGTGGTACGCGAACACTTTCGGGGTCATGAACAATTTATATTTTGTTATTTCACTCCTTCGACGTGGGAGTGCGAGTAGGCATTTTCAGCCTTCATGACCATCAAGTCGAAGGAGCTGGAACCGTCTTGATGCGCCAGAGCATGATTTCTGATGTGCTGTGAGTAAAGTCATGCCCCACATTGACCAGCTGGTGGAGAAGAAGCAGATACAGCCCTCGCATTGAGTTGTTGTTTTCTTAGTTGATTTGCGTGTTCTACTTGTACAATTATGGAAATTAAGTGATATCTGATCGAATTTAGTTTCTCTGGAACCAGGTGGTACGCGGCGACTGTACGGGACCTGCAAGTTGCGAACCACTGGTTGAGAAGAATGAGAACAGCTACAGGACTTCTCAGGTGGTCACCGTCTGAGGCACATCAAGTCTGTGCTTGTCATCGTCGTGGTAGTCAACTATAATATATGCGTCTGGTCATCTCTGTTGTTAGTGGCAACAATGATATTATACTTTATTTGCGATCGTTGAGTAGAGTGTATTTGAAAGTGACGAGCAAGAACTGTGTGAAATTAAGTAAGCATAGAAGTAATGCTCTATATCACTCACCTGTCTTAGCAGGACATAGCAAATCAAGCATACACTCATACATGAAATCTGTTACCAAATGAAAGAATATCGAAACTAGTTTACGAGCAATCAATTATCGTTTATAGACAGAACAACTTACGGAACTAACGCTCTGTGTCTTTTTGTATATACCAGGAGAGTTCATTATAATTCTAGAAACAAGTTTCGTGTCAATGAAAACTAAGTCTGCATCGCAGTCATGACAGTGATCGTACCACTTCCCCTGTTAATAATCACACGTGCCTGCATATGTAAACACGAAAACAAAACAGTGCCCTCACAGCACTCAATATTCATATATTGAACGAATAGCAGCGTTATGGCTTGAATACTTGCAAGTTACTGCGTTCATATGAGCCAAAGTTTGAACAAAATTAATTCTTGAATGTCAGAGCTGTGGAGCAACTGAACAGAGAGAGCCAAGTCTGCACAGATGTTCACCTCATTAACAAACGTTCATCCACCACATTGTTGTCGAATGTTCGTTCAGCACATCCCTGCTGCTGAATGGATGCGAGCCAGTGAGAGTATATTATGTAGGTGGATTAGCTGGGTGATCCAATTCGTTAGTTCGCAAGTCCAGTTTTGTGTTCTACAGCAGCAGATGCAAGGCTCTTGGAACGAGGCAGTGGCTGTGAGGTATGGCAATGTAGGCCTAGTGATCATGACGTGTCAATAAATGACGCAATACAGATAAATTAATTGATCACGATTCATATTTGCGAACAAGGAAGAAAATAAAATTAATGTACACCACGAGTAGGAGCTAACCCTGCGGTAACTAGCGTCTGCGTCAGCAGCTGGAG
This sequence comes from Trinorchestia longiramus, assembly GCA_006783055.1. Taxonomy (NCBI): domain Eukaryota; kingdom Metazoa; phylum Arthropoda; class Malacostraca; order Amphipoda; family Talitridae; genus Trinorchestia; species Trinorchestia longiramus. The sequence goes on from VCRD01000375.1 coordinate 110,561, forward strand.
TTACTGCATGCGATGTCCGGGGGAAATTATAAGAGCTCGTGCTTCCCACTGAGCTGTCGTTCATTTAGCTGATGAAAAAGTACAGGAATCAATATCCATCAAATTATCTTCAGAAGTACACTGATCCTGCTCGATAAGCTCAAATCAGGATCAACGTCAATGGCGTGAACCAAACGAAACAAGATACCATCGTTCGGGTTACTGTATAATTGTTTCAGCTTGTAGTGTCGCAAAAAATGTAAACATTTTTAAAAGGCTGTAGTTTGAATACTACTGGTGCTAGGAAACTGGGACAGGTTTCATTTGAAAGAGCAAGATCTAAAGTTTCATTTTGTATCCACGATACATTTTTACCGACCTTATGTACATCATATGAATACCAGTTGTAATCAAACTACAGCCTTTTAAAAACGTATACGTACTTTGGGACACCCTGTACGTGCGTCACGTTTGTATTAACTGTCTAAACAGTGGAAACCAAAAGCCATCAAGTCACCGTCGACATCAGCTTTTGAAGAGCCTGTAACTGCACCATGTTGTGAGGGAGTGCTTACATAACTCTGTAGTGATCTTCTGCCAGTTCTGTACTAAACGTTTGCTCTGCTCCAGCACCTCAATGCCCGTCTTGTTGATGCTCTCACCTCTCAGTTCTCACACAGTGAGGACCTACAAGAAGAGTAGGAGTTCTCAAGCTCTCACCATGTTTTAACACACAATTGCTTCTAATTTCTTTGTATTTACTATGCTCAAATTACAACTGAAAACAAAAACTACCAAAAACTAAACTAATATTATTATATTAAGACGGCAGCAGACGTTAGATAACGCAGCTCGTGGCGAATGAATCAACTACTCCATAAATTGCAATAATAAAATCCGTTGTTTATTGATGTGTGTTTGGTGTCATGCACTATGGGGAAGATTGGAGAAAATTTACCTCCATGAAATTTAGGATGCAAAAATTTTAATTATCTTGCTGGTATTGACGTATCAAAAATACAGTTTTTTACAAACAATATATTTCATAGAATTTTTGGTGCATGTATGATATTTTGAGCATTATGTTATGGATGCCAAAGGCCCCAGGTTATTGTAAAATACACAATTTTTTTCGTTGTTTGTTATCTTCCCCTTGAAGATGGAAACTTCATCAGAAAGGTGGTGGCAATTTTGGAATATGAGAGAACGAAAAAGCAAGGAAGAAGCTCACCTCAATAACAAGGTACAGCAAATTCATTATAAAACACGTATATTTTCAACAAGATACAGTCAATTCACACAAAGGCACACGGAATTTTTTTTCACAAGCAGCCTATCTAATTAAAATAATAAAACTATGAAACATTTTGCAAGTGCAAATACACACTACATTACATTCTAAATAGGTAGAAAATGCGTATTTTTCTTCTGTCGTTTCATAATGGTAAAGAGAGAGCTTTTACACATGAAGTGCTGAAATATGATTCATGATAATAAGATGTTGTTCAGTAGGACCTCGTACAGGAGTAAAAATGTAAAATTTCCTGCCATACAGCAAGTGACGGAAACATGACGCACAGTCCGGTTCCTCGCACGAACGCAGTGCGGGAAGTCAACCTGTTGCCCTGCATGATAGCTGAAATGATTCTTAGAAGTGTCCTCATTGAACCATGAACTGCAGGATCCTGCAGTGAGGTTACCAGTGGTCAAAACTTGAGGTGTTGGGCTGTATTGTATCTAGGATACATGTTAGTTATCACGACCGTATTGTATCAAGGATACATGTTAGTTATCACGACCGTATTGTATCTAGGATACATGTTAGTTATCACGACCGTATTGTATCTAGGATACATGTTAGTTATCACGACCGTATTGTATCTAGGATACATGTTAGTTATCACGACCGTATTGTATCTAGGATACATGTTAGTTATCACGACCGTATTGTATTTAGGATACATGTTAGTTATCACGACAGTATTGTATCTAGGATACATGTTAGTTATCACGACCGTATTGTATCTAGGATACATGTTAGTTATTACGACCGTATTGTATCTAGGATACATGTTAGTTATCACGACCGTATTGTATCTAGGATACATGTTAGTTATCACAATCGTAAATAAGATGTGTTTGGCACTCTGTTTGGTAGGTATTAGGCATGAAGTACTTGATATAAATGATAGATTTAAGGGTAGTATACGTCATCTGTGTTTGTGAGAACAGGCATAAAAAGAACAGAGTGACGTTAAGATGATTTTTTAACCCTTTCGGTCCTGACGGCATCTCTAGTAGCCGCAGTCATTTTTCGCCTATTAAGATGCAGAGCAACACGTGTGTCTGTGCAAACGCTGGTAGGGCAGTGCAAGCTACAGTTTGATCAGGACAATACAGTGACCGTACAACATCACAAAGCATCTTTTTTAAAGTTTGATGTTAAATATGTTAAAAAGGTTCTGATATTTGCATCATGGTACCGAAAGGGTTAAGCGAACTGAACGGCTCCTTTCTTCTCACACTTGTTAGATTTTGAATATCACACATCAATACAATTAGGCTGGTAGGACGTATAGCATACAACAAATGCCAAAAACCATATTCATAAATATTTCACTGATTCACAATTTGTACAAAGCACATCCTTTTCGTTACCACGATTGCAAACTCACTTATTTTTTGTATTCTTGTGAACTCAACATTAGCAAAAAAGTAGCTCGCATTGTGCTGTAGACAGCAATGCAAAGACACCCAGCATGTCACCCATTAAAGTTCCCACAAATTCATATTAATAACATCCCGTCATTCAACTGATGTATTCCTCCACAGAACGCATTCTCTCATTTTCCCTCCTTGTTAGCCCGGCAACGATTGGAAAAAACGTTGAATAAGAATTCCCTCTTATTACCACCCATGCTTCTCGGAAGACTCACACACCACAGCGCCGGACACAATTTGTTTTTTTTTACATATTTTTAGAAAACCCCGCTGGTTCCCCGACAAATCCCCCCTCCCATCTTTGCTTGCTTACGGCTGTGTGGGAGTCCCGTCCGCTATCCATCAATAATACTTGCTACAATCCAACCTCTAGTCATCCCCACATCCCCTGATGGGAAGTCGTATTTCCGGTCTGCCGGACAAAACAAATCGTGTTCTGGGGCGAGGAGAGGGTAGGGCGACAGCGCAGCCGCTGCTAGGAAACTAGCGTGGTTCAAGGTTACGGTCGTGCAACTGTAAACAGCTAAGCATTTAGTACTGAAAAGCTAGTCTTACAACTACAGGAGTAGGGCGACGCCTCTGCCTCAACATTTTTGTAAGACAATTTAAGCATGAGAAGAATTAAGAATTTCATCCTTGCGTGACAGAATGTAGAGACAGTAAATGAGACTGTGCCACATTTTATTTCAAAACAAATCAATAAATGCATTGACAGCATATGAAAAAGATGTGCTACACAAAAAGGAGCAAAAACAAATAGTTTTATAGATGGGAAGGCTTCACACTTCCCTTACTCCTGAAGTTTGACTGGCGGCATAGTGTCTGAATCTACAAGTATTACGAGTATGTAATGTATTTTTTTGAGAGCAGTGAGCAAATATGCTTCCATGAGCACCACTACTGTAGGTCATAGATATAAGCTCGCTTGACCTGTCGTGTTCTAGAGGTCAAACTGCGTCCTCCTCTCCTCCCTCACAACAACAGAACATTAAGGTTTCTAGTACATGTTCATTTAATAAAATGTCTACTTTGTATTCGAATAAAATTAATAGTTTACATGCATGGGTGCGTGCCATATGTGACACAAGAACGTCATCAGGAGACTTGACCTTCGTGCTCTATGTGCTCCAACATGCAGTAATTTACAGTAGACGACGTGCATTTATTTCTTCATTTGTAAATATCAACTGCAGTATATAAAAGCCATGGTGTAAATTTATGCTAATAAATCAAGAAATAAGTATTTTTGTGTGCGCTAAAATCTTATCAGTGTTTCATAGGCTGGTCTTTTATAGCATCGCGGAAATCTCGTAATATAAATACTGCTTAATTAAATTATTTACTACTTTAACTATCCATCAAAACACAGAAAATACATGCAAGAATATTATCGTCTACAAAAAAGTAGTAGAAACAAGGATAATAAAGCAGTACAAACAGCTGAGCTGGCGCTAATGATCCATCACTTCAATTTGCTGCTTTTATTCTATTTTATTTATTTTATTCGCAGTCATGAAATCTAGGACCCTAAAAATTTAATTATCATAAGGGCAATTGTGTCTCATAGACAGAACTTTTTGAAACATTATATTTTTATATTTTTAGCGTTTGTATTTAAGCATTGAAACTCCTTGAGAAAGGCGGCGTTCACTGGTAAATGAAAGAAAGATATTCATTAAAAACACGTGAATTTTTCACGTGTGAATGCACTAATGGGTTAGATATTCACTTATTTTTCTCTCACCTTAAAAAATCAAGCAGTTAAGGGTTAACAGCCTCTTAATCATACTTTCTTAACCCATTTTATTGAACTACGAATTTATTTTCTGATGTAATTCATTTCAGAAAAGGATTTCGTTCCTCTCGATGAAAGGAAACGTTGGCTTTTGAAAAAAATATCTTATTCGTCTTATATGTTTGGATTTATTACTTGAAATACGCTTTTCATTTTTATGGCTTTTCATTTATCGAGGTTGGTTAGCTTGGGACTTCACTCGACACATTCAGCGCCAGAGATCGAACATCGCAGTCTGTATTACTTCTTACTTAGCCAAGTGGGCAAGGTGGATGCATTCGAGAAGAAGGCTAATACATCAAAATTAAGTATTAACATCTAAATTAGAGTATCCATCATGAATAAAGGCTTTTATTACAAAGGTTTATAGTTCATAGAGTGACTGTTGCAAACGGTGCTACAACGCCTATGAACAAAGCTGCCCTCTACTCGTCGCAACCGGAGCTGTAGCTCAGTGACTTCAAATTCCTATTGGGAACACCCATGAGTACGCGGCAACTTCTACGGATACTAAAATGTGTTGAAGAAGTCCGGTGTAGGGGAGGCGAAGGGGTGAGGAATGAGGGGATTGTCTAATGCACTGGAGCTAGTAATTGTACGTCTGGTGTAGAGGAGGATGACGTTCTGAACGTTTGAACACAAGTGATGACGTCACCGTTGTGAGCACCCTGGTGTACGTCATTGGTGTTGCCATGTAGCAGCACCAAGACAAATTTCAATCCTGGAGGCAATAGGGAATGGGAATTTCAGTGTTTCAAGTTTAGAACTTGATTTTGACGGAAGATAAGTTCCCCGACAGAGAAGATTGTAACGGAATGTAAGAGAAAATTTTTGGGCATATCGATTTAAAAAGTTATTTACAAATGCATGTCAGTTTGACTAAAATACTAAAGAGCTCATTATTTTGTTTGAATTTAGACTAATTAGTCAAAAAATTAGCTTTTAATGCTAAGGTGATATGCCTAAAATAAGATGCGAGAATTGACAATTGTGAGTTCATGGTTCGTCACATTAAAGCAGACGTTTAGATCTACAGGAGCTACAGCTCATCACTAATGTTCATGTTGGGAAGCACGTTTCTCAAGTGGACCTTCAGTAATGACATCAAACATGCTCTCCCTTAAAATGGATATCGATTATGAGTTCGTGGATGGGCTCCAAGAATTATGGCTCACCTACAGTTCTTCTTACATACTGATCAATTTAACGTCTGAACCAAACGCTACGGAATTCGCAAGGTAATGAGGTTATGAGTATCATGAGTAGTATGAATGTTATGACGTCTGTAGTGGCTGATGTGATGTGGTGGTTGTCAGGTACTGCCACTGCGCCGTCTTCTCCGTGGTGGTTGTCAGGTACTGCCACTGCGCCGTCTTCTCCAAGTTCTTCCACAGCTTCAACAGATTCTACACGTACTTGCTAGCAGAACACGCAGAGAAGTTTTGATCTATAGCTACAACACACAAAGATTGTCCATCCTTTATGACACAAGAAGATATTTGATCACCAGTATTTACCAGTCATTTTATTCAAATCTTGCAGGATCTTTGAAACAAATTGCAAAAGATGCAAAATCATTCGTTGAATACGCTCCATGTTTTTGCGACAAAGACTTGAGTTCTGGGACCGCAGTTACGGTGATAATCTCGGTCAGCTCTACCCTGTTATTTGATGGCGCCTAGAACATCTGAGCTAGTGAGTGCAGGAGTAAACTCTGCACTGACGACAAACTTTGAAACTGACACTGACAGCTCATTTCATACACCCTCCTTTCTCATGTTCTCTTAAAGCACAAATTCAAATATATGGTTCAGTATCTCGAATACTCACTACAATACTTCAAAATCGCTCTCAGTTCTCGGTCCTGTCTTATGAAAGTATCATATGAACTGGACAGTAACGTGTTTTAAGCTGACTTACAATACCAATGCAATATGTAGATTGCTGCTTCTAAGAGAATCTTCCTCCCAATAAAGGCCATAGTTCGAGGGGCGGACAGCGGCCAAGTCCAAGCAACTGATCTTAAGAACTGCCGAGTAAGAGCCGGAAATTGCTTAAACTCTGCACGTTTAGAACATGTTTCCAATTCTGAGAGACGAAATTGTATTCTTGAGGTAATTTATTGATTCAATTCCACTACCCGTATTTGTTTATTTATGTTCTTCCATTCGCTTATCGCACGATGAACTGTGGTATTGGGGAGCGTGTATATAGGATGCACACGCCCCCTGTCCTAGGTCTTTGCTGCTGAAATATTCGATGTATTTTCTTTGAGTTCTTTACTTGTTTTTATGGTGTATTCGTAAAGACTCACCTGAAAAAAAATCATGTGAAATTGTTTGATGATCCGTGAACTGATTTCCATTTTAATTTATAGTTTACCCCCATCTTGAATTATGACAATCAGTGTGAAGACCAATTCGTCGAGCAGAAAAACCATAGTACTCTCTTCGAGATTTTAATTATAGAGTGATATGATTTAGACTATTAGAGACTGAATTTCCTAAATGAATCATTTACGCACATCACTGAACTGAAAAATACTTTTCACTCATGTCTCTAAACTGATGTACATGTCCTCCACTCTGAATCGTAGCGGGGGATCTCAGTCGGGAATTATCGTCTAGTAAATCCTTATAATGAAGCCTTGACCTGGAATATTACTAAGATGGTAGAAAATCACGAAAGAGCTGTCCATCTGTTTGCTTGTGCGGAATACTGTTTCATTTATCATCAAATTTTATAGTCGTATTTTATTGGATCATATTGAACTACTTCCATCTAAAGATCAAGTTAAGTTTTCACCATGAAGTGCTGACAGCCAAATTTACCCTCTTACATATGCATCAGTCGTGTACTCAAAGGGATAGGTGGAATTGATTTTTAAAATAGACTGGCGTCTGTCCTGTTCTAGTAGGCAGAAAAAGTAAACAATCTTTACTGAAAAATCTATGTTAATTTCTTGTAGAAGAAAACCAGTGTTTTGTTCTGTATTAAAGGTCCTTTGTTAGCTTTACTCTTGCCTGTGTGACGGGTATTGCATGACGTTTCAGCAAGGCCACGCGTACAGCGCGTCCGAGCCACTGCTCCCAGAACGAACAGCAGTTCTCGGTATGTCCTCCATAACCTTGAGACTAGGCGCTAGTTTCATGGCTGTATCGAGCCATGGAAGGCTTAACACTGCTAATGCCAAGTGTGGCAACAACACTCTAAATCAGAGCGCTCTGTTCTGTCGTGTATGTACTTAGGCAATTTTTATCCATGTGTCAGGAACCGGTAGTATTTCTTAGTAATATTAATTTCAACCGGAAACAATATGGGCAGGTAATGACTCACGGACTGGTACCGGACTACCGGTCCGCGGACCACCACCTGAGTAGCACCGTACTTCCTACATGAGTACGCTTCACTCATGTCTTGCGTATGTACATGGCAACTGTCGTGTGTACGAAACAGTCAGTTATGGAGTCAGATTATGACTCAAGATCAAAAAGAACAATCTTAATAGCAAATTGTTAATGGGTCAAAAGCCAAACTTAAATATGTATGCCGATAATAAGACAGAAACATACATTTGTCTGTACAACATAAAATTTAACTTTCTTACATACATTGGTCAATTGTGACTTGTACCCCACTGACTCACACTCACACACACACCACACACACTCACAAGCACACCAGCACACACACACACACACGCACTCATACACAGCACACACATAATGTCAGTTCGCTGGAGGGAAACATTGACGATACCAAGAGCTGTGTTTAAGTGAGCTATATGAGTTAACATAAGAAGCAACTCTGAAATCAGGAGGTATTGGTTATTATGTGTCATAAAAAATTGAAAAACTCGCCGTTTCAAAATGGATGGTTGGAATTTTTACATTGATCCCTAACTGCTGACTGACATAGAAAAGCAAATGGGCTGCTTATCCTGTGGGAATTTCTGAATATTGGCTGTATCTGAAGAACGGCTGCTGGAGTTTAGTACTACCAATATAGGATTGTTGCAAGTTTAATGAGTGCAATTATTGCTTGTAATCTTTTGTACGTAGCACTAATTTTTTTCCCAACAAGGCAGAAAATGATTGACTTCTTACGAAAAATTGTGAAATGAATATTTAATAATAATAACTCTTGGAAACATAGCTTGGACAATCATAAATTTTATTCAAAATAAATGAAACATTTTCTGTTCTGTACTGTACACCCCTGGAAATTGTAGGGCTGGTGGTGAAGCCTGTCATGACGCTGTTGACTTTAGTTGTTGAAATAGATTAAGTATCATTCGTGAATGTTCTTGTTAACATACCCACAATATTGGAGTCCATGGTTTTTCAAGTGAACAGTTTTTTGCTTCATTTCAGCTTCGTAGATGTTCTCAACCAAATGGTAATTATTCATAACTTATATGTTTATTTTTCCTAATCCTGTCATTATTCTCCATTCCCAATTTTTTGTCGTCAACACCAAACGGTTGCATGATTTTAAAATGAGTTTTCCGATACATTAGCTATTCAGAAGAAAGGTTTCAAAACCCACCCGGAAATGAGTGTTTGCAATCAACATTAAATTCCCGGATAAAATTTCTTGATAATTGGCATGTCTGTCCGAAAATTGAACTACAGCGCCTGACCTGTAGAAGCTTGCAGCCAGTGCTCGAAGCAGCACTGAGTTGTACGACAATACTTCTATCATGTCGTAAGAGACACTACATTGCAGCCCTCATGTCAACTGTACATTACATACTAAAGTATGAAGCAGAGAATCATCCTCTTCTGAGTATAATTTTAAATCAAGTCTCCCCGTTGAGCTGATACATATCATCTGATCTCACCAACACATTTGTGAGAGTCTACACAGCTGTCCAGGGAGAGGATTAGTTCCATAACATGACACAAGGCTGGAAATAGTACATAAGTGTTCAAAATTGATCAGTGTTTCAGGAGGAGAGGTTTTTAGTTTCTACAGTCAATTTATGTGTAGTTTGATCAGCCAGGAACGATGTAGTCTCTGATTGTAGGAAAAAAGGCTGGGCATGGTATTCTCGAATTCATTGAAGTCCCGTATTAGGATTTCACGCTGAACGATGAAGTTTGAAACCTTTAAGTGGCCGACGATTAGATATTAATGAAATGCAAAAACTTATCATCTAAAAATCTTAAAATGCCATCTAATTTGGTTTGATTTAGTGTAAATACTTAATTTGCAAAATGTATGCGCAAGTGAAGACATTTTAAAGGATTTTGAACATTTTGTAGGAGATAATTTTTCCTTTTGTGTTTACTATTTATTCATTTATTCTGTAGATTCGTTCAAAACCTATGGTCAGTAACACATTACAGTCATAATAGATTCTCAAACTCCCCCCTTACACTTGCCTCCTTTCCCCCTTCATCATCCCCTTCATATGCCCCCAAATATATTGGAAAGCAAACTAATTGAAGATATTCTTCGTCCTGAAGATGTTGAACGACTGCCAGTTTTAATTTCTGGTCAAGGAATTGAGCAGCTTCTTGGCATTCCGAAGATGGCCAGTGAAAAAATACATGCATCATATAACCTACAGGTGAATTCACAATTCCTCTTACTTTCATACTAGTTTAACTATTGAATTGAGAGACATACAAGTCCCTTGTACTGGATTTCTCTTAGAGGGTCAAATAATATGCAAGTATCGGCACAAGTTTCAGGATATTCACAGTGTTTCCCTCAGCACACTGGTGTTCTAAAACTTAAGCTGCAACACCGACATTTTCTCTACAAATCAAGCTGCTCAGTTGAGATTCAGACCATCTTTTCAACCCAACGAGTATTGAAAAGAAGAGAAATACTCGTGTGTCTAAAATGAGTAAAATTCAATTCTTGATGAAATGAAAACATTTTGTTAGATCTTTATCTGAAGATTTTTATCTGAAGTCTTCTCTGGATAATAGACTAGAGCAGTTTCATGAGTATTCGTCAAGAAACTTCCGTTGACAGAGCGTCTCCTCAAGAAAGGTCAAAGCGTCATTCATCATTCGTCATTCATCGTTAATGTCAGATGCGACATAGGCGCCCTGTCTACTGCACATACAAGTACGCACTTAGCGCTACAATTGTGTCTCATAATGGAAAGATATCTGAGTGCCATGCATATATAAGCATATATAATATGTATATACATTATATGTATACATAGTATATGTAAGGAGGTTAAATACAGTGCCCCGCACTGTACAAATGTACATACAGTACCTTGTAAAAGTTTGAATACGTTATGGAAGACAATACTCAAATTAGCTCTGGCTGATGTAGGATAATGAATTTTTCTCTAATATTAAGCGTTATGTAATAAATTCAACGCAACTATCAGAATTTTGATATCCTTCATACAAAAAAATCAAACAAGTAATAAAGTTCAGCACAAAAGTTTAGAATACAGTGACTAAATACATTGCGTGTATTTTGCTCTTCGTAGCTGCCTGAACACGTTTAGTGCAGTCTGTTACAAACTGTCTCTAGGTACTCGGACTCACTTTATTCCATTTTTATGCCTAAGTAATTTAGGTTGCTGAAGTTAGGAGAATTTCTTTTCATAACCCTTTATTGTACTTCTTTTCGTAACGTTTCGATAAGGCTAAAGCTTGAAGATTAACTAAGACAACCCAAAATCCTAATCCTGTGTTACACATGCATTATGTGTCACACACACACACACGTATCGTATACGCCCTCGTGTATTTTATACGCCTCAGCGTCACACACACACGCATGTATCACATATGCTCTCTTCCCACATATAAGTTTGAGCACCACATACGTAGGCCCCGTTGCCACATGTGGCAGGCACCACATGCAAGTGCCACATCACCAGCATGGTCAACATACATGCATGCGTTCGGTGCAAGTTTCTGCCTCCAGTTCATCAAGCGATCACATCCGGTAGCGCTCAGCAGTGGCGCGAGTAAGTGCACTTGACATCAAGCAGTGCGCTTCTTTGTGCTCTTCTCAAGCAGCCAATTTGTGCTCGTAATGTTGATTGATTGTGTTGCTTGCTAGCTGACTTTATGCATTTTTTAGCGTTCACATAACCATTCGAAATACGTTTGTTTCCATGCGTTATTTGCTGATGCTGCCGGTGATGACATGATTGTTATAAATGACGCTATTACAATCACAACTTAATCATTGGTGTACGTAGATTGTGACTGTAAGTTACTGCCCTTTGTCACCAGGGATCTCTGAAGTTACACGCTGGCATTTTAAATGCCGGTTTACAGCTTGCTCAGCAGCTCAAGCAAGCGTTGCTACACATGCTCAAAACAATTTTTATGTGGTTGTGGAGTTGACATCCCGTGTATGATGCCGGATATTGAAGGTTATCTTTCTTCACTACGCATGGTTGCAACAATAGGACAAAGAGCCCTGTTATATTTAGGGATAGCTGTCACCTAATGAGTTGAGATTAGTTGTTCAGCATATTTTCATTCTAGCTGCGCTGGGATAATTCATAATTCTGGGATAAAATGACAATGTTATGTAAATTACTCCGACTGCTCTTTTTGCTCAGGAACCTGATATAAGTCACCGTAAAAATTACTTTTCAATTATAACTAAACTTATTTTTTTTAATGGTGGAAGAGAAGACGTGCAGTTTTAATCTAAGCATTTATTAGAATTAAAAGAGAGCAGCCACATTTGCAGCAATTCCTTGAACATTCATGTTGCGTGATCTAGTTTTACCTTTTCTCTAATCAAAATACGAATGTTCATTCCTCAGTTATGATGGTATTTGTCATGAAATATCAGGCAAATATTACAATAAAACCATAATATTTGCTAGCCTCAGGATCGTCTGCTTGCGAAGACAGGCCTAACTGGACTTAATTCATTCTTACCTTGCAGTACAGAAAAGGAAACTTCATCAAGCAAAGATACATTAAGTTTCGTATGGATTCATTCCCTCTAAGCTTGCAATGGTCGTATATTAATTTAGAATGACATTCATGTGTCTTGCTCAGGATTTTATGATTTTTCGTAGATGAACGAAAGATGGTCATCGGTAAGTAGTATTTGAGGCATCTTCGGGAAATCCCCTGTTCCTATTGCAGAAATATTTGTTAGGAAACACCATTAAACCAAGGCAGTAAGAACGTCGGACGAAAATGACATTTCATGTTTACCATCATACGCACCAGAACACCACTGTTTCCACTTACTGTACCTTTGACAGCTTATTCTTTGAAGCTTATTTTCCAGTCTCCTGTTTCTTTGTACCAGTATTTTTGTATGCAAGTGTGCTTGGCTTGGTAAAGGTTATTTAGCGTATATCATGTTTCCGAAGTTAGCGTATGTCGACGTCATTCGTGCGTGTATTTCTAGGAGCAAAGACTTGCGTGTTAGTCACACAGTCCGGGTTTTCTCAATGGAGCTGACCGCTGCAACTTGCCAGCTTTTCCGGTCTTGTATTCTTCAGTTTATGCCGTTAAAAAATCTAGTGTGTTATTTTTGTTGAAATTTTTTATTCGTGACAGGTGAATAGTTAATACTGAAGTTGGTGAGTATAGAGCTTGAGAAGAAAATAAAATGTTCCTGGAAAATGCTATTTTGACTCTCATGGTGCTTTTGAAATTTTAAAATCAATTTAGTTGTGAGTGATGTTTTCGATACACGCATATAATGATGTCGTTAGGTTTCACTAGTGACAGGAAACTAAGTGAAAAAAACTTCTCAATTTGCTTTTACTCCACAATTATTTGTACTCTTATTATTTTTGGGATACAAAAGACAATGGTTAACATTAATAGACTTTCTTCGTTAAGAATTATTTTGCAGAAATTATTTGAACTCGTTGAGAGAGGTGGCTACAGCTCATCTCTGCGCCAATTGAACGCCTACCAGTGATGCCATTTGAATACACAAGTCAGTAGCTCCGTCGGTCATACGACCTTACTTTTAGTACTCCACATGTATTTCATGAAATTTACCCCAGAACGATAAGTTGATTTCAAGCTGACTGAAAGTAATTGAAGTAAGAGAGAAGCAGAGAGGAAGCTGCCCAGATGGTTACCTTAAGTGATCAGATGTTTACTGCAGAGTTATAAATTGGTACCATAAGGTATGCCTGTGCGACCCAGTATCAACACCAATTTCATGGGAATTACGAACACTTATACCATTGTCAAAAATGCATTTCAATTGATAGACTCAGATACAAAGATGGGAAGAAAGAGGAGCAAAAGACTAACCCCCTTCTTTGCAACACGGATTTTCGCAAATCAAACTCGAAAGTCGGAAAATGACCGAAAAGCTCTCAAACATCGTTGTGTACCCACGCTCTTCAACTAAAAATAAAAGTTTGGTTTGGTTTTCATGAAATTGTTAAGTGGACCATCAGCCACAGCTGTGCGAACAGCAACAGCTGTCGTCCACGGTCACGTGCGTGTGTGAAGTATTTCACCATTGTACTACAGCTTTGGTCGGAACATTGGGAGAAGTTGTCTCTTTACTTAAAGCAAACTTTCGTAGATGATGAGTACAAGAACTGCATAAAGAAGCGGAAGCAGTTTCACTATCCCCCTCCTCTACATCACCACCAAGCACAAAGTTAGCAAAAACCTGTAGGTAAAAATTTTCTTTGTACGGTAGACGTTCGGTTTAGAAGTACAGTCCATTCTGAAACAGAGGTCGTCAACTGAAGTACTAGCAAATCGAGCGCATAATTTTCTTTGTTATGAATGCATAAATTATTAATCAGTGCATGTGTCCAAAAATATGTGCTGAAAATAAAACATTTAAAAAACTTTACATCATTTTTTGATCATTTCTTGAAGAAAAATATATTTATAAGGAACAACAAGATAAAACAATCAAACTACAATTGGCAATACACCCTAGAATATCACTCACTCTAAAGGTCCGACAGATCGACTTTGAAATTCAAAAACGACAATCTTATTTTTTACGTGCTCAGTTTTTATTTTCATCAAATACACTTTATTTCATAGTTCATAATTATCACATGTATTGAATATCATTTATTTATCACGTTATTATAGTAGAATAACGAATATTTACTCCTTTATTTTGTCACTCTACTTCAGCTCGAGAATTGCCATCGACACCATGTAACCGACGATCGCACTCGTTAACTGAAAGTTTGCTCGTTAACAATACTAGAAATTGACTCATAAAGCGATTTATTGAGCGAAATACTCGTAGACCGAGCAGCTCGTTAACAGAGAGTGCAGTGTACTCACAGGGTCACTGAGTCTAAAAGCGTTCACTGCGCGTGCAGATGAACGCGCAGTGAGTTCAGCTGAACGCAGTGCTTTCAAGTGAACTGTAGCTTACTTGATCTGTTTACTCGTGCGTCACAGGCGGGAGGGAGGGAGGGAGGGAGGGAGAGAGGGAAGGAGGGAGGGAGGAAGGGAGGGAGGGATGGATGGAGGGAGGGAGGGAAAAGAGAGGAGGGAATCTGTGATGAAAGCCGTCAATGAGAGAGAATTGATGGCATGGCGAGGATGAGGACTAGAGAGAGAAAGAGAGTGGGAGAAAAAGAGAGTGAGAGAGAGAGAGCGAGAGAGAGAATTTATAGAGGGAAGACGAGAAAGGGAAGAAAGAACGCTAATGGAAAAAAGAATGAGAAAGTGAGTGACGGAAGAGGAAAAAATCAGTGAATTAGAAGAATGAAGTGGAAGGAAGATGAAAGTGAGGAGGGGAAGTAGGATGACAGAAAACTGAAAAAATACAAGTAGGCAGAGTACCTTGGAAAAACATGTACGCAATGTTTCGATACAAACCTCTTCCAACTCCAGACGTACAACGATTGTAGAACTCGATAGTTCAAATTTTCTGATCATGAAACTATAATTTAGGAACTGTGAATGTGTATTCCTCGATCACAGTAATATATTGAGTAAAAGAAGCTTTTGCTTGTCATCCCATGAATTATTGCCGTACAGTATGGATCTCCATCTGTTTGACCCTGGCAAAGTGTGCCTAGGCTCAGCAGCAGCGGCTGTTGCCTAGTTACAATCTTCGTCCCTACCTTCACTCAGATGGATAGCAATGACCTAGCAAGCATAGCTCAAAATCCGTACAATATTTCAAAAACTATGCTGTAACGCTAATTTTATGATGGATGTACATAATGAAAACTCCTAGCACAACTGAAGAATCTTTCTAGTAGTATACAAGCGTAGAAAATTCTACATTCAGAAGTTTGACGAAGTACATGCTACGTCACCAGGCAACTATATATCGATTGGCTATAGTCGCTAGCTACGGAGCAGTCTTTGTTCAGATATTATGATAAGAAGATTACCTTAGCTCGGTGATAAAGTAGTGTGGTTGGGTAGTAAAAGTATATGTATGACAAATAGTGACTATGCGTAGCTAGAGACACCTGAGGTGTTACGAACAGTAACAGTACATGACAATAGTGCTACGTATAACAATTAGGGTTACATGAGCCAACGCAGGCTTTACAAAAAAGTCCATTTTGTGGTAGGAAAGCCTTCTTAGTTTTCCACGTTGTTTTTATAACTCGTGCTTAAGTTGGACAGCAAGAAGGCAATACAACTCTTCAGGTGATAAGGAATAAAAATTTCCCCTTCAATCTCAGCATTGCGAAATTTAAAATGTTTACAGTGTAGACTTTACTTTAACAGGGCTGGCTAAAATCAATGAACAAATAATCACATTATTTTCACTGCATTGCTTCACATAATCCTGCTCACTGCACTACACAAGCTCAGCAAAATATGCACACGCAAAGAGCGAACATGAAATTTTATATTGTTTTTAGCTATTAGTATTGCTAAGGAAATCTCTCTCTAAATGTTCACTTAAATTTCTATTGGTGCTGCACTTTCTCGGCGTTTAAACTGCAGTGCTCTCATGGAGAACTCATGTTGAGTGTTACCGGTTCTAAAACATCATTCTCTTGTGAACTGCTCACCAATACCTGCTAACATCTATGCTTCAATTTTTGTACTGAATGATGTATCCTGCTGTGGAATGGCATTGGAGTAATTTCAATGAATAATTAAATATCAAGTAAGATTGTGGTAACTACTATGGCTACTACTTCAGCTTCCTAATGTTGCATAATACAGAGTTCTGGCAGCAAGTTTAGGCAGTTAAAAAGTCTTCTACAGCTTGGTTTTCTGCTGAACAAGACTCATGAACACAAACAGTTGATAAGCTGCCGTGCGAGACTCTGCTTGATGCACTACGCATGGTGTACTCGGAGGCAAGACCAAACATTCTCAAGTTGTGTATTTGTTGATCGAAAAATTTCTTGTAATAAATTGAACTCATTGAAGCTTGGCACTTCTGTGTCGGCTGATGAATTGCTAAATGAAATGGTTTCGGATTTTAACATCTCACTTTCATTTTCCTGTCATCAAACGCACTCCTAACAGTACTCTGCGTTTGCTTGAATTTCGAAAAAAGTTAGCGAGTGAAGAACAGGATTTTGACTTCTAAGTTTTAAATCTAAGGCTACCTAGTCACGGTACAAATCAAACCATCATTTTTATTCTAGAGTTTTTTATTCAGAATACAAATCAAATAATTGGGAAGAAAAAATTGTAATTCTATTTCATTGACAGCAAATGCAGTGTCACGGATCTTAATTATCTGTGTATTCAATTGAATAGACCTTGAGTTGTGTGCACTAGATAGCTCTAATAATGACAACGATATTATGATGTTTGTTCTTGGTAAGTGAGAGACATGATGCTCGTCTGAGGGTAATGACTCGTATAAAACAGTAAAGAGGTAGACTCGAATATTAACATGAAGCTCATAAATAAAATACATTTTTCAGGTTATACGTTTACCTCGTAAAACATCTAGGCTTTCAATGCTATTCAAATACAACAGGGTCCATTATAACCTCAACCTAAAATAACATTTCGACATCCGCTTTGAATGACATTTAAGCAACGCATAAAAATGCTAAGGTTACAGCCTTCCTCGTATCATTTGCAATCGCTAAGATAAGAGCCGTTTTCTAGGAAGTGCAAAGGTTGGGGGAGATATGGGGGTGTGTTTGGGGAAGGGGTAATATGCTACATCACGTTATGAAACTGCTCCCGTGAGTGTATTATGTATGTGCAAGTGTGTGATAGTAAGTTCATACGTGCCTCTGAGGCAGTTTTTGCCACAACGTGACGGCCAAATCTACACTCAGTAAGCATGAACGTCAAAATATATTAATAACAGGACACCACGTCTGTAATTTATTGTTAATATTGAACATTATTATTATTGTATTCCTGGTTTAACCACCACAAACAGTTAATATTGAACATTATCATTATTGTATTCCTGGTTTAACCACCACAAACAGTTAATATTGAACATTATCATTATTGTATTCCTGGTTTAACCACCACAACCAGTTAATATTGAACATTATTATTATTGTATTCCTGGTTTAATCACCACAACCAGTTAATATTGAACATTATTATTATTGTATTCCTGGTTTAATCACCACAACCAGTTAATATTGAACATTATTATTATTGTATTCCTGGTTTAACCACCACAACCAGTTAATATTGAACAGTACACAGAGCAACGCCCATGATGGCCGTCAGAAACACAGTACGCGTATTTACCAGCTTTGTCTGGAATTAAGAACGATTTCTTTTCTTTCCGAAAAAGTAAGCGAGTAAAAACTCAGAGCAGGAGAAACTAAGAGCAGAAAAAACTACGAGACAGAATTCATAAAGTTACTCACAAAAAATATTCAAATAACCCTGATTATACACGGTAATTCATGGAAAAAATACAGAATCTTCTGTTTAAATATTAATAAAATTGCGAAGTAATTGTCCAATTAATGATTTTTTTAGTTGAAAGCATAACATTGTTTTCTGTCATGACAAAAAATGTTTTCATGAAATTTCCGCTTTGCTGCAGCGACCTCAAACACGCGAAGCTGATCAAAACACTTCTCGTACACATAATAAACTCAAATGAGGCAATTAACTGACTTTTCTGTATCATGAGTACAAAAAAATTAACTTAAAGCAAAATTTTCATGATTACTTTCCTATTAAAGGAAGAAATTTACCTCCAGATGCTGCTTACAAGTAAACAAAACGTTTTCATGCAACACAGACCAGATGCTGGTTGCCATGCAACACAGACCAGATGCTGGTTGCCATGGAACACAGACCAGATGCTGGTTGCCATCGAACACAGACCAGATGCTGGTTGCCATGGAACACAGACCAGATGCTGGTTGCCATGGAACACAGACCAGATGCTGGTTGCCATCGAACACAGACCAGATGCTGGTTGCCATGGA
>VCRD01000375.1:130489-205865 GCA_006783055.1 Trinorchestia longiramus
GTGTGCCCAATTGCGCTGTAGATGATTCATGTACAAAACAAATATGATGACATCAAATCATAAAGTGCTGCAATGGCATATCTTTCTCCTCTTGCTGGCAGACATCTTCCACGATAAAAGATGAGCCCGCTTCCCCGTGACGTCACCATAGTGACGTAATAATACAGGATGCAGTTTCCAGCAGTATCTATGATAAGCGAGCTCATGCAGCGCAGTCTACATCCGTGTGATGTTGTTCTGCACTGCATTCTCTGTGGACTGTTGCTGCATTCTCTGTGGACTGTTGCTGCATTCTCTGTTGACTGTTGCTGCATTCTCTGTGGACTGTTGCTGTATTCTCTGTTGACTGTTGCTGTATTCTCTGTGGACTGTTGCTGCATTCTCTGTGGACTGTTGCTGCATTCTCTGTGGACTGTTGCTGCATTCTCTGTGGACTGTTGCTGTATTCTCTGTGGACTGTTGCTGTATTCTACAGCAAAGGTGCTATCCTTTTCAATTATTTGAATGTTTGTGAAACATATTAGTAAGTTTTAATCATTCAAAACACTCGCAAATAAGTAAAATCCAATCAAATTAACGGATCAATTGGGACTCTGATGAAGCTTCTTGTAACACACAAGATGATAAAAATGCTCATATACCATCAACGTCAGCAGTTAGTTAAAGCAAGGAATGTCGCTGCATATCTATGACTCGTCATGCGTAATGGTGACGCTTTGTGTGGGACTGGGAAAGGCTTTTGCACATCACTTGTTAAAATATAGGTGGGATGAAAATAAAGCTTTCGTGTGGAAAAATAGGGCTCTCAGGCAAAACTAAATGAAGTACTTTTGAAGAACAAACTAAAGTGTGCTGAGGACTGTCGACCTGTAGAAAAAAGCAAGCAGTTCGCAGGCATGGGACGTTGTGAGGACGAGCATTGTTTTGTGGAAGGAAGAGGCGGGAATTGTGACGGTCTCACAGCTTGTTGCAGACCCTAACACTGACACCCGAGCAACTGCTCGAGATACAACGTGCTTTATCATGGCAGATGTGAAATATCATTCGCTACAAAACAAAAAGTGCAGGATGGAATAATTCAATCAATGTAAAACAATGGGAAAAAGTTAATTTTGATAAGTGACATTACAGTGTCAGACATTCATGCCAGAATGCGTCGGTGTGACTTCAAGCAGTGAAGGATCTAGTCATTATGATGGATGAGAAGTAACCAGGTGCTTTACAATGGGACGGTTAGAAAACTATTCATTAAAACAATAAAAATAATGCATCGTGGTATAACATAATCCTTGTGTGAATATGGTAGAACAATAATTAATCTGAAGTAATTTGTGTTACCATGGTTGCTTTGCTTCGTGGGTTGTCCATTAGGAAAAAGGGACAAGTAGAACGAAGTTCGTATTAATGGATGCGGGTCTCTCCTCAAAAGGGGATTTGAAGGCAGATTTCGACGAGGGAGGGAGCGTTTGTTGGTAGCTAAGTGGGTTAATTCGATGCCATGAGAATGATTACAGCAAGTGTTAATATGGTTTGAAGTGAACTAAATTAACATCATGCTTATGCGTGCCAGCAGATATTTCACGTATATTAAGACGTGTGTCTTGAGGGCATTCTTATAGAAGATTTGCTCATTACGTAGCATTCATTTGGCTCAAAGAGAAGAGAAACATGCCAGTTCTGTGGATCTAAGTGGCAAATCACATACGGGGAGCATAACAAGTTTTTTGGCGCTGTAATGGAAGGCAGAACGTATTGTCTTACGGTGCTATTTACGAATGTTAAATCTTCATATTCTTGCTATTAGTGCAGAATGTTCAGGGCATTTTACAAGTGCTGAGAGTGATGCTATTTTAAGATAAATATGGTTAACGATCGACAAAATTTTAGCACATAAGTGGGCAAGTCTATCGTCGAATTTTGATAGTTGAGTGTCATAGGTAATTATTCAGCAGTTACGAATACGACTCGTTTGTCGTTATATGTACAATACAGCCTCAGAGAGGCGGTGCAATAATTCCGGAGCTTCGTTCGATTACCTCTTTTAAATTAGGATGTTGATGTTATCTGCGTTGATAGGACATATTGCTGCTATTTGCCTATTTTTCCTACCTTTCACAATAAAACTTTTTTAAGCTTTCTGTATGTTTAATTTCCTTTCTCAAGTCTGCCATCGAGATTGGAAATTTTTAATTATTTAATTTGTGAAAGTATTACCAAAGAGACCATGTCATGATTCCTTTATTTTGGTAACAATATCATGACATGACTGATGAAACGTGACTGGAAAATGAAACTAAACAAGCAGCAGTACCGAGCCAATTGCCACATTTTTTAAGCAAATAACAAATAATTAAGTAAAATCAAGCCTTTTTTATGTCGCCACATAAACCACGTATCATGGCAGCAGGGTAAGAAGTGCATTGATATTGTGTGGTTTACTCGAGCACCTACTGATCAATCATCTCTACTGGCCTTAGTTACGGCAGAGTCTCTGGCGTAGTCAGGACGAGGGCACGCGAGTTGGGCGTTCGCCAACTTCCGAAGTCCATATTTTATGTCTGAAATATTTGTTGAGGAACGAAAATTTCCTTTATAATAACAACATTCATATAATTTGTATGTGCATGTAAATCAAAAAATTACAATAGTTCATGTGCGATAAGGCTGATAAGAAACAACATGGTATTTCCTACTGATAAGAATGACTCGTTTATTCACTTATATTCTGTGAGAGCATGTGAGCATTCTTTGACCAATTGACATTGACGAGGTCTGGCTATGGTACTGGGACTGATCAGCTGCACATTACTCAAATATCATTTTGCGGTTGACAAACTAATGCTTCATAAAAAAGTAAGGAATATTTTCCTACGCAATAAAGTATTAGATATTTTACACAAAAGGACAATGAAAAATATTTAATCTACATGTATAGAATCTAGGCTTTCTTGAACAATGATTCGAAAAAATATTGTCAAGTTGAATGTGTGTGTCTCTAAACATTCGAAACTGTTGTTACGAAGAAAAATAGCCGGAACACAGCAACGGTTCACCACTGTATGAGTGTATGTTCCACCGAGATGATTTCCGTTCTTGTGGTTCAAAATTGAAATTCTAATAAATACCAGATTCATTTGGGTGTCAAATTCCTACAAGTAGAGTTATTTTCATTTATTTCTGAATATTTCTGGCATGCATCATGGGTGTTAAACTCAGCAGCTCAGCTCTTCTCTCTGACCGAGGCTAATGAACTTATTTATAATGAATGATGTGCCACTAGGAGGTCTGCATTGAATAATGTGGAGACATTTCAGAGCTGGAGGAACACAGAACATTCTGAAATTAATGTGTTTGCTATTTAGAGTGACCCAAAAAAAGTTAACCGAAATTTTATTGATATAAGGATCTAGAATACTAAATGCATGCATAAGATAGATGTTCTGTTTGTTAAGGCATACATGAATGCAAAAGCACTCTCACTCTTTCTCTGACAGCAAGTTCTCCGCTCAGTCAGAGTAAGTTTGATGGTTGGAGAGAACATTATTGACCTACCACTTGTTGAATGACAGAAAATTCTCTTCCTACCCCTTCATATTAAACTATGGCTGATGAAACGATTTGTGAAGGCTATTAATACGCCTATTGTTTGAAAATCATATGTACAACATTTCCTAGCTTACATTCTAGAAAATAAAGGCTGGGGTTTTTGATGATCTACAAATCAGAAAGTTAAGGATAAATCAAAACTTCTCCAATTTGATGACTGACGTAGAAAAAAAAACATGGTATTCATTTTTGGCTTTTGGGAAAGGATTTTTTGGATACAAAAAGGCTGCTAACTATAAGGATTTAATAGAGATATTACTTGATAGCTTTCATCATTTAGACTGCAACTTGAGCGTGAAGGTTGATTTTCTTTAAAAATATCTGCATAAACTCCCTGCTCGTTTTGGCGACATGAGTCGTGAACACAAAGAGCGTTTTCATGAGGATATGAAGATTATGAGGGAAAGATATCAAGTTATGCGAAACACGCACATGGTAGCAGACTACTGTTGGAGTATTTAACTAGACCGTGCAAACATTAAACATCCAGACACTTGAGCGAAAATTCCTCCCGTAAATGTATAAATATGTGTACGATTGCTCGTGTTGCTCCATTACATTAGAGAACTAGCCTGTGTGTATTTAGGAACAGGTGATATTATATTATAATGCATCATTCGTTCGAATTCTGTTGCCATTTTAAGTTATGCGTTGAAACTATAACACTTTGGAAACTATCCTTACAGAGTAGAGGCATGCAGTGTGTCGTAAAATACGAATATGCTGTAAAATGAAAATCTGATGTATTTAAAAAAAATGAGTGCCATATTTGGCCAAATCAAAAATAATTGGCAATAATCACAAAACATAAGTCAGCAAAAAATGTGGTGTCCAGTATAATCTGTTAGCATAATTTACCACGTTAGTTCATGGTCAGATAAATCTGGGTTGACTATCCACGATACGAAAAAACATGATCACGTGTGTGGTGATACGGATAAGAAAATTGGTGGCGTTTATCGATCAGTTATTGATTTATTGGTTAAATTATATAAAAAAGGCAAGAGCTTAGTCTGCCTACTTTTTAATCGTACATTGATTGATTGTCGTTGAGTTCTTTACTCTCTCATAATTTACGTCATCTTGGTTTCAATGCATGGTTTTTCTGCAAGCTGTCCTTCCGTAATATTTTAATTAATACTTGTATACATTACATTAATTAAATACAACAAACATGCGTAATCGCACTAGAGGGACTCTAACCTTTTGAATACATGAAATGGTAAAGGTGTTCCCAGTACTTCTTTTCAACGACAATAGAGAGAACAATAATATACACAAAAGATTTAATACATGTTATTCTAAACATCACGGGATGGGAAATGTGAGTCATCTACCACATTTTGGCATGTGAACCGCACATAATATCCTATTAAATAGTACACTATTACAGATCAGTTACATACTTGATGGCTGAATAGTTCAGTGTGCACACGGAACAATTTAGTTAAATCAATGGCATTCACGACAATTTTCGAACTTTATCCTGTCGCTAACCTCGATCACATTGACAATAACAATGTTAAAACTTGCCCTTACACTGGAGATTCGTTACTGTTGATGGGTTTCGATGTTTAACACTCACAATCAATTATAACACAACAATAACGCTAATTTTTCCTCTTTCATTCCTTGCTCTTGCACTATTAATTCTTCCCCCTTTATACACGGATAAGTGCACGTGTAAAATCTGCTGCTGTTCGTCGGTGTGATGATTAATTTAATTTCCCTTTAATCACTTCTACACCTATTCCACCCATACCCCTAAAACCTATACCTATGCCTAGGCCCTAGATGTCGCTCTAACTGTAATAGCCTACATCGCTGTCGAGGTCTAGCTCCCAAGTCCAAGTCCCTGCATCTCTCCTTTCTACTGTTTTTATATGAGCCTTGCTCCTCCCGCGTATGTTTTCATTTCATTTTCCACTCACCCTATTTGTCCAATGGTCTGAAATAGGTTTCTAACCGTCTTTGATACACCCCACCCACTCTTCAAACAGCTCGAGAGTTTCACTGCTTCGTAATTTTC
Organism: Trinorchestia longiramus; assembly: GCA_006783055.1. NCBI lineage: Eukaryota > Metazoa > Arthropoda > Malacostraca > Amphipoda > Talitridae > Trinorchestia > Trinorchestia longiramus. The sequence goes on from VCRD01000375.1 coordinate 136,125, forward strand.
GAGAGTCACACGGTCCCTACCCAAAAGTTTCTTTTGTATGACATTTTTTTAGCTACAAAGCTAACCACCTCGGACCTTCCTCAAGTGCAGACGCTTGTTTATGTTTCCCCTTCCTTCAAACTTGCCTTTCGGTTAACCGCTCCACACTTGACACCTTGTGCCTCGTGTGATACACATACCTAATACATATATTTCACACATCGTCTAGAATAAACAAACCTATGAATGTATCATTACTATCACGACACGTGTTTTTGGTCGTATTCCCCATGATGTGGATTACCTGGTAATACACCCTCATATAAATATTTACAGCGCAACATTTTCCAAAAACCTTTTCAATATTTCTGACCAACTGGACACTACTTCACTAGTAGATGCTGTTTCCAGGTTAATGATGCGAGTGAACTGATCAGTTTAATTGCAGTGATCGAAACTGGATACTATAACCCTGGGCACCGAAATACATGTGGTCCGAAATACAAGTTGCCGATTCTAGCATGCACCACACAAATACGTAAGACACCACAAAGCTGAATTTCTGTGTAGAGAGCTGTACAGATACAACTAGGTTAAGCTTCGTAATTCGTAAAGGATATCAAGTTATAACATTGAAGGAGGTTTACTTTTATTTTGAATTACAGTTAATACAACCTGGTTACATAATTTTGTAGTGCACAGGTAAAATATTCGATAAGAAAAAGTAAAAACTAAAAAACACAGCCAATGCCGCTAAGTTAAAACAAATGAATTGCCAATGCCCATTCAACTTATATGCAATTTGTTTGGCTTCATCTCAGCTGCCGCGTTCATGAATTGAGTTCGAATTTATGCAGGCACTGCGGAGGCTAAAAATACACTGATGAATGGAGAAGGGTCCTCACTTGCTAGCAAAGATGTCTCTTTTAATAAATTACTGGTCATATTATGTAACAACTGTCACTCAATTTTACATTCAAAACAACCATTTTTAGGTTAACCAAATTATGAAAATTCCTCCTAATTTTTAACAGAAAACGTGTTCAAAATGTCAAAAAAAATTAACATAATGTTCATGATGTGAAACTGTGATTGGCTCTTCGTCTGGTTATCCCCGCCTTCATTTGAGCTCCGTGAGCACTCACACTGACAATGAAAATCATTTTCTTGAATTACGGTCATTGTTGTTTGAAGATCTGCTGGTAACGCCAGGGTAAAAAGCTCCAAAATCTGCAGGGGCTTGGAGGATCCCCTCATTGACTTTGAAATCTTGAACTTTTGATGTCAAAAGCGGGCACTAATTTCTCAAGTTGAAATTCAATTTGATCTCCAATAGTTGGTCATCGGGTGAAATTCACTAAAATTTCAAGAAAGAAAATATTCAAGTAATTACAGTACATCACAACTGCAGTAACAAATAGTACTGTCACTTAGTTGCATTCCAGTAAAAGTATTTATTCCAGTTGATCAGTAAGAAGGAAGACTTTGGGACGTCAGAAGAGAAGAGTTTCAGGGCCTCCGCTCGGTCATTCCTGTCCCTCTTGAGTCATGATGCATTAATTTACCCACATTGCAGTGCAGCAAACACTGAACTCACTTAGAAAATTGTTGAACTATAAAACTAGCGGCCGTCTATGTAATGTCAATTTAGAAACATTTAACACGAGTGTAATTCGCTCGTCTCTGTGACAATACTTGCAAGTCACAAACGCTGCTTCACCTGCCCGGAGGAACATGAGAGAGGAAAAAGATTTCATAATCAATTGTGTCCATTAGTTTGGTGAGCGACTTTTCACCTTTAAGTGCGTCCACAGTGAGATATTAGGGAGATCATATTTTTGTGTTCTGTAGGCGTCAACATTTCCTTCACAGGCATAAGAAAGCTTTAAATATATACTAGGAAACATGGATCAGATTCTGCGATGGAATAGGAACAGTTTGAGTTATATTAGCTACAAATTTTTCTTCCATAAAATTTTTGCAAGAAAACCTTGCACGCTTGAGGAATCCTCTCGTGCAAAACTTAGAGCAAGACAAGCAGAAACTGTCTATAGTTGCTGCAGCAAGTCCACCGAAATGCCAAAGCGAATGTAAACGAGTATTTGTCCAGTTCAACGGCCATTCCCTTTTATCCTGATTATATGGCACGTTTTACTTACTTTAGAGAAAGAAACATTGGTTCATTTTATTTTGGCAGTTTACAGGTACTCACTAACGAGATTTATATTTTGACACTGCTTCGTTCACGATAATCAATATCTAAGCAAACGCGTTTCTCACTGAATTTATAATTGAATGATAATTATCATTCCATCATTATCATCATCAAATGAACTTGAGTCTTCTAATTTGACAGTGACATAATAATATTTTTAGAGTATTTCAATAATATTAGAATTAAGACTAGAAGGTATTAAGTATGTAGGAGACTCACGCACACCAGGATCACAATTAGGAATCAGATGGCAGTACCAAGTACCCTCAGAGCAGCTCAGCAGGACACACTTCCCTGCTGCTACAGCAGGCAATATGAATGACTTGAACACGCGATTTATTTCGTAAATGTAATAGAAAAACACACAATAAATCGTATGATTCTTGCTGTTCCCATGTGCTGCATACGAGCAACCTCGCTGAAGCAGGCAACATACGTATGTAAATGCACTGTTGTTTGTACACTTCAGTAAATGAATACCTGTAAATATTCCCCTGTACATACACTTCCGAAACTGCACGCTGTAGTACATGCACCCGCGCTAGCGCACGCCAACAATTACACCTTTATCCCCCTCCCTTCCTAGCCTCCCAGTGAGTGTCCCCTTCTTAAAACGTGTCCGTAAATACGTTTCTATCAATAGAACTCGTTAAACATACCTCTGCATAAAAGATGTTAACAGGGGCTACGTCTGTGTATACGTCTGGAGAATATGTTTCTGTTTGTGTGACAATGGTATTACTTCAATCAATAGAAGTAACTTTATTTCATTTTACATCACTACTCTAAATGTATAGATGTAATCATAAAGTACTACGTAAATATCATAATAAGTATAAACTTTATCAATATTTCATTTTCAAATATTAAGAGCACATCCGAGCAATCGTACTTCCAGATACATGAATGTATATGACAGGGGCTTGAAACTACATGAAGCTTCGCAACTCTGGTGTAGTTAACCCACTGGCGTGTTCCGCGAAAGTGGTGAATGTGCGCACTTGGTTGTTAGTAATGAATGTGAACGGGGTTGTAAATAATGAATGTTGACACAGAGGTCGTGAGGAGAGAATATGACATTGTGGTGTATACAGAGCAAACTCGATACAGGAAAAATAAAGAAATGACACTGGGAGGAACTGGGAGTAAAATTGCCAGTATATCATTTAGGATTATGATTACGTTTGAAGTATTCGAAGTTAGGAGTCAGCTTCCAATGATGGTTATTGAACACGAGCAGCAGGATAGCACGAGCAGGATAGCACGAGCAGGATAGCACGAGCAGGATAGCACGAGCAGGATAGCACGAGCAGGATAGCACGAGCAGGATAGCACGAGCAGAATAGCACAGCATCGCACTAAACGTTCAAGCGACCCTGTGGACAGTACAAGCAGGATGGCTTTCTTTACGTACCATTCTACTGTACAATGAATGCTAAGCTGCCGATATTAATATGAGTCTATTAACAAAATTAGATGCTTCGTATTAAAATTAGCAAAAAAGCATCCCATCTGGAGTACAAACTCTCAAAGTGTGGGGAGCGAAACTCACTTTTGTATATACTGAACAGTGATGAAATTTTATCGTGAACAAATATAAATAATGATATATTGAACTCTGGCTGCCTTCTGTGCACATACGAGGAATGAATGATAATGACATGCATCAGTTACTATTAAAAAATACTACTTATGACTTCGAGCACACTGAGTCGACATTATCTTGACTGTTGTCGTGACGTGTGCCAGCTGACTAGTGAAATATAAAGGTTAGAAGGTTGATTATGGTACATCAATTAAGTATACCTATTGTCTCTTGCATTGTGAATTACACATGCATCATTAATTATAGTGCTTGAATAATGAATCATGAGTGTTAGACCATGAATAACCTTTTGATTATGAATTATGACACTCGGATTATGATATGACCTTTGAATTATGAATTATGCAGCTTAGATTATGAATTTTGACTCTTGGATTATGAAGTATGATATTTAGAGCATGAATGATGGGATCTAGCTAACGAAAAGCGAGAACAAAATTAAAAATTTGGCACCAATACACAATGTAAATGACAATTATAATCTCTTGGACGAAGGGGGCGAATCTTTCTTGAGCGCCTGTGAGAATATAGAACCTTTAGCTAGGTTTGACCGAGCTCCCTTCGCGAGGCTGGCGTTAGCCCCACGAGGTACGTAGCTTGAGGGACCACGTCTCAGAATGAAATTAGGTCCCTTGGCCAGCGAGTGGCATGGACCAAGAGCGTTCTCGGAGTTGGGGCCATGCCAAGGAGCGTAGTTTGTCCTGCAACAAAAAGGTTTCAACCGTACAAGCATCTCCAGGACACCGAAACTAAATGAAAGAAGCTTAGCGTGACGGATCTCGTACACGGACACGTCCACAACTTCTAACGACAAAACGGAAACCAAGAGCCAGAAAAGGTATTTTTTTAGTCGAAACAGAGCTCACAACAAATAATAAATCATTGTTGAGTCCCTTTATAGGTCTGAGTAATAGCATGAAGATGTTCTAAAATATACTTTACTCAAGTTTGTTGGAGTTATTTTTCCTTATTTTTATCTTTCATTATTTGCTCAAGTACACGATTAATTAAAGAGGTTGAATTAGGTAAGTTCATTGGCCCAGTCTACGAGTATTGCATTGTCTCAAGCATACTGCATTATGAGGGCAATCTGAGGATGACGTCAGCGCCACCTCAACCTGAACAACCGTTCAGAAACATCGCATGGGTGTCCGACTCGAAATTTCTCTCCTATCTGTAGAACTTAGCTTCATTAAAATTTCAGCGATTTTTCCACAATATAACCGCTGCTATTGGAGACACTGAAGTAAAAAGTCTTCTTAAACATAGCACATGTCTCACCTCAACATATTTTTGCAGGAATTGATTTATTAGTTATTCAGCACTTATTTTGCGACACAAAAGAGTGATATACAGCTTTAAAAAACTGCCCCATCAGCATTGTGTTTCTGAGGTAGTGTTCTTTATTGAGAGTGCCTGCTGCCTACTGTGTATGCCTGCTGTGTATGCCTACTGTGTATGCCTACTGTGTATGCCTGCTGTGTATGCCTGCTGTGTATGCCTACTGTGTATGCCTGCTGTGTATGCCTGCTGTGTATGCCTACTGTGTATGCCTACTGTGTATGCCTGCTGTGTATGCCTACTGTGTATGCCTACTGTGTATGCCTACTGTGTATGTCTACTGTGTATGCCTGCTGTGTATGGTTGCCTACTGCCTGCTGTGTATGGTTGCCTACTGCCTGCTGTGTATGGTTGCCTACTGCCTGCTGTGTATGGTTGCCTACTGCCTGCTGTGTATGGTTGCCTACTGCCTGCTATGTATGTATGCCTACTGCCTGCTGTGTATGCGTGTGCTGCAGGTCGCAAGCTCTGCATTTCTCGCTGCCAAAATCATCTCAATTGCTTTCCCTTAAAGACTTGCATTTTTTAAGCCTTGAAATATTTAGAATCTTGACCCCTTGGGTGTCTTCGATTGCTGATTTCCCTGAAGTTTTGAATCCAATAGTTTTTAAATAGAAGAATAGAAAAAGGCAATAGGAACGAGCCGTTTGGCCCATTCTTGGTTCACTACCGAAGTCCCAAGCCGTGAGTCTTTTATTACGATTTTTCTCAGAAAAAAAATATATACTTCTTAATGTCTAAATGTCATTGCTAAAGTGAATTAATTTAATAGCAAATTCCATAAAAAATATTGGACGAATGACTATTATAATACAAGACTTGATTTAATTGAGACTATTTTTCACTCCATGTTGAAGAGTCGTTTCAATACTTAGTTTTTGTTATTAGAGGATGGCTGTTTATATATGTTTGATCAGGGCGTAATCTGGCAAAGGGAATGGTGTGTTAGCAACTGTCAAGCACAACATTCAATTTCCATATCACTGTCATGTGTGGACTGCTATTTCAGCATATAATTATTTTCACTTGGTATAAGTTCAGGTATTGAAAAGTACGAGTAAATTATATGTACATGTATATGGCAATAATTTATAGTTCCCAATCGTTCATGTCAATGTAGAGATAAACTTTCTGATTCTTTCATCAATTGTAGTACCGTAAAGAATTAATACATTGACGAATATTTAAGTTGTAAACGGGTAACTTGATTTTTGTAGTGAACCAACCATGGCAAAGATTGAAAATGGGACTCATAAACACCTTCCTAATCGACATACGAATACATGTTTATTATGCATTAGTCTTGTTCAGGATAAGCACTCTTTAGAGGTGGTTCGGGGAGTGTTTCCTGGCCTCATTCAGATATGTTTTTACTGTACATGGTCCAGCTCGTCCCTGTACGTCTCTCTGTACTATACACGAGATGTTGTTACTTGATGAGGCAACAACCAGGAGTTGCACCAGTGCTTGCACGCTTTAAATACGCTAACACAAGCGAACGTATTGGAAAAAATGGTAAAGTTTCAAAATCTATCGCTCCATGATATTTTGTTTATTGGATTGTCAGTGCTGTTTCTAAATCTTGGTCTATTTTCTTGGTACCTATAAATGGCGAAAAATTTTGTGTACTTTTTATTATAATGTTGAAATAAAAATAAAAAACGGATGTCTTACAAGTCTGGCTTATTCTTTTTTCATAAGGTTTGGATCCTTTCAAATTGGGATCATATCATGCCATGTCCACGTAGTAAGTTTCTTATGTAATAAATTCCAGAAGCTTTGTCACTGCTGTCAAAAAACTACTCATACAGAATGCACGAGTCGTGCTTCCATGAGTGGACAGCCACAAAATTTCTTTGTTTAACTTGACAGTCTCTCCTGCACTCACAGAAGTAGGTCATCAGAAGGCCCCTGGTGGAGGGCTGGATCAGGTCCCATGGCTTTACTGCTGTGGTCATCTGCAGCCACTGTGTCCACCGCAGCACTCCTGCAGACAGACACAACAGTCATGCACAATACTTCAGGATGTTTGTCAAAAACAGAAGAGAGACATGACCAAAGTAAATACACATCTACCGAGGTTATTTGTTTATGGAAAACAAGGTTTTACTAAGAAGTTCGTTGAGACATCTGGTAATACTGAGTAGATTCCTTTGAAGTTCTTGAGCGCTCACACGCTCTCATGTGGAGAACTGAGCAGTCGCGTGAGTTATTGAAAGCACAGTCAGTGTACACAGAGTTACTTTAGACTCATCTCTGCACAGTGTGCATGAGAAGATTGCGTTTTATCCACCGGTACAGATCTTTAAATTGTAAAAAGAACGATAAACTCCCAGAAATACTGTGAAATTTTAGAAAATCATCGTTGTAAATCCACCAGAAGAATCAGCGTAGAGAGACGTTGGGTTTTTTCAACACAAGAATGACAATAACACACACCACGGGAACGTCATAAGAGCTTAGCATGCTCAGTGTCTCTGTTCTCGAGCAGCCTGGTGCCCTAGCCGCTATTTTCACTTGAATCAAGAAGAAAATTTTCGGACAGTTTGGCGAGCGAGCACCTTCAAATCACAGAGACCTGAGCAAAGATGAATTAGAAAATGAGTGAAAACACACGATAAGCTTTTAGAAGCTGCTCTCACCACCGATTGGCATGCTACTGAACACTGAGAATTATATTCATGCGTCGTTACGAATGCTTGTTTGCAGCACTTTTGAAAAGTCAATGTTCTAATTTGAGAGCTGACCTTTAGTTCTGCACGTATATGATTTTTTTCATTGAAAATTCACACAAACTTTAGTTTTTCATACGCTATTGTATTCTGATATTGTCGTATAATATACGTCGCTTATCAAACTTTTTTTAAAGCTTTACTATTGCTTATCTGACCCACTTCTATCGGGTTGTTGCAAAAGATGATTTTGTTACGATAAATAATCTTCAGAGACCTGATGAAGGCATACGTACGCAATTTATGCATTGCATAGTTCAATAGCTGCTTGAAATAACAAAAGTAAAACCTGATAAAATACCAATCGCGTGAAAATAGCAAACAAACTTGCTAACATTTATGAAAAAAGACCAAACTTGTTCATTAATATTAACGTTTCAAATCGCTTGCACAGAATCGTCAGCTTACGCTTATGAGATGCACCGATGATGATGTCAAGTCTGTGAATGCTGGAACATCAACAGCAGGTATCTTGCTTCGTTATCTTATCTGCTGACTCTTACACACCCCTACAACTTTGCGTTGTAAAATCTTTGTTTCATCGTAATTCACTGGGTCCCATAAAAGACGCTTTGAATTTAACGAACAGATAATGACAATCCGTTATCCAGCGTTCATAAATTTCTCAAGAGCATTTCTTCATCGTCCTACCAGCAGCAAACTCATGTTTCTCAGAGCAGCGATGCCTCACGACACACGCGTACGACTGGCTGTACTACTGCTGTACACGCATACTCGTATGTACGTGCTAGCTTTTGTTGCGTGTCAGTGAATAGTAGACGGTCTTTTGATAGTCGTTGCATTTCAAACTGAGGTTATAACAACATGAACTGGTGCATTAAGTCTAAAAACTATGGCTTATATAAGGTTCGCGACAACATTTTCACTGTCACACAGGAGGGCAGCAAATTATTTCAGAGTTTGCGACTACAGCGAAGTAGAATATTACGGGGGAGTTGCTGATTACGACAGGTGCTGATCATGGAAAGTTGTCAATTATGGGACAGATGGTGATTATGGGATAGATGCTGATAATGTGAGAGTTGCCAGTTGTGGAAGAGAGTAATTATAGGAGGAAGCCAATAGAAGGATAGTGTGTTATTTAGGGGTAGCTGATGAATTATAGGAAGTAACTAGTTATTGAAGGGTAAATCTCAGCGGAGGCGTGTGTAGTCAAACCGATAAAAAAATTTGAACTATCACCAAAACAGATACCATAATGTGGGTCAATATCCAACTTCTAATTGGTAATGCCACATGATATAGTAAATGATAGCATAAGATTGTGAACACTGATATATAAGCTACACAAGTGTAGTGCACACTGACACCACCGCTACACTCGTATACAATAACTATGGCACTCCAACACCCAACACGCTCATGTGCACCCTGACATGCAGCATGAATTATGCACGTGGAGGAGTGCAACATAGCGTGCAACATGAATTATGCACGTGGAGGAGTGCACCATAGCGTGCAACATGAATTACGCACGTGGAGGAGTGCACCATAGCGTGCAACATGAATTACGCACGTGGAGGAGTGCACCATAGCGTGCAACATGAATTACGCACGTGGAGGAGTGCACCATAGCGTGCAACATGAATTACGCACGTGGAGGAGTGCACCATAGCGTGTGTCCAAGCAAAATTGACTCTGGGTCGTGGAAGAGGTGCAGGACGAACTCCTCTGCAGGGGCGGACGGGAGCCTCAGAGGGAAGCTGGCTATCTTCACTCACGCCGTCAGTGATGACTCGCCTGGAAGTAGTTCAGGACACACGTTAAGGTGTACGTGCTGTTCATGAATAAGCATACGTTCATCAACAAGCAAATATCAATAGCATGTGAGCTGAGATTAGTGACGCCCCTCAAGCGAGCTTTCTGGGTTGAAGGAGGAAATGCTAAAAGCAGAAGCTAATTCATTAATTCATAAAAGTCAAAACACATGGTAATTTAATGAAAAAGAAATTAAATAATTAACGAGAAATCACCCAAATTTGTTAACTGAAAATGTAGGATGGAGACACAATTGAACTTTTCAATAAGAGGCCACTGAAAAGTTGAACTTGCTCTAACTATGCGATGTTATTTGTGAAAGTAAAACACAGACTTACCCTGTTAGTATTATGTACATGCTTGATTCCACCACCACTTGCGCCCTTGTCCACCATCTTCATGGCCGTCGGTTCACCTTTCTTTAAATTTTCTACACTCTTCCCGTACACATCCTCACCCATAAAGTTGTTACCGTACACTTTGCTCATTTTGAGATGGATTCCAGAAAGAACCCGTCCTTTTGCTTGCAAAAAAGTGAATACACTTCGTAATTCACATTTGACGGAAGCATCGATCGTAATGGCCATATTCAATTACCGTACCTTGGAGAATCGGGCTGTATCCGTTTCGGTGATTATGGACAGAAATAAGTAAGACTCTGCAGTATTTTTTGTGATAAAATTATTATGCTATTAAATTGGCCTTTTTTGTAGCCCATTGGGGGTTGAAAAAACAGCCCTTGTAGGAAGAAACTGAAGTGTTTTGAGGACAGAAGGTAGCAGCACACCGAATTTTAAAATTTACGAATTTACAAATCATTTGTCGAAAAAAATACAGAATTTCATAGTATGGAATGAGAAAATAAAAGTAAATTGAAAACTGTCGCCACAATTATGACCGCAGATAATTTTCCAGTCTCAACTTGACAATTGACGCCATTCCTGCACAACTGTTCGTTTGGAGATGTATTCGGAAATCAGAAGAGTGTGAGTGCAGTACTTCGTAACTCAAGTTGTGGATTTAGTTGCTTCGAATTGGAAGCTGTAGTGGCTGCTGCTACGAGAGAGCTCAAACGTTCATCATGTTGCTGAGCTTGCAACATGTCAACACGGTCCGTAAACAGGCAGGCAAGCATTACTGAGTCAGCAAGAACACTCAGTAACAACTCCTCCTACTACTAACTAGCTGGGCTTCAGGCAAACGGGATGCAAAATATCATTGTGAATGAGTTAAAGTGATTAGTATCGTGATGTGCAAGAACATGAACAGCGTAGCAGTCAGCTAATTAACGATTAGTTCATAGTGTCCATTTTACAAACACTCAAATCGGTCTATGCAGCAGAAGCATGCATTTTAATATATACGAGTACACCTTTTATGCAGTGTGCAACAAAAATAAGGGAAAGCTAGAGGTAACTCAAAATCATGTTTGCCAGTACTTTAATCACATGCTGTATTTACAGGATATACAAATTGTTATCAAAGAAAATAATAAATGAGTACTCTATCATCTTTTCTGTTACGCACTGTACGCTTTGATTCATGTTGATGATGATGATACTTACTGATATAGTCAAAAAGTACTCATGATGACGTCAAAGGAAGAACAAAGTTTTCGATTTCCAAGCGAAACCCACTTCGAAAAACACAGAAAAATGCATAGCTATGAATGTCCATGTTTTGAGGCGCATTAAAGAACTCACTGAGATCAAGAACTTACCCGAGGCGTAAGCTGGATCATATCGTGCTGAACTGAGGAATTTTTACCTCAACTCCCAAGTTGTTCAAATGGATCGATGCCAAGACTGACTCTGAATTGAAGTATTCGGGGATAGACAATAGAGTTTAATTCTTGAGGCCTGTCAGTGTTTTTTATATTTGATCTTCTGACTCAGAATCAAAAATTAAATTTCTTTAACAAGTACAGTAGTTCTAAAATAAATACAGGCACGATTGATAGGTATTTGGCGTATATAATCCCAATATACTATTGTTCACAATTTCTTTCAACATTGAAGCATAAAATAGTGTGAAATAACCACTTTTACAATTACTTATGTTTATCAAGAAATAATGACATGAGTACAATGAAATCTGAGCTTTAATGAGCGTCACTCTGGTAGCGCAACTCACGTGTCATGGTCAGGGCCCATGAGAACAAACAAGAACTGTGTGGCTTTGAGGACTTCATAACTCACTGTAGTGTCGCCGTACGGCAGAATGAAAACAAAACATTCGCATATTAATGTGTTTGCTACGTGCGATATTACATTTCTGCCTGAGAAATAAGAGGGTCAGTCAAGCTGTCATCTTGTTCAGATGTATGGTACTCATGTGGACCACGGAAAAACAAGTATATGTAATAATTCGACGTGGGTCATCCGTTATCCCAGTGATTCCTAAAAGATGAGCCACAAGGAAATAAATGTAATTTAAGAATACAATCTAAAATTTATTACTACATTCTGAAATACCGAGGGCGTGAAAAAGATATAGTTTTAGTTTGGGAGAATATTTTGGGGCTTTGGTAAGGACTAATTCTAAACATTCCTGTGGCCAACTGTACAGTTTGAACTAGAAAGAATTAAATTTTATGAACAAAATGTTTCATACTTGGCGGATGTGTTTCATTTTTCATCATTCGTGTAATCGGGAGGATTCTACTTCTCGTCTTATACAAGCCAGACATAATTGACTTGTTCGAAGAGGATTTGCCAGCGGAGTTGAGAGAAGCGATTTAAGCCACATGGATTCAAATAACCTCCGTACAGAAAACCTACTCTTTAGGTTTTCTGTACGGAGGTTATTTGAATCCATGTGGCTTAAATCGCTTCTCTCAACTCCGCTGGCAAATCCTCTTCTAACAAGTCAATTATGTCTGGCTTGTATAAGATGAGAAGTAGAATTTATTCAGCTTGTATTCTTTCGCCCTAAGTTTTTCCCACTTAGTTTAAGGAAACGAGGGCTGGCTGAGTCGAGTTGTGCTCATTTCACTATTTTCCAATGAAATGAAATTCTTGCCAATAGTAAAGTGCCAGATTTCAGACCTTCGTTCCATTTCAATTTTGATTAACATCAAATACGTTTTCCTAAAGTTTACTGAAGCAGTGGCTTTGATTTAACTCATATCTTTAGATGAAATATTCAACTTTATTTACCAAGTCCCCTGCCGTGGTAGCATTCATTCATGCAATTCACTGCAAGCTGATTGGTAAATAAACGGTTACCTAGGTGTTGTCTTTTCCTATGACCCCTCACCTGCGCAGGTCTCCAGGAGTGATGGCCTTTGTCTTGTCCTCCTTCTTCAACTTGCCGTCCATTTGTGACGCCGTCAAAACAGCCTTGGCCAGCTCTTCGTCGTGCCCGACGGACTGCAGAGCCATACGCAGGACAGTCGGTGTCACGTCAGGGAAGTCGGTGGCGAGACGCTGCCGAACTGCAGAGAACAATCGTGTTGTGTCTGGCCACCTCAATTCATTACAGGTCTTACAAAATAAAGTTCTCTATTACTGTCATCTCAACTAAATCAAATGACCTTTCGGTTATGATTGATGAGTTGGGCGAGCTTAGGCAAACTGTATTAACAAGTTATACAAACTTGAATAAGTTACTTAAAGTGAACGAGGTATGTATTGGCTTGATTTTTTTCTCTTGTAACCATTGACAATAAGAAAGTTAGGTGAAGTTATTTAAATTATTAACTAAATTCACCTATTCCACAAAATGAAGAGTTAAGTAACGAAGTTTCTCAGAGAAACTGAGTAGCCGTTGAATACACAGTTCTGAGCATGGACTACAACACATGTCAAGATGTGTTGACACATGACAAAATGCATTGCGTGTTTCAGATCGTTGCAAAAGTATGTTTGCTTACGAAGGGTATGCCAGCGAGCCTGCAGACCATTAAAGCTCGCGTAAAAAGGCCACGGATTAAAACAGTTTGATTTTACTAGAACCTCAAATCAACCCAAACTAATTAAGTTCGAATATGGGTCGAGTTTTACATATAACGTGTGACCTCTTTCCAAAAGGCTTCGTTGCCAGTGATCAAATGAGTTAGATGAAAGGAAAAGGGAAGAAAAAGGGAAATCCAGTACGACCGTACCAGCGAGGATCATGAACAAGGGGAAGGTGAGGGCAGTCGTTGCGTTGCTATCAGCAACTGCATGAGGAGCACAAGGTGCATTTCAGTAAACAAAAAATCCTTTGTTTGGAAGACGTCAGATTGAAATAATTGAAGACATAAAGCAAAAGAAAGCAGAGAAGAATTGTTCATTCAAGAATTAACCGAGTTTACTGCCAAATAGATGACGTATCAAAAAATGAAATTAGGAATATCTATACATGGAAAAGTCAAACAAATCCAGGCGCATAAGACTTGGTTCCTTGAACAGGAATCAAACATACTACTCGTACATTACGAATAGGAATCAACTGATAAATCTCAAAACAATCGAGAAAGAGGGTGAGTGCAGGTGCTGCAAATATCACAAAATCTTAAGTTGAATGATTTGATAAATAGAATTATACCTGAGCAACAGATGGGTATATTGTAGTCCGAACAATCGGATCAAATAACTAAGATGTAGGTATCATGAGTTAAAAATACGTGACATTCAAAAATTGTCTTGATAAATATTTGATTGGGAACCCCTCCAGTATTATAACGTACCGATTTTATGTTTGTAACTCCTGGGGACAGTGTATGATTGTGATACATGTGCGTGACTGAAATACCTGTGTGTGAGTGAAGTGCATGTACGTGGCTGAATTGTTTGTGTGATTAAGTTGTACGCGCGTGATTGATGCCTTTTCTTTATGTAGACAGCGTGGGACTTGGGTAGCAACCCAAAAATGGACGAAACGACTCGTTTTTGTTGCCTTATTCTATTCTATTGTATTTTATTCTGACTGCTTGATGACCTTCTCGCCAAGTATCTAAGATTTTTGAAATGATATACTACTGTTTGTGATTAATTAGCAGACTCACTATTGCGGTTTTGTATCTCAGATAAGAACTTGGGTCTCGATGGTACAGGGGAAGGTTTTGGGGTAGACTTGGGGCTGTCTTGGGGGATGTTGCGCTGTCGAAGCTGTGGTGGCAACAAAGATAGTTCCTTCTTAGCGTGTCCCTTCGAGACTAGAGTCTCACAAGCATCCTTGACGTTGTATGCGCATTGGGTAAGCACGTCCAGGATGGTGATGGGGTCCACGTTGGGAAACATGCCCTTCAGGTACCTGCTCATTTGAAGTTAGAATTAATAAACGTCCAGTTAGTTTTTCATGAGCAGTTATCACTATTTTGTTTGGCGTAAATTTTGGCTTAATCATATTTTTCAAATCCTTGTTTTTTTGCTATCATCCTCTAAGTCAAGACGTCCCACAGTGTGTTCAACTGAACTATGTGCAGAAATCATCCTGTTATTTTTATGGCAGGTGGAAATTGTAACTAGGCAGGCGGATGAGTAAGTAGATAGGTGAGTAAATAGGTAGAATTTGTGTTAGGAATAATTTACGATTAAGTAGGTATTTGTTGTTGACCAAGTGAAAGCAATTTGCTGACCTTAGTTTGATTTTAGGAGAGTGAGGAGAAGGTCTAGGAGACTGAGACAGGCGAGGCGAAGAGATGATCGACCTTGTGACTTCAGAAGTGGACCGCGTCGTGGTGTGGGGAGAGGAGGCTCGTGTGGACAGTTTAGGGGAGCCCAGTGAGCCTCCCACCGTGGACTGGTCACCAAGCGATCCAATTCTCTCCATGAGATGAGTACCTCTCACTCTCTCGTAGCTGGACCTGCAGTTAGTGGAGGTGTGACTTGTAGAGCTCATTCCGAGTGTGAGTGTTCACGTCATAACTTTTATACAAAAAACCCTTTATATGATATTTTGTTATTTTTATTCTAGTCGGCCATTACCATGGAAAAATTGAATTGAATGAGGTAACCAGGAAGATATGTCCTTGATCGCATCACCTCAATTCAACATAATGCAAATTAAAAAAAAACATTCGGTGCAAAAACGCACGCTTTGCACAATTTTTAATTAATTCTATCAAGAAAAACTACGTAATTTGGGAAGGATTGTCAAAGATTATTCAGCTAAAATTATGAATAATCTCTTCTCTACATATATAATGCACAGTGTATCTCCATTTCTCTCTGTCTCTGTCTCTCTCTATCTGTATGTGTTCATCGCATTTCTTCCAATCTATTACTGAAGAAAAATTTTTGAACTGAAATCAGACTGGGTTCACATGTATTATAAGCATTGCGTTATGGTTACCAAAGGCGCCGGATTACTACAACATTTGCCTTTTTCCGTTATTAGCCTTATTCTCCTATACGGCTGTACTAGCAGTAGATAATATACAGAATGGAAATTCTCTATACATACATTCATGAAAAATATTCAGATTCTGATAATACCACGGTTAAAACTGAAAAATATATTTCATTTCATAGATCCTTAATGTTATCACTTTCAAACTGTGGAATTTCCACGCGAGCTATTTAGTATGCATGTATAAGAGCATTTAAGTCCATTTTGAAACCCTATTTTGAAAGTCTGAAAAATAATTTTGAAAATTCGTTGTATGAAGTAAATTTTCAGAAATATTTTGCAAGTGTCGGTTTATGGAAAATATGGAACGCTTGTTGTTTCACTCTTTCATAATTTTAGTCACGTATTGATGGAATAATGAGTATGTATTGAAGCATCGCTGGACTAGATCAGCCTCTTATATTAAACGTGTTAGGGTCTAGGGTCGTTCATAATTTATAGTATGATCAACTTAAAATCTATACTATAATAAGAGCTGCGTCCGTCTGTCCGTGTGTCATATTCATCTAATCGATAGCTTTGATAGCAACAAGGATAAAGCTTAAGAAATACAAGAAATTATTCTATTGCATCATTTTTCTGTGGCAATTCAATTCCCTTTCACTTGCATGATGGTATCCAGAATACACAATCGGTTTATTTTTACAAATAGAAATTTTCTTTGGACCTTTTTCTGTTGAAATTCATCATGATGCTTTGATATTTTTAGTTGATAATGCAAAAAGAAATGTTTTAAATTAGTTTGACCAGTAACCTGGCTACCACTTAGTATAAGGTCAAAGATTTTGGAAATTGAGTTTTTGTTTCCGGAATTGTGATTTTCTTGAAAAGCTTCAAAAAGATAATAGAGGATATTTCAGAATAAAATTCCGGCAAAAAAAGCCAACATGGATAGAAACGTGTCCAACCGTAAGAGAGAAGCAGCAAGACTTCGACAGCAAGAAAGACGTTGTTCGTCCGATGGAAAACTGATTCTCTTTCCAAGCCCAAAACTGATTCGTTTGGGAACAAATTATTAACGGGCATTGCACTAGTAGTCAATAAATTCTGCGTTTTCATAAGAAGAAACATTATGCTTTAAGAACCTGGATTGTACAAGGCTCCTTTCAGGTGTGGACGGACGGGAGTTGAAGGATAACGGGGCTGCGGACACTGATATCGTGGATACAGAAGTTATACCAGTTGTTGCAGGGGTAGGAAGTGAAGGAGGGGGCGGAGTCACGTGAGCCCCGTAGGCCTGGGAGCCAAACGAGGAGTTCTTGAGTGGCGACGCAGCTTGTATTGTCCCGGTTGTAGAAATTGAGGAAGAGGTTAACGTGGAAGAAAGTGTGGTTGTCCTACTGGTCGAGTTGGCGCGCTGTTGGTACTGTAGAGTAGAAGACTGGAAGGCAGCGAGGGCTGCAGCAGTAGGTAAGAAGTGCCTGGCAGGTGGAGGTGTGAATGTTCCATACGGGCCTGGTGTGGCCAAAGGATACTTGGCCACCTGCAATGCACTGATCACTACTGCCGTTCGTTGATGGTACCTAAACAACGTATGCATCAATTAAAATACAAAAGAAGGTGTTAACTACGTGACATTGCAATGCAAATTTCAATCCAGTGATAGACAATCCTGTGGCCCTTCCATACACGCGTCACACGCGTTGAGAATTGCACTTCATTTCTGTTGCTTTAAATTTTTAAAACAGAGCAAGGTTCTCCGTGTACACAAGACTTAAGATACTAAAAAATAATAATACTTGAAGCTCGTGTGTCGTCCACGTGTCAGCTAATGTGAACCTTACACTAAATAAAAGCCCATAGACTCTTTCAGGTTTTGTATCGAAGCTTCAAATTAAGTCTTAAGACCTTGTCAATGATGAATAAACCTTTAGAAATGCAAGAAAGCACTTGCAACCAATAGAATAAATATTCTTATATAAGCTGCGAATAAATGAATGAGTGAATTTTGGGTGTAGAATTCTTCTTTAAAATTCAGTTAAGAATGTTTGGAAAATCAAAACGCAGGAATACTTGAATACTATGTTAGAAGCCAAAGATGAATCATTCTGGCTCTAAGTAATGATCCTACAGTTTAAACTGGGACTTTGAAATGACTGCTGTGAGGCAGACTAAAATAAAGCAGTCAGACTCACTTCTTGAGTAGCTCTTTGATGCGTGACTCTGGCACTGTAGGAAACATGGCTGAGAGTTTGGCAACATCCATCTCATTCTCTGTCTCCTGCACAGCATACCAACGAAGATTTAACTCCTACACAGCGACCGAGGTTTCTCATATTACAATACCTATAGCATTAATGATCAAAGCTTTTTATCATTTATGAATAAGTGTGTTTATTTTATGGCATTTACTGCATTTATTTAAAGTGTTAACACATTCAAAAGAACAAACTATTTTTTGAATCGGCCACTTATAGTTAAACAAATATAAACTATACGAGTTTTGCGCGAGGAACAGCTATTTTTTCAGGGATTTCATGCATGAAGAACAGTTATGAAAACTAAAATATATACAGCCACTGATGAAGCACTGACAACAGAAACATGATCAGTCTGTAAATGTCATGTGTATAACACCAAATGTATTAAATACACGAGTGTCGTGCTCATACATGAGTGTCGTGCTCATACATGCATTTTCAACTATTCAGCTTTTTGAGATTCTGAAATTGTATAGTAAAGGGAAAATTTAACTCGTAAAAACTCAAATGTTCTGAAAAATATCTGATATTTATATACTTCCTTCGACATATATCTATTATAAAATTCACATCATATACGAGCAGATCGTGTTATAAAAAAATCGACTAATTATATCTTAGCTGGAAAATCGCAGAACAAGCAAAGTTTTCGAGTGTAGTTACTCACCTTAGCTGAGGGAAGTGAAGCGACTGGAAGCCCAGGCACCACTGGCAAGCCAGCACCCCTGAAGCTGATCACATCCTAGTCCAAAACCAACACCTTATTGTCATGCATGCCTCCTGAATCATGTATAAAGTACCAAAACTTACACATATCAACGGATAATTTGGCATGCATGCAGGACTTTGTCATAATTAGTTGGAGAGTGAGTTAAATCAGGATTCAATAATTAAAATTAGTTAGGGATGGTAGGTAAATATGGATGAGGGTTGTAAAAGTAAATAGGATACTTCTGGCATTTTTGCAACGCTTGCACAAGTATTTCTCCTGTAGTAGAAACAAGACGGAATGATATAGAGTGGATACAAATGTTCACTTCATTTGATCCCGACGGACTCACTAAAACCATTCATGGACTTCTTGTGGGTCCAAAAATAGGTCTTTCTAAGATTTTTCACCCACACCTAGTTTGTGAACATGTTAATGATTTGCCCGATGCCCATGACCCCTACATGTAGTGTAAATCACTTTGCTCCCTTGAAAAATTATCTGAAGATTTATTTTTCCATTAGTGAACATTTGTGTATTTTGCCGTATATCTCGTTCATGTAATCCATCCTGATGCCCGAAACCATCACAAAAAAGTCGCATGTGGCACCCGTGAAGTACAACGCAGTTGCGCCGAGTCCGTTGCCTTCTCAAAATGCTCACTGTGCCACAATGACATCGAATTTCAATAAAAATAATTGTTGGTACCACTTCACTCTTCAATTTCTTCTAGTTTCCATAACAAATTGTCCTTATTGACAATTGTTTCGTTGTTTTTAATTTCTATCGCTTCTTATGACACATCCCTTTCTCTCTATTTATTTCCATGACTATTGAATCACGTACTGTCTGCCGGGCTGCATTAATGTTTTTGAAAGACGTTAGAAAGTACATTATTTCAGGAACACGTGTCCTTGTTTGAATTAATAATAATGGCTGCAAGGATAGTATGTAGACTACAAACTCGCCGCAGACAACGCGTAAAACTGAGAGAGACTCAACAGTAAACGGCATCACCTGCTGTGAGCCTCATTACTAATTGAATTTCTGAACGTAAGCTAGCAACTTCCGGCGAATGTTGGCGTTCAGGTGCGTGTGTGATTAACTGCTTTTGATATCATTCATACCACACTATGCGCATATACATACATATGTAGATGTTATTGGAACAGTAGTGGCTCTCTAAATGCCGTAAAATTATTATGAAAGTAATTATCTGGAAAGAATATTTGTTAAATTGTACTATTGTCTGAAAAACCACTAAATTTGAGTGGCTTTAAGGCTGTAAGCAGTGATTTTTCAGCGCTAAGATTGAAAAATGTGTAACATGTGTAAATGTGAAACTGTGTAACAGTTTTCCATTTTCGGGGAGTTACAAAGTTGCTATCGTTACTGTACCAACTCTTATAATCTCATAATTTTTATTATAATAACACCTAAATACAATTCAGTTTTGCCTCTGATTGTTCACGTCAGGACTAATGTTGATAATCAGAAATGTTCTGTGACTTCAGCGTGGACACGACCAGCTCGCTAAGCACGGTGGCATGTCACTTGAAGCTATGGTGACCACGAGATATAATGGTGACAGAGCATGCAGTCGATGAGCCCTTGTGTCCATGATAACCAATAGAGTGGCTATCACAAACGTCTGTTTACGTGCCTAATGCTTGCGTCAATCAGCGCCCTATGGGTGAATTAAAGCCTGTTCAGGTGTAGATCAAGACTGTGTAGGACATTCCAACTCCCAGACATGTTTAGATCCCAGTTGACTTTGAGTATCTCTTTCAAGCTGGCGAAAGCCTCCTTCAAACTTCTCGGAGTGAGTGTTTGGAAGTGTAAAGACCGAGTGAACCTAATACATAGAATAATAACAACACTGGAAAGAGTTACACGACCTATATTGGTGTTCAATTCATAGTGATGTATCAACTGCCTTCAATGATCTTGCCCCGTGACGACATAGTCAGAAAAATTCGAGCATCACGTGTTGTGCGTACTGTGTGCGTTACGACACAGCTAAGTCTTGAGTAGTTGAGCATACAGCTTTGAGTGTAACTCGTATGCTATCTCGAACACAACTTATTTGCTCGCTCAGGTTCTGTCAACAGAAGAATGAGAATGACGATCATGCTGTTGCTGTGCATTCTCATAAAGTATTTATTCTGAAAAATATTTATTCTAAACTATTTGGTAAAGCACTACCTGACGGTTAGTGGGAAATAGGTTTAATCTGAATCATACAGTTTTGAAGATAATTTTGCGATGTATTGCAAGCTTTTGATGCATCTCATAGAACACAGAAGTCGATATTCGTTCAATAATCGACCCTTTTGAATTAGCTTCTGAATGATCTCGAGTTGTAAGTTTAACGAAAATATACTGAGAATATTCTAAAGTATTTGTCAAAGCTGGCTTATTAGTAAGTAGGCCCTTTTTCGTACCTGCAGCTAAAAAGGCTTACGAATAGGATGTATGAAGCACCTGTGACCCTTTATTTCAGGTCTGCTGGAATGTTGGTGCACGCGGAAGCATCACTTCTCTGCAAGCTATTGGGACGAAAGAAAACTGTCGATGCAAGCTCGAGATTATCCATTTTACCGCCTGTGGATGATATATCTCGTACGGTTTAATTTGCCCTAGCTTTCTTGCCATGTCTCGCTGTCACTCTGCCTCGCTGTAGTTCTGTCTCATTCATGCGTCGTGTCTCGTTTGCTTGCCTTAATAACCGTCACACTGGTCGAGTGGAGGACACCCTCTGGTGGAGGTACACATTTTGAATGCAACGAGGACACCCTGGTTTACAACCTTCATGAAGCTCATCCTGAGCCTCTACAAGCCTTTACTTCAAGCCGCAAGTCGCTGCGAGTATCATTACTAGTCTCAAGATTCTACCGTTAAGAATTGAAATCTTAAGTACTGTTGGTCTATACTCTACTGTGTGATGCTGTACTGTACATATATCCCTGCATGGTTCACGCGCCCTGCCTCTTTCATGACCTTTATCACGCTCATACGCCAGGTCTCGTTCGTGTGCGTTGTCTCTTTCATGTGTTGTCTCGTTGCTGTTTCTTGTGTCGTGTATGTTGCGTCTCCACTGTTTCCTGTCCATGGCAGTGATAACGAAAGCAACGCGAATTCTCTATGTGAAGTACGAAGTTGACTTAGACAGAATTAGAAAAAGAGTAATACGACTGAAACTACGCGTTTATTCCTTTTTCTGGATGGACTTGACAATATTCCTATAAAATTTTTAACCATGAAAAAATCATTGAACTTGGACGATGAAGCTTGTTATTTTCATAAGAGGCTCGCACATTTGAATTCATGGAAAATGGCATAAAGAAACTTTTTCATTTCACAGTTGTTGAAACACATTAAAGTATACTAAACTTTAAAGCGGAAGATAGAAGCAGTGCGTAACAATAATCTAAAATTAAATTTTACTCTACGAAATTAGGGATGATAAAACAGATCAGACATGCGTAACTTCTTGAAATGAAAAGTAATTTTGCATGGGTTTCAGCACGAGTGAACAGGATAACGACTTTATTAAGATGTAATTGCATGAGATGATGATTGTTTTTCTGTTGCAGACTATTAATCTCACTGTTGTTTTAAATTTGTCTTCAACACTTAAAGGTACGGAGGATCTGGTTTGATGTAAGTCATTGAGCTGCTGGACTGACTGTAGAAATATTATAACTTCTTTGGTATTTGGATAAGTTTAATTATAAACAGAAGAAGATGGAATCCGGCTCATGCTTTCATCTTGAATTTTAAAAGTTTTTCAAACATCAATTGCAGGTGAATTACCCTGAACGTGAAGGCTTGCACTCTGAGTTTTCAAAACACTGCATAGCTTTGTGAGGAAAAACTGTGTTTGTTGATTCTTATGCAAGTTGGAGCCTCTGAAAAAGTACCTTGGTGTTTGTAGAGGCGTAACCCTAGGCCTAAACAATGAACTTGAAGGGTTTATTGAAGCTATTTATTCTGTGTATTACTCGCTTTCCTGACCTTTCTCGAGTTTTCAAATTTTGTGAACAAAGCGTCTGCAAGTGCAGAGTGCTTCTTTCACGAAAATTAACTCGGTAACACAGAGCCGTGAACACATGCACAGGCGTACACACATATCAGTCAGAAGTAATGGTTTATTTACATCCTACAAGCCTTTCCTCCATAAGAGTTTCTTAATTACTCTTCAATTTCTAGCCCTTAAAATCTAAATTAGTGGGTTTTCAGCTTTACTATATAGAAAGCTAGAGGGATGAGCAAAATTAAAAGCCATTGGCTGTACCACTTAAACGTATTTCAGAAGTATTACATGCACGACACGAGCTCACACGACGTGTGAGTAAATGAACTCTTAACTAAGCTGGTGATGCACCAAAATAATCTTAATACTGAGTAATTAATGGTGATATGAGCTTAGGTTTAACATCTGAACAACCATCGCTACATTGCCCAGTTCACATTTCAATACGTGTAGTTCATGACGGCACAATTTTATTAAACACAGAGTGAGCGAGTTAAATATGGAATTAAGTTAGAGCTTGAGAGGCTGTAAGAGTCAACAAGCAGAGCAGTGCTTGTGAAGTTGCACTCCAAGATTCATGAACTTATACTGAGAAATATTGACGGTCAATACGCAGCGTTGACGTAGTTCCTCAGATTGCAGTCACAGTCAGCAACGATTTTATTAATCTTTAACATACGAGATTCGTGCCCAGTTTGTCTGCAAGCTCTCACGCGGTGGTGTCCTATTCAGTGGCTTTTCTGAACGCGGTTTGGTAATTTTTCGAAGCCTTTTGATGTGTAAAATCAAATTCTGGCATAGGAAACAATTTTAAACACCATTGACCTATATTTAAATCAATTGGTATTTTATGTGCAGTGCATATGGGGAGAATTTTAAATATTATTGATTGTCACATTCATCTTGCTATTTCAAGCTGCATTTGTGGCGTGGGACTTCGGTTGCCACCCAAGGATGGACTAAACGACTCGTTTCTATTGCCATATTCTATTCTATAATCACACACTATACATATATATCTATGTATATATTTCTTAAATGTAGCCAAAGCCTTCTTATCTATATTACTGTTAAGTTACACACAGCTGTGTGTTTGCATACACAGCTGTCCATTGTTTATAGTAGTTCTTGGTTTCATCATAACCTGAGTCTCTGAGTCTTGTGGCTGCAGGCAAAGCCGCAAGCTTCTGCAGCATTTCTCTGTAATTTGCGCACGTGGACATCACTTCGCTACTTGCATTGATGAGTTTTTAAACTTCATTTCAACTTTATAATTCAAATCATACAGCTCAGAAAGTTTTGTAACGTTGACATATAATTCTACAACCCTTCTTTCATACAATATGAACGTGCAATTCTTAGAGTAATATTCGTACTACAGCATCAGCACAAAGTTTTGAGAATTCATGAGAAAGCAGTTCATGTAATTCTGATCGAGTTCACCAGACTGATGTTCTCTGACCTGCAATGAAGGCGTCTCTTACAAACTTTCTTTTTCTTCTTAAAAGATGTTTTTGAAATTACACAGGATTGCATCTATCAACCCACTCGCAGATGAGCTTCACTATTAACCAGTTACCAATTCAGTAACCAGCCTCACATTGATCTTCTTAATATGTCCTCTTAATTTATCTTTTTGATTGATTCTCTTAATTTATCCTCATAATTTCGTTCATTTAACTTTTTTCAGCGGAGCCTGGCTAGATGGTAGGGGTAGAAAGAGAGGGAGTTTCAACAATAACAAGAGAAAATATGAATAGGTTTTAAGTCACACCAGTACAATAATGAAGCAGAGAGAGACACACCAGTCTGCTGTAAAGACTTGTGTTCTAATTTACACCGCACGACTGGTTTTTGCAATGAGCAGAAGATACATTATTGTACACATACACATATGTAGTCGTAGTATCATTTATATGTATACGCTGGCTACGATACATTGCTATAAGAGGTAAGTCAGAAAGCGCGTTTCTACATACACACAACAGTGGCAGAATACAATCATATGAAACATGTGCAAGATTATTGCAAGTGGGACAAAAGCTGCTGATTTTTACAGAAGCGCCGCTACAAACTACGCACGGCAGGGGCAAATGTGTGTGAAAAGTATGAACCAGGAGATAGGATACACAAGCTTTAACTCGATTTTTAAAGGAACCGTCACAAATTGAAGTAAGATGATTCAAAAAATTATGCAACAGTTGCTGTAATTTTCGAATAAAGGAACTCGCAAACAAAGTAGTTCAGGACGAGAGAAAAGAAAAACTCCTAAATAAATTTGAAAAAATAATGATCAGGGAGTGAATTTAGTGTGCTACAATACGTTGAGAAACACTGGTGTTATTAGAAGTGCTGGTTCGGTGAAATGACTGAAGTAAACATCACTACGTACGACATCAAGAAGCAGATTGCCAAACCTGAACTGGATACTGTGGTCCGTAGAGAGCGTACGGCGGCAGCACGGGGGCCGGTATCCCCTGCAGTGAGGGGCTCCCCCAACCCCTCACCTGTCATCAGAATTAGTGTGTACCTCGTTAAATTAAGTTATATTAAAGAAGCGAGCATACCAGCTGAGATGATGTTTGTACAGGTACTCCCACGGCACATGCAGTCACAGCTGCTCCCTAAACTGATCATGAACAACTAGAGGAAACGTTCAGTTACACTTCAGAGTGATACAACGAAATAGCATCCCTTTGTCACTTAAAGCGTTACGAGAAATACTAAAGACTACTTTTGTTGTGGTCAAAACAATCAGGACTAATTCTCTCGACTTGTGGATGATAATTCTTCGTTAGCAGATGTACTACAAAAAACAATGGCAATATTTTTCATGTTTTTTATTTGAATCTCATATTAGACGATATAAGAGCTATCATGTGATGCAATGGAGCAGTTGAAGAGTAGTAATGGTCCAGACTTGTTAAATTTAGATAATTGTGGAGCGATGGTGCTTTATAGCCTCGCTCTAAATTGAAGACGTTAGCTGCAAGTGTTTGCAGTTTCAGTTCCAACTGATCTCATGAAATATGTGATGCGATCGGGAAATTATTGCAGTTAAAAGAGGCAATAATTTAATTTTTGAGTTAACTGTAGGACCATGACTGTGATGCAGCAGTTAGGATTAACTTGCTCAGGAGGATCTACTTTCAATATTGCCTTTCAATAATTTCAGCCCGTACTTCATTTCTCAATCAATTTAGAAAGTCGTCATGAACTAACTAAAGAGGGCAGTCCGCATTCATTTACGTATGTATTTTTCCTGTGACTTCAAATAAAAATTGTCAAGTTCTTTGTGTTTTAAAATCCTTCTTATGGTGGCCAGCATATAGGAATAATGTTGTTATTTTCAATACATATTTGTGAACGTTTGGATCCCTCTAAAGGTGAATATGCCGTATTATTAATTTATTAACGAAGAACAAATTAATCACTATTCAAGAAAGTATAGTAGTTCTTTAATAATTCTAAAATCATGCATTTCTCGTGTTTCTTGTTTCTTAGTATGAAGTAACTAGGAAATGCTTTATTTTATTCCCTGATCGCTACAGAAATATCGCTCGAGACTTAAAAGTCATGACTAATCCAGAGTAACATTATGAAAGTCTTACATCATTTGCACGAATATTTATGATCTATAAAGAATGAAAAAGTAATTGTGAACTTCACACAAGCAGTTCACTGCAGTTAAATCGATGAAAAGAGTCACGCAAGACTGCATTACTCGAGAGTGAGATGAGAGACACAGACTGCCTCTGCATGTCACTACTCAGTAGAAACCTCAGTTGCGATGTATGGGTGGGCCTCATTGATGTTGCAGTCCTACAACACACTCTAGTTAACTCAATGTTTATTCTTTCTTCCCAATCTTTGCCAAAATTTCCCGTGCTCAGTGTAAAATAAATTCCCCAAAGAATCACTCCTAAAAAAAGCTCTCGCGTGTTTGTATTGCATCAAAAATGTATTACAAACTATTAAATACTCGCTTATAAGAATGTGACAGAGAAGAGTGTCAGTTGCAGACAGTGGCAGCTTGTCTGTGGCGCTGCAGGGCTTCAATACACCAGGTCAATTCTATTATATCTTCATTCTAACATATCCATGAGTAATTCTTTAATATTTTATTAAACCACAGAAAAAAGAATAAAAGGTAAAAGTTTGATGCATTATGATAGTATAGGACTACAGGTAATATGTAACTTGCCTTACGTCTAGCAGCAAGCAACTACATTCGATACAAGACACTTATTTAGTTTTTAATGATTCATTTAAGCTCTGGATGTGCATACGTCTTGTCACGCGAGGTTGATTGGGTTTTGGTGGCTATTTCATTTATTTTCAATAGTATTATATCTAATTACCACTAGATAAGTGATGGTAGTAGAAACTAGAGTAAGGAAAGTTAAATATTTACTAAGTATTAATTCCTCACAGTTGACTTTAAATGTAAACGATGAAATGAAAGAACTACACAAAACAATCTATAATTCTTTGTTAGAAAAAAGGAGAAACACGAGCAAAGAAAGTGGGCACGAGGACAATGACAGCTTTTGTGATCGTGAAGATAGGAACACTTCATTCTATTTGACTTGCATACTAGCAGGCAGATACTCTTCATAGGTATAAAGTTTAATACCGTGACTGACTCGAGACATTTACCATACAATTAATGGAACAAGAGCAGTCCTTGAAGCAATTAAGTACCGTTATTGATTTATCCACTACGTATGGGTAAAGTAAATGTTACTGCTCAAATTTACGCAGCGTGCAAGATTTGGATAGCAAAACACATTGAAAAAGTATGTATCATCATAAATCACAATCTGCATAAAATTCTGATGCAAACTTGAGCTCACCTCAAACGAGAAATGAAAAAACTCGAGCGCCCAAAATTCATGTGTATCTCGAGGTCCCCATGACTTTGCCTGTAGTTCATATTCTAACCTAAATGTTCATATGTGTAATGCTACCGTGTTTGATGGTCATATACATTATTTTACGGTGATATTTGTTGTTCATATACGTATTGTTACGTTGTTTGATGTAAATATGCGCAATGCTACGCTGTTTAAATAAATATCAAAACCAACGTAAAATTAGCTTTTAGAGTTTTTTTAAAAAAATTTACAAAAACAAGATTAAGAAAAAAATAAGTAATGATGAATACCTGGCAGTTTGTGTGATGACACAACAAATATTTATGGAAAAACACAAATGAAGTGCTAGATACAAAGCAGAGCTGTTAAGAGTTTCAATGATTTTTTCGTAACCAATCCAAGAACAGAAGTACTGTTAAGTGTATTGTTAAATGAACAGCAAATTTTAATTGGTAATCTTCCGCATGAGCTCTTTGTTCAAAATTACAACGTCGCGTCCGTGTCAAATGGTACTAACAAAAATATGCAAAATAAAGTAAGAGAAGTGTTTGCCCAAGCTATGTTCATTTAATGTTGTGTGCGCAAAGTGAACTAATTCTTGTGATGGCAACATCGTAGGACAGAAACTTTCGAGTTTTTTTAACCGGTGGTCAGTAATACCTGCATTTTTTTCAAAATCACCGTAAACAATAACTGCATTGAAGAATATTGCGAGCAGTCGAATTTAAGACGTTCTACAACACGTGAGAATTAAAAGAGCAAAAAGAGCTCAAGTTGTAAAGGAGATGATGAAGGCATTGATTGAATGTTGCGTTGTTCTAGAAGCATCTAACTTGACACAGACTGGAGATGCTGCTGCAGGATCCAACACAATCTTCAGTGATCCAAAATTGAGTTTTGGTTGTTTTTTTTCAGCCATAATGCACAAATATTGATACAGCCAAGACTGATGTCTATTTAACAGTTTTTGTGCGTTTGATTCGGAAATTTAGATGAAGATGCATGGTTTCCGTGATGCCGCTTCTACTGAAGAGCAGAACATCGGATGCTAAAGAAGCTGTGGCTGCAAAAGAGCTTTACATCACAATTGTATTGCGTTGTAAAACGAGAATTAAGTTCACGAATAGTTCGATATGAGTCCAGTTATTAGTAGGGATAATTTCTGGACGTGTGTGTAGTTAACAAAGGCGTGAGCATGCAGGTACTGCACATCCCATGAGCATGCAGGTACTGCACATCCCATGAGCATGCAGGTACTGCACATCCCACGGCCTCAATTATGAACTGACAACTCAATTACGTGCGCTGCATCAAACAGAAACATTGTGCTCTTGTGAAAAATAGTATCATGTTATTAAAATGTTAATGATTTCAATGAAAACATTGCAAGCAGAGAAAATGAAGAACCTTTAAAAATCAAAACTTTATTTCTCAGTGCAATGGAAAACAGTAAAGTGATTGCTCTAGCAATGATGGCAATTGAAAACATAACAGAAATAAAATATTCAATAAAATGTTTTAATCGTTTTCGTGACATTGAAAAATCGTGGCTTGCAATTTCTTTGCATTGAAGTGTGGAGGGCGGAAGCAGCGAAGTGTGTGGAGCAGCAGCGAAGTGTGTGGAGCAGCAGCGAAGTGTGTGGAGGAGCAGCGAAGTGTGTGGAGGAGCAGCGAAGTGTGTGAAGCAGCAGGACTAGGATGACTTGGTCAGGTATGTGTGACTTCTCTTTACTTCACTGCTATGTACATGATAGTCCGTACAGCTCGTGTAAATAGTTCAGGTATGTCAGTGCTTTACGTGCTCAACTTTTTTCTTGTTCAGTTTTCCGAAGACTCATATCATGCTTTTGATGTTTCAAGTGTTGAAAGTCTTACGGTTGATATGTTCGTTTTTTAGTTATTTTACAGATTTTTTTGTAAATTCTAAGCTATAAAATGTAAAGCTTGGGAGTAGCTTTCTCTGCTCTTCTTTTTTTAGTATAACTGAGCAAATAGTACATCTATTGCTGCTATGCTGACGATAGTGTTGGATGCTCGTCCAAATTAAAGAAGTCTTCACAAACACACAAAATTAAAATAGATTTGAAGTTTTTAACCGCTAGTCAGGCGTATAACATTATTACTAAGTTTCTACTCTTCACACTTTATAAAAAGTACCAAGTGTCCTTTACTTTCTATGAATCTTGACGAGCCAGTTTTAGTAAATGATATAGACTCCATGAAAAAAACGCTTTTCGATATGAAGTCAAACTTGTGACATGTCAACTCATGTTAACATGAGGAGTGTTCTTCCCTCACCCCCTCACCCCCCTCACCCCCCCTACATTCTACACCTGTACAGTAGTGACCCGCAAGAAGTGAAGTCCTAGTGTTGTCAGTTGGTCCTGTACTCCTGTAGTGACCGCGCTGTGGTGGTGTTTTAGTTCAGTAATGTGCTTGTGTCTCCCACTTACTTGCCTTTACCGTGAAATTCTATCTTCCAGTGCATCAATTACATTCTAGTAAGTATTCAATTTATTTTCAATAAGTTGTCTATTATTTTCAGAACTGTGCAATCTGAGAGGTATTTAGTGGTTAGGAATTAATGATAACCAGTGGTGTGTACATCTTTTTATCATGTTAAGTAATACAAAAGATTCTCATCAGTATTCAGTAGAATGTAGAGTAATCATTGAAAAGTGTTGGCTTCTAATGAAAGTATTATTGTTACTAGGCCTGACAGAATAGAGGTGTAGTCTTCACAGACTATCTCGGATACTTGAGCAGCATCAATGCAATTATTTGTGATGAGGTAAAACTCTCAAGTCAATTTCTAGATCTATTCTTAAACTCAGAGACCGTTCAAGCAAAATCAATAACCTTATTAAAGAATGACGAGTATCTGCTGTGAGATTAAGAAGCACATGCACCATCTCCGATGAATGGTGCAGATCTCTAGATGTACCAGCTTCAGCCCTGGAATTTCGTGCGCTTTGCTCAAGATTCAC
Organism: Trinorchestia longiramus; assembly: GCA_006783055.1. NCBI lineage: Eukaryota > Metazoa > Arthropoda > Malacostraca > Amphipoda > Talitridae > Trinorchestia > Trinorchestia longiramus. Next base: position 166,923 of record VCRD01000375.1, read on the forward strand.
AAACTTAGTTTTTGTGACGAGCTCTGACAGGCGTGTTGAGACCTCCTGTCCAACTAAACTCTAATATTCCTTCAGCTGTAGTCCTTATTCTGGCTCCGTACACTAGCAGTAGTTGTACTCTTCAAAGTTTCAAATCTTTTTGAATTGTTTACAGCATTAATACAACACTTTGGTAAGAGATGCCATACGTTAATGCTATGTTGAGAATTTGTTCGCCAATGCCCAGTTGGAAATAATGGGTATTTATCTAAATTTCTTGTTTGTACGTGTGAATATAGTCTCAGGATTATGGCGTTCAGCTTTTAAAACTTAGTTTCAGCAATGAATTTCACCAACAGCTTAACCCTTTAGCGACGAATTTATTTTTCTAGTTTCTACGTTTAAGCTCACAAAGACCGTCTGTACACTGATGCAATGAAGCACGCTGAGAGCCAGGCAGCCAAAAGAACGACGCTGTAACATGCCGCCGCGTTCAAACCTAGTAGCAACCTCATATTGCTCACATATAATATAATTTTAACATAATTAGCATTTTTTCTGATGTTCCCCGTGAGTGCCATACGGCGGTAGAGGGTTAATGGGGTTGGGATGGGACTGTCGCTTGGAACGCTAATTTTTTTATGTGGCTCCGTGAGACACGATAGTTAGACTTGTGGCTTGTTAACTTAAAGCCTGTGTTTTATAGACGCTACATGGACAATACCTAGCTATTATTTCATAAGGGGCAATGCACATTGTTGCTCACCTAATGCAATTCCCAACATAAAATTTACTATGGAACTGGAGTGCTTCAGTCAAGAGTGAAACAGTAGTTAAATTCCGAATTTATAAGAAGCTTAATTCACTGTCCAAGCTTGTATCTTGCCATTTTTTCCCATAATTTTATTGTCATTATTTTATACTTTTCGTTCTGATGTTTGGAACATGATTTACTTTCTCGGTAATTTAAATCTTGGCAATGTTTTTATTCTCGCTAAAATTTTTTGGATGTGGAAAACTTGATACCTAAGTTTTTTAGGCTTAGACTTGTGCGATACACCTTAATTTAAATCAAAAATTGCCTCATAGCAAACATAAGAGGAACTCGTACTCGAGATGTTGAATGCAGGACAACAGCTGAGACTTAGAGTGAGTGTGTGCAGGTGTTGTGATGTTCATTGAGTTGTGCTCACTTCATGTGCAATGCGTCTCTTAATTGAGGCTCTCACGCATCAGGGCGAACACGCCACCAGCTTAAAACTTCGTTTTCAAATTATGCTGAATTTGACGGCCGAGCTTGATTTAGTAGTTAACCTATAAGATGAGACGCATAACACATGGATATGAACGTGACTAATTGTTATGGGAATTTCCATTTCACAAACTCAGTAGGGCGATTACTAAATTTGTTTGTGGCGTCTTCGCCCTTGTGGCACGCAACGCCTTTTCTCGCGCGCATTATTTTACATTCGTACAAAATAAATTCAAAACTACGTCTTTTGTTTGAGAAATATTTGATATGTTGTACCCTTCTGTAGAAAATTGTTTTCCGTGCACCTAGTTTGTCTCTGTATATTATAATTATTTAGTGTACAAAGTGATTCTTATACTAAAAGGCAGTGCAGACAGATGTTATATTTGCAGTAATTATCACATAAAGTTGAATTAATTACTTTTTTTTCTCTTATTCGGAGGCAAAAACTGGGAAACAGTCTCAGCCGATGTTTTTGTATTATACATTTTTGAAATCAATGTATGACACGACGACAGGTTTTCAAAGTTATGGCATGAAAGATTCTTTAGAATTAGATGTTAATGAAAAGAAGCTTACCAGAGGGGCGACTGAAGCAGTTTGGGGGGCTCGCATATCAGGAGGGAGGGTGTCTGGGTGAGGTGGAGGGGGAGGGAAGGACTTAAGACGAGGGTCCTCCCATGTTGTTTGCTTGCTTGTGTTGTCTATGAAGTAACTGCAACGAAACGCAACAATTAAACAAACATAAACTAGATTTTCATGCTTCATCTATAAATTCATAAGTACATTAGTGGATAGTAACGAGTGCTAGGAATTAAGCTACAATACTATTTATTGCATTGTTAGGCTGGGCATTTCCAAACTCTTAAAAATGACATTTTTCTCTATTTCACCAACACATTCTCTTACCCAAAAATTAAATAGATTTAAATTAAAAACTGGAATATAAGAAGTCGGGTAATAAATGCAAATTGAGCTAAAAAGCTCTGATATCCTTTGAAATGAAGACAATTTTCTAAACACATGATACGTTCCCTCATTCAGTACAATAATGAATTGAAAAAAATGAATACTCATTGTCGCTCGTAATGGAACTATACACTAAATTCTAACCAAGTTAACTCAGGAAGAAGTAATTTGTTGAATTCTTTTTAGACAAGCTTCTTTAGAGGATAATTGCTAACCAGGCTGAGATGATGCAGGACTGTGTGTCGTGCCACCACTGAGCTGTGTGATGCACGGTCTCACCACACACTGTGTGATGTCTCAATTTCTGTACACCACACACAGTGGTGTGGTGTATCATATGAGTCAAGGTGATGACTCTCACACTGCCTCATCAACACACAAATACATGGAACAATTATTTCATTGAATTTATTACTGACTAACAAAAGTAAAAAATAAATTAAAATCACTAAACAGTGCAGTTGTCTGCTGTAAACCTTGACGAGAACTGTCATGTCTATTTTATTTTTAGTTCATATTGAAATTTTTTTGTCACTTTACCTGACAATAATGTATTTTTATGTGCATTTACATGACTATTGGTTTTTGTTTGAATTTGTCGTTTATTATCGAGCAAATCATAAAACTGCGACTAAATTTTAGGTTATGTCTCAGAACACAACACTAAGCTTCTATCTGTTGTGCTTGTAGCATTATTGCTTTTCACCAGGTCATGTTCAGGTGCTCTCATTCCTAACCTTCCTCAACTGTAGTTGCTGATGGGGAGTTGGTGATGGGGAGTTGGTGATGGGGAGTTGGTGATGGGGAGTTGGTGATGGGGAGTTGGTGATGGGGAGTTGGTGATGGGTAGACTTGACCTTTTTAACAACACAAGTGCTAAATTCGCCATCAAAAAATCTGACAGTTGGGCAAAAACTGAAGTGTTTTTCGTGCCCTACGTACAAATATATGCAGACAGACGAAGCTTCATGGACTTGAGAGCAATTCATAATTTTAGTGAACAAACATCATAAGGGTAAAGCCTTACTTTATTCCAAGAAATACATGATAAATGCTGTATCACGAAAATCACATGAGTTTTTGCATAACTGTGCCTGATTTTTTGGTAGCAAAACTAAAATTATTGATCGTAAAAAGATAAATTGAAAAATGTTAAGTTTCTAACTGTCTTGCACGGAAATCTCTAACCTAATGTTTCCTAATGTACTTCTAATAAGTTTTTGTACAAAAAATACATGATTTTTTTTTCTTTTTGGAACAAACATAAGGCTATAACCCATATGATATGATTTCAATAAAATTTGAAATTGCTTTAAACTCGATGAAGCTCCGTCTATCTGCATATATATGTACGTAGGGTACGAGAAACACATCAGCTTTTATTCAACTGTCTCTGATTTCTTGGCAGCCAATATGAAGCTTTTCTTAATAAAAAGAACGCCCAGAACAATGTCCTAGAATTCTATGAAACTCTGTAAAACACTCAATTAGCGATGGGAAACAAGAAAAAAAACTTCAATGATGCAAATTTCATCTAGTTTTTAATCCATAGGTCTTAGGAGCCTGTTAGGAATTAGGCATCTCATTTTTCGTTAACTGTTCCTTAATTTTCACTAGTTGTTTGCATTTTTCGTTTTGTTCCTACGTAAAACATTTATGCTGCTGAACAATGATCTGCAATTATTGATTTCAGATTTCTAAATTTCCTGAACAGATGCACAGACTATTCTCTTACGAAATTTTTTATCTCTTATGGTCAATATCCTAGAATTCTATGAAACTTTGTATAACACTCAATCAGCGATTGGAAACTATAAAAATTATTGCAATACTTCAAATTTCATCATGTATGTTATCCATAGGTCATAAGAACCTGTGTAGGACCTCCATCTCATTTTTTCTTAATTTCTTGGTATTTTGCACTGTTTTTTTGCGATTTCCGATGTTTTCCTACTCAATACATGCTATGCTGCTGAATTATGACCTGTAAGCATTGTTTTATTATTGGTGAATTTTTTAAACAATGCAAAGGGTATCCTTTTACGGAATTTTTCACATTTTTGGTCAATGTTTTAGAATGCTCTGAAACTTTCTATGACACTCAATTAGCTATTGGAAACTATAAAAAACTTTGATGTGGCAAATTTTATCTGGCATGTTATTCATATATCATAGGAGCCTGTGTAGGGTGCTGCATCTCATTTTTTGTTATTTATTCGTTAATTTGCACTAGTTATATTGAATAGTACGGTGTGGTAAACTGTGAAAAGAACGTTGCCTTTCTGATTGTTTGGCAAGACCTTTGTTGTGCTACCTGTGCTGTGTGCATCCGTCAAGGTTACTGATGTGAGGTCGCGCCTTGCGTCCGCTCGAGGTAGTCGACCTGTCAGTCGGTTAGGGCTTGTGATCTCCAGTTATAGCCTGCTACGGTAGCAGTCTTACATAAACTTCTACTGAGGTGTATAAGGTTGAAATACCGAATAGAAGTTGGAACTGTTTATTGGTGGTGGTGGTCGGTACCAATAGAAAAGATTTGAGAGAGAGTTTGGCACAGGGTGTACCTAAGTAAAGAGGTGAAACGGAGGGGATACTAGGAGGGGAATAGAAATGAGCGCTCTGCGCACATGTATTGAGTGGTGGGGGTTTGTCATTGGGGTTTGTTCTTGTAGGTGGTCTTTATAAAGGGTCGGCTAGAGGGGAATTGATGCTAGGTGTGGTGGTGTGGGGTGTCATGTGTATTTGGGCGTTGGAGGGGGGCCGAGTATTTTTGTTTTCGAGCTTGGGAAAGCTCTGTGTGGTATTTGTCTAGTTTCTTGTGGGAATGTGAGGTGTAGGTATAGTTGTGGGTGCATTTGTTCAATGTTAGTCCATATTTTTTTTGCGTGTTCGTGTAAGAGGGTGTTGATGGGGGTTAGTTTGGTTTGACGGTGTAATTGAGCTGATGTGTTAAAGTCGTACCATTCTGCGTTTGTGATGAATCGTGTAGCTTTGTTTTGTACGCTCTGTAGTTGTTTATAGATATAAGTAACACTAATATATCTTATAATTTACTGAACACATGGATGACTAGATGGTATCTAGCGATAACTAAACTAAAAATGATTTACTTATATGGGGTATGCCGAATACCAAGTTGAATTACTACCGTATGAATTAAGATGGAAATTGATTAATGCAGTTAACAGTACATTGCAGTAAATAAAATATGAATGGAGTTGCAGGACAAAATACGAGTACGAGAAGGCTGTGTTGCGTTGAGGGGTGACTAAGCCACTACAGTTTCAAACGCAAATCTATGACTTATCGTATTTCCTAATGCACTTCTGATCACTCTCTGTGCAAATAAAATAAAATTTCTAACAAATGTTTCGGAAAAAATGTAAGGGTATAGCCTTGTCTTTTTTTCATAATCAACAAAAATTCCAGGAGTCTTAGTCTGTATGTATGTATTCCTGCGTAAATCACGAATAATGCAATAGTTTTGCACAACTGTCCTAAAGTTTTGCTGGCGAATCTCAAACTTTGGTTGGTAAACAGTACGGTGTCGTAAACTGAAAATGTTGCATTTCTGATTGTTTTAAACGCAAATCTAGGATCTAACGTGTTTCTTAATGCACTTCTAATCAGTTTTTGTGCAACTAATCGTAAGGCAAGGACTACTGTTTACAGTAGTCCTTGACGTAAGGCTATTCCGTTATGATATTTTTTCACTAAAATTTGGAATTGCCGTAAACTCGATGAAGCTCCGCGTCTGTATGCACATATGTGTACGTAGGGCACGAAAAAAACATCAGTTTTTGCGCAACTGTCTCTGATTTATGGTCCACTTTCTTCAGGGCCTAAGTTAGAGGTTTCCTAAATGAAATAAGACCTGGCCTCAAATGTCACAGCTCTGGTACTACGCCACATTATGTTGCTAGACGTTTCTTATTTTCCCAATAAACGATAAACACCAGCGGTTGCCATCTTTAACCTCATTGGTCCAGTCTCTCTGCTGGCCTTGAGAATTTGTTGCAGGCTTCATTTCACAATATAGTAGATTGTATGGTTTTCTTTTTCATTCTTTTTGCAGTGAGGACGACGTACGTGTCCTTGCATCAGTGGATACTCCAAGCAGCTGCTTTTATTTTTCTTCCTTCTTCCTTAGTTTTGTGTTTAGAAAATAGGAGATCTCTCCCCATATGATGATCCTGTTTTCGAACGTGCTTGTCCTGATCCCACAGAAATAATGATATTGATTATTATGCGGGTTGATTTGTCCCGTTTTTCTCAATTCTTGTTTACATCATTCACTCCTCGTACTATCTTTAATCATCGAAAGACACACATTCGTTCCTCCTAAATTTTTTTCCATACACTAACGCTTTCTTCCTCTCATCTGCGTTACCAAATCCATGTACCGTTCTCATCGCCGCCTCTCTTTCCCTCACACAGATCAATAACTGCCAGTCTGCTGCTACAACGTTTCCTCCAGCCGGCTCCTCAACGTTCGCTCCGTGAAATTGTGTTCAGCCTCTCTGCTAGCTGCACAATTGGCGACAGCACCGAAACGAACTGGCATTGTTGATCTCTATCGCAAATTGCCTCCAGCAGTTTGATAACGAAAGGTGAGTCGCATTACGTGTAACATTGGCTGCGTTATAATTGAATCCATATCCTAAAGGCGGTCGATATATGATAGAAACTGTTGAATAATTAGCTATTTATCGAAATTCGATGTGAATGAAATTTATATTCAGGTCTCGTTTACATCCTTCTTGAAATGTTTTCTCTTCTTTCTTGGAACAGACAATTTTATTTGAAGTTTTAAAGTTCATGTTCACGGGTGAACTTGAACACTTTTGTAGGCTAGAGAATTTAGAAATTTTTGAAATATATTACGCGCGCCTATGCGGAAATTAAGCAGATAGAAAAGTAGCGATTGTATTTGGCTTTGATATTATAAAAGAAACAATACTGCAAGAGGGTTTGCTGAATGAGTTGCCTGGGGATTGAGTAGAATTGCTGAACTCTCGCCAGGTGTTACTGCCTCACTGTAGGCTCATCACCATCTCTCCAGAACTTTCTTTTCTTCTAAATCCAAGAGATGTACAGCAATCAGCCTATGATGAGCAAAATTTTATGCATGTGTTTGTAGTGATGCTTTATTTTTCGTATTTTTTCTCCATTTAAAAGCCGGAGAATCGTGCAGCCGACATGTTACGTACGCTGGCATTTTCGAAGCTTTGTTGACTTCATTTTTTGAATTCCTTCGTTAAACAAACGCTCACAGGAGCATATGGTTGAACACTCTTTGTGAGTTGCGGTGGCGGTCTAAGTGAACAATAGTTAAAAAGAAATTAGAAAAAATTGACGCTTAATTGATATACATTTTTTGGTAATAACCACAAAGTATAAAACATGCAACTATACAGATCCCTTAATGACATCGAAGAAATGAGTACTGATGCATTCTAAGTATGCAGAATGATCCTAATGATCAAGTTTAAGTGCAAATTGATACTTGTAATCGTGAAGGATATTATAAAATGTTGAAAGGAATACAGCTCAAATGCCCGTTTGACTAAGCTGTCCGTTTAACAGCTGTCCGTTTAACAGCTCTCCGTTTAACAGCTGTCCGTTTAACAGCTGTCCGTTTAACAGCTGTCCTTTATTAAATTCACATCTGGGAAATTTACGCTTAAAATTATCTGGACCAGATAGATATTCATTCGATAGGTCCATTTGCCTCTTTCAGACTTCTTTTATTTTTTTGATTTAAAAACTTAAATAATAAATTCTTTGTTTCTTCATTATTGAAGGTTGTATTAAAAATAAAGCTCTGGGATATTTCATCTTAGTAGTGCAAGGTTATCGTGTTCTTTAATGAACAACTGGTACTCAAACTAAAATAAGAAATAAAAAGCAATTTACTTACTATCGTCCTGTCCTGAAATCGAACTTAGCATCCCACCCTGGTGGGAGACCTTGAAAACATTCCCATCGTGCTGCCATTGTGTTGAATAGTAGCGCGTGATCCTGTCTTTATATTTCACTGAAACTCACATCCGTTCCTTACATCAGCGAGTCTGAATTACTTGCAGACGACACCGCGTTCTGACAAACACTGAGGAAACGCACCATTCTTGTGACCTCGTGAGATGTTTTCCTGTTATCTCGAAGCATTTTCTACATTACGTAAATTCCTAGCTCCTCTCGGATGGCTAAAACCAGTATTGTAATTTTTTGCTGTTTTGATGAGCATAAAAGCCAGTTATAGTCAAGATTTTTTGTGTGATGCTGCCCCGAAGAGCGTGCGCAGAGGCCACAGCATCTCCATCCCTGCGCGCGCAAGCGTGCTGCTTGCATGGCTTCCTTCTCGCGTCCGTTCCGTCCTATTGAGTTTTGTTTCAGCCTTTTTCCTCTCATCTTCTGCTCATTCTGACACTTTCAACCACATCATTTTGAAGCATTTTCTTGAGCAGCGAATTCATGCTTATTTAAAGTAGCTTCTTACTCGTTCTTGGAGCGAACTTAGAAGAATGGACAAAGTAGTAGGCATTGAATGTTGAGTGAGGTCCAGTGGGGTTACTTCAATATAACCCTCGCTTTCCAGTTTTCCCTCCCCGCCTTGCTTTAAGCGTTACGAGAAAGTTTGAGTCTCAAGCTTATTGTATTAATTTCCGAAATAATTCCCCCAACAGAAGAATCATCTGGCTCTTGAATGTACTTCAGTGTGATTTATCGATGAAGTTATTGAAACAATTCATGAAAAATACTTAATCGGTATATTTTACTGAAATAAGGGTATCTACGCTACCACAGAGCGTAGATACTCCTCTTTTCCAGGGTGTAATCTGGTCAAACAATTTTTTTTGCACCAGTAGCCAAATAAATAAATCAACTGATACTGTTCCCCCCAAAAAATTCCACATAATAATCGAGCACGATAAGGCTCATGGAAAAAACATACGTTCTGGATGGGAATAATGGATAGAAGGATCCTCCTTGCGGTTGAATTTGAAGGATTTGTCAACTCTGGTGTCTACCGGGACTAAATCTTTAAGAATATAGTAAGGCATGCATTTGAAGCTGTGACCACCAGACGTCGGTACCGATTTCACCCTGACTGCGTCCCGTGTATTCGGTTGCTGGAATCCCTGTTAGAAGACAGGTTCATTTCATGATCACCATTGCCTTCCATGCTCTCGAAACTTTTCCCGCCTCCATTCTATTTCTGGGCCCAAGCCATGGCACACAGCGCCATGTGTCTCCCACACACTCTGAGTTCAAGCGCGCTGTGGACTTCGTAGGCAACGAGAATGAGGACAGTGTTTGAAATATGGCAAGCTGCACAAATATAATTTTTAGGTGATAATGGAGCAAAAGTTCATGTCAATATCGTCTGTCTTCAAAATTTGTTTTCACAATCGTCTTTGCTTCCTAATTTCCTCCGCTAATAAAAAGTATTTGATTATCTACACTGTCAGTCGTACTGCTAGAGGCAAGTTATCCGCTATGGAAGTCAAGCTTAGACATATAGAGCTGACCTCATCCATAAAAATCGAAGAATGACGGCAGACAGAAACAAAAGGACTGTGCTGTAGTTTACCGCATAGGAGTTTAGTCCTCCGAAGAACATAGGTTGAGAAAAATGAAATATAATTCCTACCGAACTGTGAAACTAAAACTAAGTTCTCGTAACCTGTACCTCTGTATTGGTTGTCCTTGTAGGTAGTAGAGGATTGTTCAGAGGAATATCAAGACGCCGTAGACTCCAACCAGGGCGATTACTATTGATATACCACCCGTGAGGAAAACTCAGGAGCCAAACATTTGTACCTAAAGAGCAGGAAGTTTCCGAAACGTGAAAGAATCCTATTCCCTGTATCTTACCGGACCAGTTTTCCTAGGTTCTAGGTTCATCTCCGTGGGCAAACATCCCTGAAGAAATTAGATTGGATAAATGAAATGGGACGATCATTGTTCATTTATTACTTCATATACAATATTTACAAATGTAACAAACGTTAGGTTTTGCACAAAAAACTCTAATGAGGAAACATCCTCTATGAGGATGGCAAAATACCATCAGCATTTTAAGGAGTACTACTTTAAATACTTTGTAAAAGTTCTATAGGTAGAGTCCGAGATCATACGTCTAAAAGTTCATGGCCAACGGCTAACCTGTCCTTCAACTGTATTTTGTTCGGCGGGCTTGTTTAAATGTTGACAGTCGTTTAATAATAAATGGTTTGACTCTTGATTCGAGGGAAAAGAGAAACTCCACCGTCAGAGCATCAGTGAACCCAATGTGAGCGCTCTATATAAAGTTTACAGAATTCAAAGCACTGATTGTCAGAAGAAAGCCTATCCAACGAAATTCACAAAGATAAAAGCAGGCATTTTTAACCACGTATGGATTGGAACAATATTTTTGTTATTACAATATATTCGACTTTTCTATTTCCAGGTGGGAACGTCACTGTTCGTGAAGGTAATAGACCACCGTACGTAGAGCTTAGAAGATAAAGTAGCTCGCGTGTCTGCTGAGCGTAGTCTCATTAGAGGGTATTCACTGGAGATGTGGTCATGGCATGTGAGCGCTCGCCTTAGATATGTAAATAGGGCTACGTCTGGAGCTTTAGTTATTTTTTGTGCTTAGAAAAATTATTTCCCAATGGAAGTGAGTTGATGAACTTTGGTTTTAATTCCTAATCCATTCTGGCAACGTCACGCACAAAACGCTGGCAGACGCGCAGTGCGAGAAGAATGACACTGTCAAAGTATTCGTTGATTGTAAACACGTCACTAATTTCAAAAATTTTCGAGTTACGATATCTTATTCTGTACTTGGAGAGAGAAATAAATAAACATAGTGTCTGACGAGACCCCCTGAAGTGTGAACAAGTCAACACAACAATCCCAGGGGCGTACAGGGATAACGGTACAGAGTTACTTATCTCTTCGTCTGCAAGCATGGAGAGGAGTGTGCTGGTGCTGCTCATGTTGATGCAGTTTTATAGTGGACATGTAATTCTGATACATTAGTTTCTTATACAATGGTTCTGGTGGAGCAAATATGATCAGCAACTTCTATGATCAGAAAACGTAGGCATTGAATCAGCTATATGAAAAAAGAATCAAGTGCAATATCTCTCAGTAGCTAATGATAACAAATCTGAACGAAAAGTAGATACAGTGAACGCTAAGTGATAGACAAACTGAAACAGAACAAACGGAAAATTTATATCAAAACTTTTCTGTCAAAGTTCTCAAGTTTTTTAGAACTAAAAATACCTCGCGTAAATTCTGTCATCATACTTAGGGTTCCTTTCTATTCAATGGGCGTTTAATTGATGCATCCTTCAAAATTTTAGACAGTGGAGACGATCATTTCAACGAAACTAAATATAGAAGAATCAAGTACGGATAAAGGTATCGCTGACACCTGTAAAAGAAATCGCTTCACATAAAACATGTCGCTCACAGAAAAAGAAGCAAACATTGGAAAGACATGAACCGTGGAGCTGCAAAATTTGGCTCACGACAGCATTTGCCAAGTTTCGCTGATTATGTGATGAGTACATAAAGTTATCCACTGAGAAGTACTAATTGTCCCAAGGCACACTGACATCAATAGAGACCACCAGCATACTCGGGGGATCTCACTTCAACTGTGAGCTCTAAATTCATAGGTGTTCTCATCAACAACCTCCTTCACTTCCTTTCCCCCACTCGGGGATTTCGGCTTGGAGGTAGCTAGCAACTCTAATAAATTTGAGACTACTGGTTCTAAATATATGGCAGAAATACCGTAAAAAAATTCCTAATCATCCAGCAACCATTTCGAGCTCATTCAATGAAACAGACGCAACGTTCTTAGTTTTCTCTACCAGTGGTACTGAATTCCGTCCTAGTTATGACAGAAAATTTATACAAAATGAAGAATTTGAAGATTACTTCATTGAAATGATAAATTTTGTTGAAATATGAGTACAACCTAGTAACGACATAGTTTGGCTTCTACAATTTGGCTGTTGAGTTTAGGTTCCTTCTAAGTTAGCGGAAACCATGTTCTCAACCACATGCACACACACATTTGCATGCTGTCGTGTTCTTGTATCATGAGCACTTGCTACGAAACCAAACTAAACCAGTAATTCCGTAAAATTCCAGTAAACAATAAATACTGAAGCCCTTCTTCATGAAGACGGCTAAACTCACTGCAGACATTTGGGTTTATCAGAGTTCCATCACAGTAGCGTCAATGCAAATGATTTAACTTCTTTCCTACGATAAACATTGTTAACCCGAAGTATAAATTGGTGCCTGCTTTACTTTGACATAAGTATTCCCACACTACTTTATATGAAAAATTACTTTATTCACTAAATCTGCCGCTGAAAAGAATATTACTGTCCCCTTTTCCCTTGAAACCCTTAGCTGCATTCGCAGAGTTAGTACAAATTTTGCAATGGGATGATAAATTATGATCGAATTCATGACTTCACAGAATAAACGTGATATTACACACAGCAAAACAGAAGTCCTATTCATATGAGTAGAATAAATTCCAATATATATTACAGCCATATAAACCATGAGAATTCAAAATACATAAACTTTAAACAAGTCGCAAATGCAAAGTTACTGGGGCTGCAATCTGTCAACTCCTACTCGCGATTCCCTGATGCAACGGATTTTGAAGCTTTGATTTTAGCTGTCACACTGACATATGCACTCACCTACTGTAGTTGCATCAAGACCTGTGTACTTCCGTTCTGTAGTCTTAGAACATAAATAAATAAAATACAAATTTACCAAGTTACACAAACTTTACGACCTAACTTGTTTGAAAATATTTAAATCTATAACAACTTTTACATAAAGTTCATAGCAACACATTACCGTCCAAGAAACTTCTTATTTTTGTTACTTGCCTGGAACAATTGGAGGAGAAATCTGAAAAATAAACAGTGAAATCTCAAGAGGAAATCTTTCCTTGGAGTTGACAGGCTGACAAATCACCATATCTACAATCCTACTTTTGAGAACATTCTATGAACGAAGAAATGGATCCAATCGTGCTATACGTGGTATTCAATGCCTGACATAAACTCCAAAATTTTAAGCACATTATTCTCTTCAACGTAATTTCAAACATCAGACAGTTCAGAAGTGGGCGGAGCCCAACATACTGCAGGGAATATAAAGCCTTTGAAAATAGGTGCAGTAACGCTTACTCTACTAATGTCTTCAGCAGCATATTCAGAAGAATCGCTTTAATGATACACCAAATAAGCAATGCACTCAAACTTCGTTACTTTTGTAATTGAAGTTCTAATTCAAGATTTGAAGTTTATACTTACGAAGAACGTTAATCAAAATCACGCTACTAACGGCGCAAGACTGAAAATCATGAATAAATGCTGTAAAAACAATACAAATTGCAAATTATATAAATAGTAATGGTGAAAATTACGAAGTGTTAGTGTAGATCTGTAATAAGTAGAAGAATGAAAGAATTCATATCACTAAACCAAGGAAAATCCCGAACAGTTAGAATTTCTCGCTAAAATATAAGTAGGAATAGTTTGTCATGGTAGCGTTGTGAGAATTTAGGTTATATAACTAAAAATATATAAACTGTCTAATAGGAGTACGGGGGAGAGTAACAAGTTGATTTGAAGCATGGCAGCGCACAGGTAGTTTCACGCTGTCATTTCACAGAAGAGGCTAGAGACGGAGCCCGGGTGTTAGTACTTTTCATGTTCTAAATGGACATAGCATCCACAAAAATATTAGGTTCTCATGATGGCCAATAAATAATTACGTTCGAACATCGGGGGTGACATTAAAAGTCAAATCCTAACCATCTAAGAGTCGGCAAATGTTCATTTAACCATCAAATTTTAAGTACTTTTCCATTTAAATATGAAGCGTAAGGTTAATCCTCAGACCAATAATTTAGGCAGTTATTTTCAGTGACTTGATGCAGAATTTACTCTATGATTGAATAGCAGTGCGCCGAAACAGAGAACTCGGAGACGGTAGTTCGAAATTTCAAGCTCCACATAGCTGAGAGCAGCAAAGCGTCTATGCTTAGTTTGTTCTTGCTTTGTGACATGAGATAGAGAGCAGGCAGAGATTGGGAAATGCTAGCAAATTCTTCTGGAAAATAAATTTTTGACGATTCACTACTCGATTTAGTGGGAACTACCTAAGTATACCACACCAAGATTATCAAATATCGCACTGGATTTATTATGATGCTGGTTCCAAAAGATTGTGACGCTTTAAATACTACGTTTTTGAGCACCAGAAAAATATGTTCCATTAATTTAACATTTTTTCCTTGCACCTCCCACTGGAAAAAATTACGAGAAAATCTGAAATCTATAAGTTTACGACACCGTCTTCAAAAACCAACTCAAACAGCGAAACCTTGTAACATTCACGTTCAATCGGTACACAGGCAATAATCTATCTTAATACTACCACAGCACTAACGTGGTGTTGCAAAACAATCGGGCTGTGAAGATGAGATCAATGAACATTGTTTTCTCCACAATTTTGTGACATAAACGAACCTAGGATTTATTTCATTACCTTCACTCTCTTGTTCCAATCACATCCAACACATAAAAATTCTAAAAGGTCATGTCAAAAAAACGCAATATAATACAACCCACGACAAGGGTATGCACGTACAGATACCCTTAGCAATAATAGGAACAAATACATTTGCCATTCGCATACAAAAGAAATACAACCTATGGCGCAAACTCGCAAGAAGAGTGTTTCCTTATTCGAGAATTCGGAGAAACGTTGAAAGTATAAATAGCAGGAAACAAATGCTTCTCATTCTCGTCAAGATAAATTAAATACTTGCAAAAATCTATTCGATGAAAAGTTAACATAACCGTGATGCGTAAGCATGCAAAACACCATAAAATATGAGCTTGAACTGGCTGCAAGTAACGAGTACCGCACAACTTGAATGCCTCCATGCTCATGCATAGCATTGACTCTTGAATAAATTTAGAGAACCTCACACAAGTCCGGCACATATTGTCATTGAGTCAGCGTGCACCAACGAAAGTTTCACTCACATCAGAAAACATCGATTAGCATTCAGGCTCCCACTTGAACATAGTCATTTTTCCTCGTTTTTTAGTGTTTGATTCGCTCCACATTTAGAAGTAATACAAGAGATGTAATAAAATAGATTTTGTGAGAACAATGAGTCAAGCAGAGGAGTAGTAATGGGGAAATTTTTCTTCATTTGCAGAGAGCAAGCCAAACACCGTCACATGGAGAGTGTGTGCTCAGCTATAAACACACAAGACAGACTGACAGACATTGGCACAGGAGTAGGGACTGTCTAAACCCAGCAACTGACTATACATACACATCATAAAGATGTCGCTGGTAATAAATAAAGGAAGCTAACAGTACACAAGTGAATTTATATGCACGACTTGGGCAGTAATAATTATTATAATAATAATACTAATTACTTCATAGACACTAATAGGGTATGTACAAATCAATGGCAGATGCAAGGCCTGTACACTTTAGACAACTTCAATCACTACAATGTTACTTCCAATAATATTATAGGCATTTTCTTAACTCCTTAATAGCCTAAGCATAAGTTTAGGGAGAAGGAATGCTCTTCATCTGTACATCATAAATGATGCTCTTCACGCGCTTTAAATTACCTTCAAATACAATACTGTGTCTCAATAATACGTAGCTGTTAACAAAACTAATTGTAGTAATAATAATTATAATTAAAATAATTATTACATATATAAGGACGAGGGACCTAATTAATTATGTTCTTCTAATAAAGAAGCAAAGTCTTGTGGTGCATTAAAAAAGCTATTAATATCTAAGTGATCTATTTGCTGCTGAGTATTGTTGTTCGATGGATTCTTGGAATTATTGACGCTCGTTGAAGTATTGTGGGGAGAAGAGTTGGAAGTAGTGGGAGGATTTGGGGTTGGGGGTTGCGACGTTCTACCAGCGCTAGGAGGCCTTTGCTGTTGCGCTTGCTGACTGCTTGCTGGACCGCCGCTGTTGCTATTGCTGGGCACATTTAAAGAGCTACAAGAAGAGGATGGCGGGATAGCAGGGTTGACTTTATTAGCTATTGAAGCGGGAGGGTTGGATCGAGTTCCGGAGGTGGCAACAGCCCCGTCAGGTAACATGTTAGGGGTTGTGCCTCCAGAAGCTGAGTGACCCATACTAGGATTACTGAGGGGTCTACCAGGTCCTCCCATAGTTGCTGGAGAACGCGGGTGTTGCATCATGGCAGCTGGGGAGCGAGGGTGGCTCATACCTCCCATGGAGGCCGGACTGTGAGCCTGCCCCATGCCTCCCATGCTGGCAGGGCTGGATCCTCCCATATTACCCATATTGGCAGGGCTCATAGGGTGGTTCTGGCCACCGTTCATCTGCACCATCCCTGCAGGGCTTCTTGCGCTCGGCATCCCACCCACTCCTGCACTTCTGGCACCAGGCACTACGCCTCCCATCATATGCGGGGGTCCACCGGCCCCCTGCATCTGATTGGGAGGCACCATGGGGCTAGACCCCCCTCCTTGCAGGCCTCCCATTTGACCCATCGCGTTCATTTGGGCTCCTTGACCAGGATACTGCGAAGTGACCTGTGCTCCGCCCATTCCTCCGCCACTCTGGCTCATCTGTAAGCCCATTCTCACCTGCGGACGAAAGAACAACTGTCTATATAGATGGACATGTATTTTGTCTAAAAGAATTCAAAATAAATCTTCCGCGATTTTGAGCGCAGAATGAAATGAAAAACGAAGCATAGTTTGATGCCCATGAAATGTCGGCATCATTTAAACCTTGCAAAGTTTATAAATTCGTTGGACAGAAGCGTATAAGTATTGCATACTTCAAGAACATCTCTTATTTCGTAACAAGATTGATGTTTTAGGTGAAAGAAAATTGATAACGTAAGCAATACTTCACAATATACTGAAAGAGGTGTTATTCATACGATGCAAATATTTATTACGGAATCAAAATACATAAAATTATTGCATGTTCTTTGTGACACCTTAATAACACATAGAATAAAATTCATGCAATACGTTATTCGTCTGTCACAAAACTAGAAAAAATAACTCATTATGAATATAATCACGCAATTATATTATTATTACCGAGGTCACATCGGCCTCGACGTAGATTAGAAATTGTGAATCGATATTCTCTTCCATCGCTGATTGAAAATTTTATGCGGTAGTTATTTAACAGAAAATTTTGGAACTAAGTACTTTTTATGCCTACTCTGTTCATGCCTCCGAGCCATTCTATGGAGCAGCCACTTAAGTTTAATTTGATTAACGCGCAATACTTTGAGTAGCACACAAGTCACTTCATTTTTTTAAATTCTTTCTGGTTCTCTTGATTGTGTGCTGCTCCCTGAGAAAATCATACATGGACAAATTTGATATGGAACAGCGTGCTTTCAGCAAATTTTTGTATTGATCTGTGTAAATGCTATCAAGGACGGCTATATATTTGTAATTCATAATTTCCTTTCGTACGGGTTCATCCCAAACTGGCTGGCACGTGTCAAACTGAGACGACTACCAATCAATTGGCTCGCTATTTCATGGATATGGTGCCAAGCCACGAAGTTGTCTGACATCTTCTAAAGTTCGGGCTGGGATGATTAATAGAAATCAGTAGAGGATCCGAGCAATGACGAGGACAATTTGTTTGCGTAGATGCGGCGACAGGTTTGCAAACTTGTGAGCTGTTATATGCCTGACTGTAAAGGACACGAGCCTACAAGTGTAGCTGCACAGATATTATTCTTCTTCTAGTGTTCCATCAGTAAGAAATAATGAAGCATGTCTCCTCAAATTCTTGGCTAACTACGTTAATCAGATAATATTTATAATATCTTGCCTGCCTTAGCAGCGGAAGTTAGTGATTTCAGTAATTCATGGACTTTTAAAATATAAAATTAAAAAGCTATTTCTTTGTCCACGTATCATACTCTTCATAACTTTGATTGTTATGTAGTTTTGACCACTTTTCGGACGCCAGTTTGGACCTCCAAAGACAGTTGTCTTTGGAGTTGTCTTTCCTATCCGCTTTATTCTCCATCCTTGGCTCACGCATACTGCTTACTTTTCTCAAGCTGAAAACCACTCGTAAAAGATAGTTTTCTTGGCGGAACCAAGAGAAAACAGGATTTGCTAAGACAGATGCAAGCCATGGAACATTTCAACAGTGGATGAGACGAGTTCCAAGAAAAAAGGACTTAGAAGCGGCAATCATATACTACAGATTGGCACACACTAATCCGGTAATCAATAATCTATTACCATAAGTAACTCGGCATTAATGTCAGCTATGGTAATTTAAAATTTTCCTGCAGTTACTTCATTTAACATAATATCAAATTTGCCAAGATTTGACTGCACAAACTGCTGCCTCAACCGACTGTTATTGGTTGTGAACGCAAGTAAGCATTTTTTGTTTGATTACATAATTTATTGCGGTAAATCATTTCTAGCCCTAGCCGTAGTTTCAATGGATAAAGCAAGTGCTTCTTGTGGTGTACGAGGCGCGCGTGCAAGAAGTACCGTTTTGAAATTCCTCCGTTTGTGCTTTCGGCGCATAGCCGCTGCGTGCTGCATTTTGTTGGGAAGCCACAGACGCCAGTACAGAGACATTTGGCATGTGTGCATTTGTTTGTGCCTCCGATTGAGAATCCCGCCGACTGTGAATAATGCGCAATGATTCTTTTTCTTAACGTCAGAAGCGTGAAAGCGGCTGAAATTCATCGTCAAATTAGTGCAGAGAATGGAAAAACATTGTGAGCAAATGGGATGGTACGAAAATGGGTGAGAGCTTTTGAAGATGGCCGTACAAATGTGCATGATGAGGAAGAAAGTGGGCGACCTTCAGTCATTAATGATGATTGGCAGCAGAAAGTCGATGAAAAAGTGAGAAAGAACAGACGCTTTACGATTTTGACGTTATGTGATGTTTCCTTATGTGTCAAGAAGTGTGTTTTATGCCATTGTTATAGATATAAAACATTTAAATTATCGAAAGTTATGCTCACGCTGGGTACCGAAAATCATGACGCAGGTGCACGAAATCAAAAGTTTAGCAAGTTCTTTGACTTTTCTAGATCGGTACAGTGCTGAAGGCGACGAGTTTTTAAGACAAATTGTCACAAGCGATGAAATATAGGTGGCTTACCTTACACCTGAATCGAAGCAGCATTCCATGAAACGGTGGCATTCAACATCACACAAGAAAGTGAAGTTCAAGCAAACAATTTCAGCTCGGAAAATCATGAGGACTGCTTTTTTTTAACAGGAAGGGGATGCTGCTTGTGGATTTTTTTTGCCTTGAGGTGTCACCATAGATTCTACGACTTATAGTGACACCTTAAAAACTGCGCCGTGCAACCTAAAACGAAAGGCGTAGCATGCTGAGTCTTGATCGTTTTGCTTCATGACAATACTCGTTCACACGCGGCCAATCGAATTCAATAGTTGATCTGATCATTCGGTTGGGAACAACTTGATCGCCCTCCGTACAACGCCAATCTAGTGCCATTGTTTACCACTTGTTCCTGTATTTGAAGAATCATTTGAGTCGTGGTCAGCGCCACAATGAAGATGTCAAAACGATCGTGTTGCAATGGTTGTTTAAATAGGCTGCACATTCCTACGAGGATGGTATTCAAAACCTGGTTGTACGATACGATAAGGGTTTTAATATTGGTGAAAATCATGTAGAAAAGTAGATTAAAGTAAAGGCAGGTTAAAGTTTACTTTATTTTATTTCAGAACGGTACTTACCTTAAAAACATGCCTCTTATAAAGCACAAACACTGCGTATTGCCTATTACAGGTAAGTTTGAACTACTGAAAAAACTTGATAACTGTGAACTTGATTTAAAATATGCAGGGTTGAACCTTCGACAGTTTACGACTGTCCAATAACAGTGAATGGTGATTGCAGCGTTTAAGGATTAGAGTCAGCATGTTAAATTCTAGTTCAAATGAATTATTATTTTAATTTTAAACAGTCCATGGTATGGGTAAAAAATCACCTTTCATTGAAAGAGGAAAGAAAAAACTGGTCAAGTTTATTACACGTGTTTTAATCAGTATAGTCAATGTTTGTAGCTGCGGACCAGCTAAATACAGGGTGTCTCAAAAAAATGAACTCGCCCTTTAACCGTTGCTAACATGCTGTCTTCTTTGTGTTGCAGGTGTGAGGTTCGAACCTTTGCGAACATGATTAAATGTGATTAAAGAATCATGTTCGCAAAGGTTCGAACCTCACACCTGCAACACAAAGAAGACAGCATGTTAGCAACGGTTAAAGGGTGAGTACATTTTTTTGAGACACCCTGTATATTAGAATAATCGATCAGTAGCCAAATACAACACAAAAAAGAATGGAGACTACAAAAAAGCTTTCGATAATATTGCTCATAATTCTTGATATTAACTTGAATCGGCATGACGACCAGAA
Source organism: Trinorchestia longiramus (assembly GCA_006783055.1). Lineage (NCBI taxonomy): Eukaryota > Metazoa > Arthropoda > Malacostraca > Amphipoda > Talitridae > Trinorchestia > Trinorchestia longiramus. The sequence goes on from VCRD01000375.1 coordinate 187,654, forward strand.
TCGATGGGTAAGACTTAAAATCAAAGTGTGACTTTGAACTAAGGTGTGATTAGGAACCTAGATTTGATCTAGTGTCTTCGAACATATTTTCAGCCAAGGTCATGTCCAAAAATGTTTCAATAATAGCATCTGCACGTACCTCGGGTTAAGACTGTACCAGTACCTAATTATAACCTATATTGACACTGATTACCTCGACCCTTTTCTTATTTAGAGAACGTATGCCTTAATTTGCCTGGTATGAGCAGGACTAGATTGCACGCGTCATAAATACAAGAAGCGGATTGCTAAAACATTGCACTTGTTTGCTTTAACTAATAAGAGTGATAGGACAAGTGTGATACTTAGTTATCGGGATTAACAATGAGCATGGTAGAGAGTGCGCTACGATCTACATAGCACAAAGAATAAATAATACGCATGGAAAATGAATAAACCAAGACTTGGCATTAAAAACTTCTTACCTATCTCGATGGCCCTAGTAAATAGATGAATTATTTATGAAGACGTGTTAGACTAGTTTTTCTTCATCCGTTCTGAAAATTTCAAGATCTTTACAAAGTGTTAAAAACTTGAAAGCTACGGCCGAGAAAAACAGAACTTGCGTTGAAAACGATGAACACTCGGAAGTGAAGAAAACGCAGCTTCGTTTTTGATTTCCAAAGAATAAATCGTCTAAAAAACACAAGTTGTTATTCCAAAACCTCACGTTAAACTGCCATAATTTGACCCAGGACAGGATGAAAAATTCTGAGCTACAGACAAAGGTCTTGTAACAGATGAATCATCACAATTTCTGACTTGCAAACTCACAGTTCCGAGCCAAGTGGATTCATCAGAATGTGTGTTCGCAGGAAAAGGGATTGGAACGTGACAAACACAGTTTTCATTGCCAGGACGCTGAGTACCAGAGACTGGAGTATGGCTTTCATTACTATTGTCGGGGGCCACACGAGTGTAATCCAAGACAGCTTCATCTGAATAGGAACTGTTATGATCTGCACTGAAGACATTTGAACTAGCAGCTGACCCTGGTTGTTGTTTCTTCAATTTAGGCGCTCTGGGGGTTCTCGGTTTAGAAGGAGCTCTCTGTGCCCTTGGCTTCCGAGTCGCTGCTTTTCTTCTTTGTCTAGCAGGGGCTTTCTTCTCGTGTGTCAGATTTGCCGCCATGTGAAAGGTAGTGTCCTTATCAGGATTATTGTTTTCTTCATTATTAGTATTTTCAGCAACCACAAAACGTGATTGTTCACTGTTTGGTACTACAGGCCTAAAATTCACCTGCCCCAGGCCATAGGACTGAGTTACAGTAGGTTGCGTCCCTACGCCAAGGTCCATAATTGATCTCTTCATGGGCTCTGTCCCAGAAGGAGGAAAGAATATTCCCCGCTTCGAATCAGCCAGCTGATCGGTTCCATACATAGAGAAGGATGTTCCTCTGCTCTGACTTACCAGCTCATTGTAACCATGAATAGAAGAGAGCGCTAATCTGCTTTGACCTGTCAGTTGATCGGTTCTAGATAACGCGGACGTATTAGGCCCATGGACACTTATGGGCGGAAAATTAGGATGAGATGAACTGAAGTGAACATTAAAGCTGGATGCGTCGGACCTTGTGTCAGTGGAAAATGATCTTACAGAGTCAAAACCACAAGCACCTGGAAGTTGTTTCAAAGCCACGTAACTTGCTGCACCCTCAGCAGCAGTGACTGTACAATTTGGCGAATAGTTAGTCGAGGAATCCAAGTTAAAGAAAGGAAGGGATCCTGTCGCCTCAGCAGGAACGTGTGTTACTTCATTATTTTCGAATGACAATCCCAAATTTCCGAGATGAGTAGAGGATCCTGCATTTCTAAGCTGAGAACCAAAATGTAAGTTTCCAGCAGCACTGGTACGAATATCTACATCCGGTAAGGTGCTTCTGTCTTCTTTAATGTTTTCGCTATCATAAGCATGGCTTCTGTTAATAGTGCGAGTAGGAGACTTGTGGTCTTCTAATTGTTTTCGTTGACAAATGTCAGAAAATCCAGTCGAGCTACAATTCATATTAGTAGTTCGTGATCTTATTGTAGGAAGTGTTCTGAATGTCGCTTGGATGTTTGAGGTAGAGTCAAAATAAGGACTAATTTTCACCTCATATGCATTATTTTGAGCAGTCTGATAATGCGTCCATTTATTGTTAAGTGCCTTAGAGTTGGCGCTCACCTGACCCGACCCCATTGGTCCAGTCATGCCAGGCTGCATCCTTGAACCTGGGTTCATCCCAGACGCCACCATTCCTGGTCCCTGAATTGTGGCAGCCATGCCGGGCTGCATCCCTGCTGCTGACATGGGCCCCTGCATGCCGGCAGACATGGCAGCAGCACCACCAGGCATTGACATCATGGGCATCATCTGTGATGAGCTACGTTGCATTCCCATCATCTGCGAATTTGCAGTCATAATTCCACCTGTACAAAAAAAACGACATTAGCAAAATCAACTCGGTTCAGTTACATAAAATCAAATCCCTTATTTAAAATTATCCCACGTAAATGAATCAATGAATTAATGTTAATAAACTATGGACATAATAGTAAATAGTTTTATCCGCCATCCATGTAGTTGTATTAAAGTGCCCATATTCTTTCAATGTTTGGGAAAACCTTAGATTTCCCAATACAAACATCAGGGCATTTAAAAATTATTACACACACTCGAAAAAACGAATTTAAACATGCATCAACATTAATCATCCTTATGCAATGTTTAGAAAGATTGGTAAACGATACAAAATCGAAATGTTACAGAAAAACGCACATAGAAAGAAAAAAACAGAAAAGAAAGCTAACTTAAAGCATTTAAGAGCATCGAGTCCCTTTCGTTCACAAAGATTTGAGAACCTTTCAAAGAATTAAAATCCACTAAAATATCGTTGAGCTAATTAATATGTATGAAACAAACTAGCAGAATTGGAATGTAAGCAGCTTCACCACTCTATACGTCACTATGCAGATCCTCAGTTAGGTCGGAGAGAGAAGGCTGGAGTCAAGAACAAGGGATGTGAGGGTTCACTCACAGAACAAGAATAAGAATTAAGGTCGCAAGAGTCCTCTCTAAATAAGTGAAAGTGCGTCAAAGTAGCTTACAGACCAAGACAAATGACAAGGAGCATATGGTTCAAGGAACAATGAATTCAGAGAGGAATGAATGACGACTTAAGCACAAAGCAACCCTTCAAGGCTGGAACGTTATGGATGTCTACATGTTCAAGTCATTCACCTAGGAAATGGATCAGGAATTCAGTCTGCCAGCGACAAACAGTAAATGGCAATGTCTCACCCTGACAATCCTTCTGTCATGGAACGAAAGCGCTAAAAAATAATGTCGTTATTCAAATCATAATTAGCGTTACCACAGAGAGCTTTGAAAAAATACAGGTTTACTTCAATCCAAATATTGGATATTGAAAGGTATGCGGAAAATAATTTTTCAGTGTTTCTACCCTCTCAAAAAAGCAATGCTGCGTATCTGCCACCACCTCTTCAAACCAAATGGGGATTCTATACTTGATAAGTTTTTTACACCCGTACCCATATCATCCAGTCGCTCAACAAATTTATTAGCAGACTTTTGATATTAACAAATCCTAAATTCGTCGATCACTCACTAGAATCTCAACCACTGAACTAATGATACAAATATAGCCATTAACTACTTGACACTAACGTTTGCAGTTATCGGAGTGGCATTCAATAGAGCCTAACTACTTGTCACCATTTTGGCAGTGACAACTTTCGGTTCAATACGATACTGGTTGTTTAATGCGATACTTAACGCTTAACACGATACTGTCTGTTTAATACGATACTTCACGTTTTCGAAGTTATGCATCGCGACATCCGGGAAACTCTAGTGACAAGAGCTAATACCACGTAGTTATCATGAGTGTCTTAAATACTTGCCTTGCTGCTGCTGATGGGGATGTCCAGGGTAGCCAGAGGGTCTCATCATCATACCGGCAGCCTGACCTCGCTGAGCCATCATCATATGACTCCACTCGGGCCTCGTTGGTTGCATCTGCGATGACACAAGACCTGCAGGCCCAACGTTCACATTAGGAGGACAAGACCTTTGCATCATGGCTGCCCTGCTGGCGACAGGACCCTGGCTGCCCGCCATTGGACCTTGGCCCACAACGGACATTGATGCAGGAGAGGTCATGGTTCCAGCCATAGACGAGGCCTGGGACGGGTGGGGCATGGCCAAAGATGAAGGAAGGCTGGTAGTGGGGACAGGTGATGATACAGGACCTGAAGCGCCCCCTGGCTTCATGGCAGGAAGACTAGGGGGCAAGTTTTGAGGCTGCTGACCCATGCTTGCAGGGTTGGACGGCGATGGACCCCCAGCACCCATCATGGACGAGGGTGTGGGTGCCCCGTTGCTAATGCTCACCATACTGCCCCCACCCATACCAGGTCTGAGTCCAGGTCTCATGCTCGGATACACCATTTGGCCCATGCCTTGCCCCATTGCTTGGGGCATGGGCTGAGCCATCATCTGTTGCTGTTGCATGATGGTTGTAGCATGGCGGTACTCCGGAGGGGGAGGTCTGGGAAGCATCTGTCCTCCTTGGTTCACCATGATCTGGTGCTGCTGGCTAGAGGTCATTGCTCTCATCATGCCGGGACCAATCATCTGGTTGGGGTAGCGTGGTGGTTGTCCAGGGTTCATTCCTGAGAACTGTTGGCCCATCGGCGACGGATAAAACATGTCTTGGGGTGTCATCTTCCCATCAGCTCCCATGGCCATCTGGGGAATGAACACCCGTCAATTTTCACAAAAAACACACAATAAAACGCATGATCTAAACAGAGAAAAGGAATACATGAGCAGACTCACCCCTCCGTAAACCCGCACATAGAGAAGAATGCAACATCACGTTACTTGAACAATAGTACAAATTTGCCTAAAGCAACACTAATGAAAACAGAAGTCGCTAACTTCACGAAATTGTTCACAAAAACCTTCGCAACTCTTATTCATATTAATCGCAAAAAATTAAGTATCGTTCTCTACCCATTTATTTCAATTACAAAGAAAATATAACCTTCTTCAAGCATAATATGATTCATAGTTTTTGGCGTTTACAAAAAATACGATGAAATACACTTTACGAACTGAGTCTTATTAACGATTACACTTCTTCTCGGAATTCAAAATTTAACATGTATCTTTTTTATCCCCAAGCTTAGCACGTTCCCCGTGTATTAGTACACCCGTGTTCTAACAGTGCCATTCCACAATTGCGTATTTATTCGTGTGTCAAATTACGTTTGGCACAAGGATATGCTCCCCAACAAGGGAATACTGCTTTAATACTTATACGACGAAATTATTGGTGATCTTACCTGAGCGCCTGGAGACAAGGACGAAGGCCTATGGTAGGGCGTTCTGACTCCTCCAGGGCCTCTCATTGCTCCGTACTGACCCATGGCCCCAGCCCCAGGCTGCCCAGGGTAGGTCCCCATAGGGGACATTCGTGAGAATCCTTGCATGCCTCCCATCATCCCACCGGGGCCTCCACCAGCTCCCTGCTGCTGCATTGGCATAATTTGTTGCATGTGCATCTGGTGTTGCTGTTGTTGCATAGTCATTTGTGGGTCCCCAACAGATACTGCAGACTGGGACAGCACGCTACTGGGAGCCCCTGAAACGGGGCAAGTGTTGGACGGAGTGTGAGCAGGACTCTGTTGAGGCCCATTTGGTTGGGGAGGGCCGCCATTATTGCTGTGCACCAGTTGCTGTTGTTGTGACTGAAGAGAACCACCATGTTGCTGCTGCTGGGAGAGCCCTCCTTGTTGCTGAGCAGCAGCCATCTGGGCGTGCTGTTGGCTAATGTGTTGGTGCTGCTGGTGCTGCTGGGCAGCTAACTGCGGGTTCAGGTGCTGCTGGTGCATGTGCGAGGGTGTCGGAACTTTAGGAATACTGTGAGGGGTCGATGATAAGGTGTTATTAATGCTTGAAGAGGAGTTCGTTACTCCACAGCTTACGCCACTCGAAATTTGTGCGCTACTTTGACTAGAAGGTATAGACATAGAAGATGATTGTTGCTGGTGTTGCATACTTGGAGCTCCGACAATCTGTTGCTGTTGAGACGCATGCATACCACTATTTTGGCTGTGATTGGGATTCATTTGCTGCTGTTGGGATTGCTGAGACTGCATTTGCATTCCTGAATTAGCTAACTGCTGTTGATGCTGCATGTGCATCATATGTCTTTTCTTTAATTCAACTTCCGTTAGGGAAGAAGGAGATTGATTATTGAACAAGGGTTGGCCAGGGTTCATACCCTGAGAGTACATCTGATGGGAGGCCCCATTCTGTGCCATTACCTGAGAATTGCTCATACTAGAATAGGGCACAAAATCGTTAAATGTTTGAGGACGACCAGGGCCAACAGGACCTATGTGTTGCTTCTGGTGAACTTGAGCCATATTCTTGAGGGTGGTCGCTGCAGGGCTATCACCAGCTTGAGGGGGCATACCCCCCAATCCCGTAGACAAACCACCCCCACCTCTAACCTTGGGCATAGGAGCATGCGTGTTTTGAAAGCTAGAAGGAGCACTGGATGTTAGTCCAGTTGAAGATGCTGGAAATTGAGAGGAGGAAGATTGCGTCAATGGGACACTAACAGAAGGCGGTTGGTTGTTGTACTGATGAGTGAATGAAGCTGGGGAAGGAACTGACACCGAAGATGGAGTTGAGGATGGAGTAGACTGCTGCACAGTAGGCAACTGTTGCGGTTGCTGGGTCTGTTGTTGTAGGCTCGGACTGGTACTGTTTGCCATTGCACCGCCATCGTTACTGCTAACACTTGTTGCTTCACCATTCTCAGGTCCTCCAATATTTAAAGCATCGTAGTCATTGCCCAAGGAAAAACCAGACGCATTACTATCGTCAGGTCTGGTTCCTAAAAGATCCACATCATCAAAATCAATGTCTGTTAGATCCATTCCATCAAAATTCGACAAGTCCCCGAAAAGGTCATTAGGTAAATCAGGCATTTCTCCGCCCATACCATCTTCTTTCTTGATGTCATCCAACAAGGGGCAAAGAAGATTGGTATCAAGGATATTACCTGCCATGCTGTTGCTGCTGCCATCACCGCCAGTGACAGACATATGAGGAGCTGGAGAATCGCTTTTCTTTAAATTTTGCAACTGCTGGACCATCTGAAACTCGGAGATGTCCACATTGGGGCCATTGCCCATAGCAGACGCAGTAGACGCCACGGCGGCTGAGGTTGCCACTGCAGCAGATGAAGACGCTATGGTGTTGTTTGTGTTGGTGTGGTTGCACGTATAAGGCCCCGTGCTGCAGCTAGAGGAGGCCCCAGAGGGGTTCATGAGATGGGTTGGACCAGAGAGACGAGGTTTCTTCGATGGATTTTCAGGAGGATCATCTGATGCTGCCTCATGGCCTCTCGCCAGCATCTTTATTTGCTGCAAACAAATATTATAAATGAGTTTGGCTATTTCAGACTGCATTAATACTCTCAAACATACGCAATAGCTTATATTAATACATGAGCTCGACCATTTCACCCTACAACATAATTTTCACACATCCTCAATAACTTACAAAGGACAAGCTCGAATATTACAGCCAACAGCAATACTTCTAAGTATCGAGTCCGACATAAAGATTTACCGGTATAATACATTTCTGTTAACATTTCATTTTTATAAATACTGTAATCATCCACGCCGCAGCCATTTGTCTATGTGTGTCCACATCTCATCCACATCACACCCAGGCAGAAAAATTTAAAAAAAATAAAATGGAGTCTCATAAATTTGCAACCAGAGTTGGCAAAATTTAAAAGTTATGAGAAATATGAAGTTAGATAGACTTCTAAGCTACGAAGAAATTTAAAGAATTAATTACGGCCAAAAGGCCATGAGCTGGCTTCTCTCTAACATTACAGGAAGAAAGGTGATGAGATGCAATGAAAGAAAGCATTTCGTACACAAAGCGATACAGCCAAATTTCTTAGTGACAAATTTCGTAACAGAACTGTAAGAGAGCAGCTGCACTCACCCCCATGTTGGATAGAGGAGGCTGCTCTAACTTCTTCTCTTTCTTTGAAGTTGACTTCTTGTTCTTAGATTCAATCTGGCGCTGGTTTAGGGAAAGGGTTCGCTTGTGCTCGGTCTCGTAAGCGGCCTGGTAGGTTGTGTCGAGGTGTGTGCCTCTTGAATTGTGCTCTACTCTGTACTGACTGATTCTTCTCTTTAAACGATCCACGACAACTTGTCGGCCTTGTTGTAAGTCGGCCATAGTACTACTACCACCACTGAGGGTCTCATTTGGAGCTGCCTGGGGCTGAGACGGGCCCGCTACAGCACAGGAAGGACCGGTGACAGGACCGGCCGAACCCGCCACAACCGCAGAGACACACGTGCCTGACGCAGCCAGGATGCGAAGACGTGGTACTGTTCAGAAGAATGAGCAATCGTTTTCCTATGATAGTTCTTCAAATCCAATGTTCACAGCTGGCAAGTTGAACGCGTTGCTGTTTTTAGAACAATGTACGAGTTACGAAGAACATTATTGTGTCATTCCAACATGAATACATTCTGGGATTCCAATAACGCATTAGGGAAATAAAGCCGGTGCTGCCACGTTGCTGAGGGCTTTCCTCCAGAGCATCTTCTTGAGTTGTGCAGGGACACAGACGCGCCTCTGGCACAGTGATGCAAGTCGTACAAAAACAGGAACAGTTCGTCACTCGCCACGGTGCAAGGTCCGTCAGCTTGTGGATATGGACATGAAAGCACTTGCTTTGTTATTTCAAACTTCTACTTAGACGATCACTAAAATGATGAAGCTTGGAAGGTGAATGCCAGAAGATGAGGCATCTCACATGTCAAAACGGCGAATTCTGCACACAAGAAACTGCAATTAGAAAATTTGCGTCCAAAAAGCCTAGTGCAGCAAACTACAGTACATGTACGAGAGACTGAATATTTTCAGTGTATGATTTACTAGAGTCCAATCAGGCAGTTCAGACCTGTACACATGGCAACTATGAGAGGTCACATCAGTCATACATGTCACACAAATACATGATATTATCACAGATCAGACTTTGATGTCTTACGGGGATTGAACTATTGATCCATGTAATTGAAGGAAGGGAGATACAAGCATTTAGATAATGACAAGAGTAAGAGAGTCAAAAAGTCAATCGCAAAAACTTCTCTTTAAATTCCTACTCTCTCGTCTGTGTAGAAGGCAAACAACAAGGCGCCTTGCTGTACTATACTTTCATGTGTTAGTTGAATATATTGTATCCTGAATTTCCACCAGAACAGAAACAAATACAATTCCCAGCACTCAACCCAATATCAAGCAACACACACTTGAAATAATGTGCGGTCTTTAGACCTTTTATTAGTATTCAAACGCTTTACTCATAAACTCATTTAATTAAATTTTTCTTTCACTCAAACAAATTACTATCATTTATAAATGAATAAAATTGTAATTGGCTATCATTTTATGTATCGTATCAAATATAAGTGAAGGTTTTATGTACGTAGAAGGCAACTCTCTAGTTTATCCTAGCATATCATTTATTCTAATACATAACTTCCATCTTACAATGCAATGTAACAATTTTTTCAACCCTCAGCTATGATGAAATTTTAGGATACACAAAATAATGCCTGAAATGTTTTAAGCCACTTTCAATTATTTGACAAAATAAATAGAATTACAATAGGAAGTGAGTGGACAATGTAAAGTACAGTCTTAAGACTGACCCTCATGACAATTGAACACAACCCATGCAAACTGTTCTTTTCACTACAGCTTTCTCACTCACACCTTTACTTTGCCGTGTCCTTTCTTTTCTATCCCACTCACTTCGCCAGTTAATAATTGTTTCAACAATTTCACTCGTCATAAATTGGCTTTGTGCACCATTTTAGCTCCTAAAAATCACTGACATTCACAAATGCTAGGTAAACCTACTACTCCACATGACACTTATCTTCTAGAAATTCTTATTTTTGCTCCTACCACAAAATAATCAAACACATTTACTCCTTTACTTCTGCCACCAGTGTTCAACATAGCATACTGATGTACTAATGACACTAATAACAGATAGAGCTGTAACACAACTTCACTTGGACTAGCACTCCACAACTTAAATGCCCTGATTCATGTACCACAATATTAGAAATATATATAAGTGAGATAATGTAATGAGTTTATACTCAAATTATAGTAATTGCTTCTAGTTTTGACTTTTTAATTTGAACTGACAAGCATGGCGAGAGCATTAGTAGAGTGTAGCAGTGTGTAATAAAGATCAAATCCAAATTCTTAAATATTGTTCAAAATGATAACTGCATTTGAATTTGAAAGCAGCATGAAAAACTGAGAAGTCGGAATTCTTAAACACCTCAAAATTTGTTATTTACAGAGCACAGACATCATGAGAAATATTTTCTGCATTCAAAGTACAGTCCTCTGTTTTAAAAACTAAGCAAAAACTTATGTATAAAATATGTAAGATATGAAAAGTACAAGGTCAGGCAAAATGATCTGACACATATAGGTTAAATAAAATGCAAATGAAGTAAAGAAACAATAAACTGTTTATATTCTCGAAAAGTACATATGGCCATTATGGTTTATGGTTTCATATAATGGCATTTTATTTTGTTTCTTTATAATGCCATTGTTTTTCGTTTCTTTTTCAGTTGCTGCCATGAATTGGACTGGAGACCCGCCGAGTTATGGACAACTTTCGTGAACGCCTTCGACAGTGTGTGGACAATAATGGATTCCATTTGACTGATTTCATTTTTAAAACATAATGAAATATAATGGCATTATATGTACTTTTCGAAAATAAAAACACTTTTTTGTTTCTTTACTTCATTTGCATTTTATTTAACCTACATGTGTCAGATCATTTTGACTGACCCTGTATTTTATACCTCATAAAGACTCATTGTCATATTTTTTTAAATTTATGTTTTCTGAAAAAATGTTTTGTGAAATACAGTTCATGTTGTAAATTTTCCTTTCATTAAAATCAAGTTTGATTTTTCCACACTTTCCGAATTAAAATTATAAATAATTCTTTGTTAAGCATAAAAATTCATCCTTCTTAGGATAATTTCCAAAGAGCCCATGCAGGGAACACAGCAACTTACAAAATGAACTAGAAAAGAAACAACTCTGTTGGAGAGGAGAGAAAGAGTTCTATGTGAGTGAAACGTATACACAGTCTGCATCACTGTACTAGTGAGTCAGTCAAAACACTGAGCAGCGAGTAGAAATATTGCGAAGAACATGGTACCAGTTTTCCAATGACCTTGTATTATTTCAATAAACTCAACTTCACCCAAATAAGCATTAACTTCTAAGTACAGCTTACACAACATTCCTTTCATATATATTTCAGATACCTATTCGAGATATGAAGAAAAATAATTTACAATTACATTAGAAGCTCTCACCTGCCAGTGGAAATACAAACACCAAACTCCATCTTCGTCACGCGAACCTGAAAAAAAAAATTCATTTAAGAGCTCAAATTATCACAGACAACAAATTTACATAATAAAAGAGACCATTTAAATCAATCATTCTCAGTTTCCTGCATAGAGGAAATTTCCAATAATGATGAAACAATAGAGAATTCAAGAAAAATGAATTTTCTAATTCAGGAACTATAAAGGTACTAAAACAAAAAGATCCCAAGATGAACATAATCTGCAGGATGCCCAGGATGCCTGCACGCGACGGCGACTAGGCCTCCTCGAGTTCACCATCACGTGGTTTGCTAGTCTAGCACCTAGGCCTTGACTTCACGACTGCCATGAACCCCCACTAACCACACAACAATAAAAGCAACATTACAATACGTCTACGTTTCATTTCGCTAAATCACAGTTTAAGTTAAGATCCATGTAACAGTACACAAGTCAGAGTCCTAAAAGATCTTACTGCTTGAGTAGATGGTTAAATTATCTCAACTATTCAATTCGATGCTGTTAAAAACACTTATTGACAACGTAACATGAAATTACTTCAGTGTCTTGAAGTCCCGTACTCATATGGTGTACAGAAAACACAACCACACGCTCTGTCATAAGCTAGTCAGTAAATGTTCACCACAACGCTTACATGTGCATTGCTGTGATACACCCCAGGTGTACCCCAGGTGTCTTAGCTGCCCTGGTGACCGCAAAATCGCCACGCAATTACCTAAAAACAAATGCCCGCATTCGAGAGAGGTTACATGTGTTCGGGTTCGACACTATCAATCAATAGGCCGAGTTCAAACGAACGACATGTCTACTGCCTTTACCTAGCACGCGTCTTCATTTTCATCTCCTATCTTGAGAAATACGAGTACTGATGTGTCATCAGAATCTGAAAATTATTCCGGCAGAAGAATCTCTCTATGGAAGTACTAAACTGAAAAAAGTACGAAATTCAGATTTCAAAATTTTCCAATGATTCTAAAAACTTTATTTTATTGAATTTCAAGATGGCTCATAATTTCAGTGGTAGTTCATTAGGATATGTTTAGCCCTTTAAATTTTATCTTCAGATGTTTTAAATCCAAATAGCAGGATCACGTTTGCAATAATTCTCGTAAAACTGAGTTGACACACCTAACAATTTTACTTCACAGACGAACATAATCTTACACAACACACTTACTTATTCGTTTGTATGGACTAATGCAATCAACATATGTAAAAACTATGAAACTTGTGTTATGTAATGAATGTTGAAGAAATAACTGCTGCTCATAACAGTGTAATGACAATGCTACGCAATATGCACCTAATTAATCAATAGGTTGGGTACCTCCTCGACGTATGAAGGCAGCGCAAAAAATAGACTCACTACTTCCCACACCTCGCAGACGGTTGTCAAGAAAACGGTTCCTCAAAGATTTAGCTGCAAATAAAATTGTACCCCTCCAGAAGCATATCTGTGGACAAAATTATTTTGAGGCCTGTGTCCACCGTTACTTCTTCAATGATGCCACACAGTTTATTGAAACATTCAGAAATGTTATGCCTCATATGACGGAGGAATAATAGCATTTGCAATTCTTGAACTCAGATTAAGATCAGTTTTACAGTCTTGTGACGAGTAAGACATGAAGCAAGATAAGCAGAGCTCATTTTTGTAGATTCACATACAAAAGAGGAGTATATTGCGGAGTGGGCCAGTTAAATATTGACATTTACACGTACATCTCAGAATTCTCACATTTATAACCCTAAGAATGGCGTTAAAAATATAGATATCAGTCTATACACTGATGGAACAAGCTCAGAAAATTACATATTTTAGTATGATACCTACAATTTACGACAAAAATGACATCGCAAAAAAAAACAGAGTAAGAAAATGAATTATGCAGTCTGTGTTCACCAGGTTTGAGTAATCCAAGAAGGAATATGAAACATTAATACGTACCTCTCAGACACATTAATACCCTGTGCTTTGTCAATAACGCTCAAGTGCAGTACTAACACTATATGACAAATAGCAAGTACATGTGTAGACCACAAGCATCACACAGAAAGTTAGTACACATCTTAGCTCCAAGGCGACAGAATTGGACGCACTCTTCTCACCAGAAGCTGCCACAAGAATGAAACGACTGGAAATTAAGTCAGAACGACGGTCACACGCACGGCCGGACAAAAGGCAGGGTGGGTATTTAGGGTTAGTACAAGATTTGACATGATATCCTCGCCTACTTAGAAATGGTGGAAGTGTGGAGGCTAGTAGGCGGAGCCAAGTGAGACAGGTTTAAAAGCAGGGTGCTTTCAGAGTTTACAATTCCGACCCGCATTCACACTTTAACCTTAATATTACTGAATGTCAAATAGAACATACTACAGAAGAAACAGTACAAATACCACGGCCCACAATATGAAGTCATACTTATAATCTAGATTGAGGTTAAATGTTACAAAAGGAAACAAAATTAGGCGAAAAAAATACTCATTTTCGTAGGCTACTATCATTCCATTTTTTAAATATCTACAGAGATGCAAAGAAAAATTATATCATGAGGTAGAGTTGAGATGAATTTAGACTTGGTAACAAGATGGTTTTGTTAACAAGCATCAACAAATACCATCTAGTAAAGTACCAAAGGGCATAGTAAGATGCGTAAAAGTAAAATGATGCAGGTCCTTAATTACTTACAAAACTTCAAGGGATAATTCTAAAAAATTGAACAAAGGTACTGGGGAAACACAGAATAACAGTTGGACCAAAGAAGCCAAGTAAGGTGAGGCAGACCAAAACACAACGAAACTAAGACTGTAAAGTGACTAGTTTGCGTGCTACAATACACTAGAGTAAGTTCCCAGCCTTCGTAGGTAAAGAAGAATAGCCTCCTACAGAAACACACACTTAACACTCATCATTTAGAGCGGTTAGTTCGTAAGAGTAAAATCTGTGACCCCACAAGCCGCAACATCTCAGCTCTAAACACACAATTTAAGTGAAAAAAATGCTTACGGGAACTGGACGTACTGTCTTCTGAAACTTTCCACGACTTTAGAAGTGCTGAATGCGAGAGAGAAGCAAGTACATTGAAAAGATTTTTTCGAGTTTTACTATTACACGTTAGATTTATCAGAAAGCTCGAAATAGTAAATCTTTCAGGAACTATGCAAGATTCATGTATCAGAAGTATGTATTTCTGACACTAGAGAGTCTGCACTCTTCGGATAATTATCTTCACAATGCCAGAGTAATGATGACTCATCAACATCTTTTAGTTTACAGTCAAGGAAGCTCAAACTTACAAGTCCTTCGTTGAGCTGGATAAAACTGTCTACTTTACACATTGAATGACTACCTTTGGAAATACTTGAGTTATCATCGAGCTCTAGACGTACACATTATTCTTGCCTTAAGCTAAATATTACAGGCATCTGAAGAAGGCAAGCGTAAGCTGATAGTCAGGGACGACGTATTCACGCTCAAGACCAGGATAGCAAAACCCTTCTTCCAGTAAAATGCTCTAGTGACAGCGATAATTGTGTTTGTATTGTCACGACACTCTGCCTAGAATTGCGCAGTGGCACTGCACATGTTACGCTAGCGTCCCACGTGTCATGCGTCTAACCTACACATGTAACTCCAACTTCTAACTAGCAATCCAGTTGCAGAGCGCAACAAAAGCTACCAGGCAGTCGTGATCGTATAGTGATTAAAACAAAATATAAATCTCGCTGTCAGCGCATACGTTCAAGTACTGATATTCTCTACTCAAACTATGTTGAAACTAAAAAGAATTAAAATAGGCATATAGGCCTCTAATAATTTCGTAACATTTAAGGTGATAATTATGAAGAATTTTCAGGAGTGACTGAATTATTATAACGCAAGTTCAGGAGGAATAAGAACTACAGAAACTTGTACTATGAAGAAGAGTAAGGTATGCTATATAGTTGTTGTTGATGCTATGTAGTTGTTGACCAATGAAAAAATCAATATCATTCACTGTAACATCGAGACGAGAAGTTTATAAAGCTTTCACAATACCAGACGACTTCACGACACTAAGGAATATTACCAATGACATTTCTATACCAGTATCTAAGTATTAGAATTTCACTAACATCAATCAGTTTTTGTATTAAAATTACATTTTTATTTCTAGGGAATAAAATGCTGCAGAATAAGCATATAATTAATCAAGTGGTTGGGCACCTCCCTGCTCATGACGTATGGCAGGGCAAAAATTAGACGCACTACTCTTCCCACACCTGATTTTGTTTGCTACATTGAAAGGCGCATTTTGAAGGTAACAAAAAAGATGTCGCTATAGTTTGAAAGACAACACTAGCTTTGTCACTTGACACACAGCAGTCGGTGTCAACACATACACCCAACAACAACTGCACAGTAACTGAAGTAGTTTCCTAATCAAAACCAGGAGTAAGAACGTACGCGAGAAAGTACTCTGTGAAGAACAAGGGATTATACTAGTATTAATTGTGGCCAAGTCTATGAAGATATAATAGGATAACCGTCCAAGAGTCGGAGGAACCAGAAGCTTCTTCAAAGCTCTAAAACTTCATGTAGGGAGAAAGGAATAGATTGCAACACATTATTTTACCAGGGAGTTTTAAAATGTCAATCATGAATTTAATCTGAAATTGTATCACCTCTGCAGCAAATTAAAATCGCAGCCACTACTAAAATCGCTTAACTTTGAAGTAGTGAGAAGTATCACTCGATGTCAGTGTCACTTCAGCAATTGCAGGTCCAGTTTAGCGACCGCATTATTGAGGTCCAGTCTGACGTTAGGGCATTTTTGGTCGTTCGCACGCCATCCTTGAAGCTCACACCACAAACACTGCTAAGACTACGATCGTGTGTTCCAATTTTGTGGCTGAGGTAAGTTGAATATGAGGTGGAAGCAAAGAGAACATTTGTGAGTATCAGAATTGGAGGGAAACAGAAGTGAACGCCTGCATTTAATGAAGAAAATAGTAATTAGTTCATCGAGTAAATCATTACTGACAACATCTGCACGAAAATCGAGACGAATGAAAATATCACATTTCACTGTGGCTATAAATCTTTCCTTTCATGGATTAAATTATAAAATATCGTCATTTAACCGAATCATGACGAAAAATTACAATCACGTTTGCTTCAAACCAGACATCTTTTAAGTATGAAGAATAGAAATGGGCTGATTTCTTGTGCTACAAATATCAGGAATCTAGTGGCAGTAACATGGAGCTTCAGAAGGACTGTGAGCATTTACCCACGTGAGTAAATATGACAGCACGTGCAGGACATCATGGTAGAGCGGTCTCACACAGCACCTCAACACCCCTATACTCCCAGCCAACATGCATTTGCATTACAACCAGCCTCTTTTACCTCGAGGATGCGTCAAAGACTGCGCTTCTCAGCCACTCTTAACTCATGACAATTGCAACAACTCAAGACCACACCACCAACATGCATGGAAAAATTCACTAAGGCGTTCAAGTAAATGATGTAGGTTCTCACTGCAGTGCGTACAACATTAAAAACACGCACGGAGGCGGACCTCGAGCATAGATTTCTCTGAAATAGCAACAAGTTGCCAGGACGCAGGAAATAAATCATTTTAGAATCGACTTCGCCATTTTAAAAAACACCGTGTGCTCAAAAATGTTTCAAGTTTCATGTGTACAAGCAACTTAGAAGTTGGTGTGGGGCACAAGGAGTGCGAGATATTTAAGGATAAATCCCTCGTATTAAGATCGTTCCTAGACTCATTAAAACCTTAACTTATTCGCCAACTGTTGACCACGTGCACTCGGGTAGACAAATCTCTTCCTTCAGGTCCGCCAGCCACACGTCAGGCGAGGCATGCTCAAATCTTATATTTCATAAGAATAAAATTATAATTTCTTGTAAATGTAAGAGGAGAGCAGGAAGTATAAGAAAAATAGAGTTTAAGATCACCTACTGAACTATATATATGGTAAAAACTTGTTTGAGAGTTCCCACAAAATCTAAACTTATCAAGAAATAAGTTAATAGTTCGTAAAATGAAGGCATCACTAACACAGTGATGTGGTGTCGCAACTCTCCTGCTCTTCTTAAACAAACTTGTTACTCAACACGAGTGAGTTACAAGCTAAGCATAGCCACACTACACGGTAGAGATCAGGACACAAATTGTAGTAAGGACGAAACTAAAAATTTATCAAACCAAAAATTTCCTTCATAAGCTAAGTAAGAAATACCATCTTCTATAGATGACCACACTATGGAGTTAATATTAGGTGTTTTTATAACATAATCCCTCTGTTCACTCAATGCCTATTTCGTTACACTACTGATTTCCTGCAATATGTTGCCTTTTAAATTACGTATGATATCAGGCATTTTAATATAAGCTCTTCCTTTGAAACATTTGAAAGAAAGAAATCAGTAGCTCCTAACACGGCGATCGTGGCTGCGACAGGTCGCTCTAACGCGATAGTAGACAATGTAAAAAATTGCCCTCAACTTAAGCGTTGGTACGCTTGTTGTACGAGTTGTAGCTCCATCATGTTGAGAAAAGATTTCAACATTAAATACAGGACAAGACTTGACAACAATGATTTAAACAAAACGCAAAAAAAAAGTGGTGAAGTGAATGGCAAGAACGG
>VCRD01000375.1:206358-221644 GCA_006783055.1 Trinorchestia longiramus
GCAGCGTGTGAGGCAACAGCGTGTGAGACAACAGCGTGTGAGGCAACAGCGTGTGAGGCAACAGCGTGTGAGGCAACAGCGTGTGAGGCAACAGCGTGTGAGACAACAGCGTGTGAGGATGCTAGATCGATGACTATGAGCCACATCGTGGTCTCCCCAATGAAGGGGAACGAGTGCAGAGACTTGTGCGTGTCGTCCAAAAGAACATAAAATCAAGAGCAACGTAAAGCAAGCTTAATCAAACGAGCATAGGACAATACGAGACAGAACATTGTACTACAGAAATTTGAGACAATTGAGAAGAATGAAGAGAAATTTCCGAAAGTGAAACAAAGAGAAGAAGAAGAGTCGAGAAGGATAAAACAAGGCGAAGAGATAGTGAAGAAAGGAAGCAAGAGAGGGAATAGCAAAGAAAGGCGCAGGAGTGCTGTGAGAGATCGATAGGAGGCGGCTGCGTGCCCTGCAGCTGCTCCTGATCATCACTGCACCACTGTGTCATGTGTGTGGTGTGTGTGATGACGTGCGTGCACCTCACCACACTGGGTGTTGAGCACATCATCACTGTGTGTTGTAGTCACCACACACAGTAACTGGGACAGTGCAGACTGGCATGCAACACATACCGTCAGTCTCGCAGCCTCTCCTTTCTTCCTAAATAACCAGATCCTAATCCACGACCAGAGTACTATTCTTCTTCTGAAATTTCTTTATACATTATATTAAAGACAAACCAACGCAAGGAACTGAGATACACTTCATAAAATTAGGATGGTTCTTCACGGCAGCAAGACTTGAATGAAGCGAGTTCCACACAGAGATTTGTTTTACTACACGACAACTGCACAGCAGCTCATTCATATAAACCCAGACAACCTCATCCTCTCAGCAGCTGTGACTACTGGCAGCAGAAACCATCCTCGCATGTTAAGCAGCAATATCAGTAGTACCAGGAGTACAATGAGAGCAGCAGTACCAGGAGTACAATGAGAGCAGCAGTACCAGGAGTACAATGAGAGCAGCAGTAACAGGAGTACAATGAGAGCAGCAGTAACAGGAGTACAATGAGAGCAGCAGTACCAGGAGTACAATGAGAGCAGCAGTAACAGGAGTACAATGAGAGCAGCAGTAACAGGAGTACAATGAGAGCAGCAGTAACAGGAGTACAATGAGAGCAGCAGTAACAGGAGTACAATGAGAGTAGCAGTAACAGGAGTACAATGAGAGTAGCAGTAACAGGAGTACAATGAGAGTAGCAGTAACAGGAGTACAATGAGAGTAGCAGTAACAGGAAGTAAGAAAAGCTCAGCTAGAGCAGATGAGGAGGTTAGGATTGGGTGTAGACGCTACAGTGCAGCAGTGATGGTTTGTTGTGTGTGTCAACCAGACCAGCGCCAGAGCAAAAACGTGAACACCGCCACAACACCAAACCTAATCATACAGTCGTGCTGACTGTATGATTAAGTACTACACGCAGCACGTCACCACCACAAAGCATCACGTCACCACCACAAAGCAGCATGTCACCACACAGAGCATCACGTCACCACCACGAGCAGCACGTCACCACACAGAACATCACGTCACCACCACAGAGCAGCACGTCACCACCACAGAGCATCATCAACAGCAGCAGCTCGTGAGTGCAGCCAGCGAGCGCCCGGGTCAGACGAGCTGATTTCCGGTGAGTTGAGCCATGGGAGTCCTGGCCATATGAACAGCGCCTCCTCCTCCTCTACCTCTTCAATGATACAAAACTTACTTCAGCACTATCCTCCAAAACTGAACAAATTGAACGCTCTCACTCACACCCCATCACGGACACACAAGTCCTGGATTTGTGTATGCTGTGTAAGTCTTGTGTAGTGCATTTGTTATACGCTTTGTCATCACTAGCAAGCCTCGGTTTCGTTAGCAGTATTTGGTACACATTATATAATGCTTCACAAAATTGGTACATACGAACAGGCGAAGTTCTGTATTCAAATGATGCTGACACTCCAGCAGTGCAAAACTCGCCCTTCATTTCATTGCAAAGAATGTGATGAATTGTGAAATGGATCGTACACGCACCCGGAAGCTGTGGAATATCGCCTAGAGGTACAGGAAGGGAACATCCCAGCAAGAAGACGGCAACGAGTTATGTTGCTCCGGTCATTGCTCGATGCAACTTGCACAGCAGAGATCACACACCTTCACTAATTCATACTCAATCCTGCATGGGTGCGCTAATCTAGTTCATAGAGAAGTATTTTAACAAGTTTTATTCTATACTGTTTTAAGAATTCAGGCGCACAACATAGGCTGTGACACATTTGGGATAATAAACTATTCTTTTAAATCATACACTAACGAAGTTCAATTTCTACAACATGCTTAGTCATCGTTTTGTTCTCGAAACTTTAAACAAAGAATTGAACAGAGTTCTACAGGGTGCGACAACATAACATTATTTTTTAAATACGTTTTGCTTTAAAAAAAGAAAGTCATGTTGCTGCACCCTGTACTTACAGTTACCACACCAAAGGGCCTACAATAAATTGGACATGTTAGAGGTGAACAGAAACCAGCAGAGGAAGCAAGGATATCATGTCACGTGTTCACACGACGTCATACACTTCATAAGAGTATGACCACAACACCAATTAACGAGTTGCTCAATCTTACATGCACGTTGACAACATTCGTACATTGACCGATGCTAATTTTGAAACCTTTTGTGTACACGTGAACTAAAATCACTTTTTCTAACCACCTCCAATGTTGGGGTCCTAATTTACGAGCACAAGGCACTTCATCAGTAAAATGAAGAAACAGCGAATTTTGAGGCAAGACAATATGAAAAGGAGAGTATGGGCTCTCTGGTGCCCTCCACGTGGTGTGCTGGAACACATTGACCAACGCATAAAATGGTAACGATTAGCTAGAGGGTGGCTGGCCCTGCTTTTGCTGTGCATACAACACAGTCTATCACGCTGTAATCTTACAACCCATGTATTGTTTGCCGGATTTGAAGGAGAGCTTTAAACAAAATTTAGAAAAGAAAAATTTTTAGGCCTAGATGCCCGTCGATATCGTCCAGTGCTTGAATTTGATACTGATCTTGAAATCCGCAATACCGTGTATAACTCATTCGAAGAAGTTTCATACCCTTCCACAGTTCCATCAGTTTATCATGAATTGGATCATCGGTCAATTACTTATGTGGATTAATTTAAAAGTGTAGTTTGACTTATATATCTTTACTGTTCAGATATTAGGTTTGATGTAGCATTACTTCAGAACTTAAGATGGTTCAGTCAAAAAACATAGGCAGGTAGACAGCATGTTTGTTTTCAAGTTCGAGAAGGCTGCAAGCTGCAAGTTTGAAGGCGATCACAAAACCAATGCAAACAAAGGTTGAGAACATGAGTGACCAGAAATCCTAGCGTCAACGCGAGAACTTGCTACCTGTCTAGTGCAACAAGCATGAGGATCACGTGTGTGCCTTCAGAAAAATGTTCCTACACAGTTCCAGGGAACACTAAGTCCCACGTTTTGCTCATTGCAAAATAATTAAAACAAGCTGTACAAGTTACAGCCGCAGCACAATAATTGCATCATGATAACGATATAATTTTCAGAGCGAATTCGGCAAACAAAATGCGCAATCATGAAGTAATTCTGTGTACTGGCATACTGCAAGGGCATTGCTAAACTTTACAGACTAGGCAACCGTAAAGCATGAGGATCGTTGGCGTTTTGGATAAGACGGTCACACGGAAAAGTCACGAGGCGCTTCTTTTCTTCGCTCACGGGAAGCAAGTTGACCGTGCCGAGAACCACATGCATATTTTTAACTCCAATATGCAGGCGCAGGGCTCAGTGTCATGTATTTACTCCAAGAGAGCCATGGGAAAGTGATGGAAAGACGGGCTTTTTAGCGAAAATCCCTCATAGTTTTCATCGAGGCCAGATCTCAGTGTCATGTCATCACATTCAGTTGCATTAGTGAAAGACAAAACAAAAGATGAACAGCAAAATGCAGCATGAAGGAACAGACGCTTGTGAAGCTCGAAAAAAAAAAAACATGTCAGACCTAGTTGATAAAGGAACATATTCGCTGAGATATAAAGTTGTAGTTACATAAACCTTTTATTTAATAATAAATTATGAACGTGTTTGTAGTAATGTTTTTTATATTTTAAATCCTGTATGTGTTTTAAAGCTTCGCTCAAACAAAAGTAAACTGAAAGACAGTAGTTATGTGTGAGGGAGTTAAAGCTCCTGTACAGGTGCATCCCTCTAGTAAACCAGAGACTCGTACTTGAAATTCAGCAGCAAAACAAGTTCTGTCATCACAGGAGGCAAACCAGCCTCACATTTTCAAGACTTAATTATTGCAGTCCTAAAAAAGAAACAAATCGATGCTCACGGAGTGTTTAAATTCATTCACTCATTTTATTCGAACACTGTCGTGGTCGATGATCTCGGTTAAAAAAACTCGAGAGATATTTCTGAATAAAGACATTCACTATCATGTAAAATCAATGTTCTTTAACATGATTTTCAAAGTATGAATATTAGTTAGCTAGTGAATGACGACAGTGTTCCAGCGTTCGTTGATTGCTCCAACTGATGCGTACACAAGTCAGTGTATGAGACTCAGCACCTGTCAGTAACCAACATGAACGGAATCCATAACTGTGACCTCAGTCATGTTGGAATTGGCTTGCTTAACTCTATGGTCTCTTATTATACGCAACAATAAGCATTTTGGTGCAAGTACTTGTAGATACCTCAGCTTAAATGATGAATCTACTTGAGAGTCACTTGATGACACACATGTCCGTTCCGTTTGCTATTATTTACCCATTTTCCATGAGGCACATCAAGACGCGAGGACATGTCGTGCAATCTCAGCCAGCACAATTGCTTTAGTATGATTGGTCACATAATCGTTTATCTGAGAAACTGTTCACTGTCCCAGAAAAAAAAGAGAATGCAAGTAGTTTACACGAGTACGAGCTCAACGACCGGAAATACTAAAGCACAAAACTTAGCATTCTTCTAACTCGGTCACTGGACTGTGCTTCATATAGCGGCAACGGCCTAGGAGGCCTGACCATAACTGAACACTGTCCATCTGCATCACGGCTAAAATTCTAGAATAACTAGTTAGGCGTCAACAATTTAGTTGGTTCATTCGCATCCGACCACAAATACATTCAAGTTACAATTGGACTGAGTGCAATACACTCAAGTCTTGCTGATTCTGCGGTGAGTAGATAAGGTTGCTACGGAGTAGAGTTATTTTGTCAAGCTATGCTATAAAAACACACATTAGCAACATACCTACAAGAGTAATGATCGTGAATGTTACATTTGCAAGTGTCAAGCCCCAAAGATCATCTGAAGGACGATCCTCACAAACACGCCTCCCAGAGTCAAACTCATCAAGTGGGCAAAAATCAAGTAGACAAAGTAAAACGAACACAACCGTTTCATTCAAACTACATGAAGCCTTCATGAGCTGCACGAAAGAAATCATAGACTCATACTCTCTAATTGTATGGATTACTCGCAGAGAAACCTGTCCATGAATTATTGTTCCTAGATTCCGACTCCGTATCGACCAGTTGAGTGGATTGAGTCATAAATGGATATGTTCAACATCGGAACAATGCTAGAGTTAATTACTATCTGTGTTATAAGAGGAACTATTGATCCACGCAGGGTTGTGCTCAACTCTGTTGAAGCCGTCACACAACACCAATGTTCAACACGTGCAATCCAGGTACTGACAAACCAAAAAACTCTGCTACTTTTTAACTTGCAGCATCTTGAGCCTTCACTTGCGTCAAAAATATAGCTATTTCGCTGCTCCGCAAAGCAAAGAGTTCACTGTGGACCCACGTTAAATAAAACACAGAACATAATCAATTAAAGCATCTTGAGCAGCAGTTTGAAGTGTCCCGCACACAATGAAGTCTTTTGCTTAAGAGCACGCATCAATATCAAGACTAAAGTAAAATGCACGTAGGTAAAATGAAGACGTGGCACCCACCACGTCCGAGGAGCACAATCTCTGTCAACACTACACCCGTGTGTAGTGCGCATACAAATTTGTACCTCATATATGAGCGGCACTTCATTCAGAGAAGTACTGGACAACGAGGTAAACCAGCGGGTCACGGAGGACCATCTATTTAGTTTACTTCTAACCATCATCAGATATTTTCAGTGGTAGCCATACAAAACATTCCTACGGTAGGTAATGGCATCAGCGTATCACAGATACCTGTGCACTGCCAGCAGCACGATGCTTGCTTACGATCAAGCAGTAATGTAGGGCTGTGTATTGTATGTTACACGCCAACCAGGACAGAACCAAGAACACAGGCAATAACACGAGTCTGAAGCTCAGATCAAAAGAAGGTGGCTATTTACGATCATTTTTGAGTGTTTGCCGCATACTTCAATAAGGAAAAGTTGATACCAAGGCTTGAGTTTTTCGTTCTTATGAATCAAAAGAATGAATGAAATATTAAAATACGATAATATAGCAAATTAGCTAGGAACTTAAGGAATCCCAACTGATAATCACAGAGCAGACTAACAAAACACAGTAAACATGCGCAATGCTGCCAACAAACTCAAACGTAGCAAACAAAAAGTAGTCCACAAAAAAAGATGCTCATGATATGAAATAAATTTACCAGACTATATGACGGCAGAACTACAATCATTGACGAAATATTCATCAAACGTAAAATGAATGACGCTGAAATCACTCGATGTTTTCTTGTACCTAACAAACAAATGTTACCTCCTAGAGGTACAAGCTCAATAAAACAATCAAAATAGAGCTCGTAGAAGTTAAGTTTACTAGAATACAGTCCACACACACGCACGTTCAAAAGTGATGCAAATGACAACAAGCCAACGAAAGTACAGAACACGACAAAGAACACATACACAATATCAGTAAATAAAGTTAAACAAATCATTCATACAAAGAACATGAGCACCAACTGCTTGAGCAACCCTGAGTGTAGTGCGCTTATTTAGGCACAGACAAACAATTTGGAACACATCAATAATTAGCAGAAATCAAAGGAAGAGGTGGGCAATAATGGAAGGTGCGCGCAAATGAAGGGCACACAAGAAACAAACACAGCAACTGGCGGAGTTCATCACAGATGTTGAGGCCTGCATTAAAGCACAGAGAACCAGAGGCCTGAGCTAGAGATCGCTAGTGTGGCCCCCACTACACTGAAGGAAAGAGGGGGAGAG
The DNA here is from genome assembly GCA_006783055.1 of Trinorchestia longiramus. Taxonomy (NCBI): domain Eukaryota; kingdom Metazoa; phylum Arthropoda; class Malacostraca; order Amphipoda; family Talitridae; genus Trinorchestia; species Trinorchestia longiramus. The sequence goes on from VCRD01000375.1 coordinate 213,631, forward strand.
TGGGGGGGGGCTCGAGTCCTTCACAGGTTCCTCGCTGCCAGGCAAGGAAGCCAAGGGAATGATGGTGGTTCATCAGAGACAACTTATTTACTGGTTGCATTGTGTTAAGCTGATCTTGTTTACTGGTTGCATTGTGTTAAGCTGATGACGTAGCCAGCGATGACAGAAACAAGCATACTCGTCAGTGCCCTGCACGTGGTACAGGACGCGTAGCACCGAGACAAGGAACTGAGAAGCCACTGAGAGTGAAGGGTTGTGCTATAACAGGCGGTCCAATGAATCACATTACAGTCATTCACGTATAATAACCAATAGAATGAAAACTATCTATCTAGATAAGAAAATCCACTACAGATTTCAACCACTTGGGTCGCCCAACATATAGAGCAGGTACCCAAACTAGATCAGATGCCTACCTCAAGATAATTGCAAGATATATTGAGTCTCAACAAGACACTGACGAGAAGAGACTCACTCAACACACAGCCAGAGGTCAGCGATCCTATCGATCCCCAAGAAATTGTAATTCCCTAGAATACGCAGGAGGAAAATCCTTCATTGCGTCTAGCAGGCAATACACCCAGTAGGCAATACACCAGCAGGCAATACACCCAGATATTCTTGCTTGTGTCTATGATGCCATCAGCACCCACAGTTGACTTGTACACGTCAACCCTGTAAAGGGCTGAAGTTCTTTGTTAAACATAGCAAGACAAGTGAAAATAATACCGTACAATTAACTAGGCACCGCAAAATTAACCGCAGTCAGTTACACAAGCAACACTACTGGACCGCAGTCAGTTACACAAGCAACACTACTGGACCGCAGTCAGTTACACAAGCAACACTACTGGACCGCAGTCAGTTACACAAGCAACACTACTGGACCGCAGTCAGTTACACAAGCAACACTACTGGACCGCAGTCAGTTTCTAATCATCAAAAGCATTAAACTCAACAGAGACATAGCGGAATTATGCACGTGTAGCTTGAGATGCCAAACTATCATTCGGAAAATTGCGTAGGAAATAACTCTAAAAGTTACTTCAGGCTCAAGTTTCTTTCACTCATGAAATAGTTATGATACGCGTAGATTATAGCGAACGAAAACACTTGAAAAAACGCCATATTTAGAAACAGTGACCAAAATTCATCTCGAAGATATTTAATATCTCAGAATTGTGGACTAGCTAAACTTTTTGCATTCTCAAAGAATAGTAGAGATGAGTTTTACGAAGACATGTTAAAAATAAAGAGATAAATAGAATTCCCTCCCTAGAACAATCAATAAACTGGAGTCCGAGGCAGTATCATCTATTCAGAGCTTGCATTTACTTAAATTAATTGCTGTTCTTTTTTAGGTGTATATGGACTCGAGAAATGTGACCACAGTCTTACTCGAACTCATTAAACATCACGACAGCGATTTTCCATTGAAACGAAAGTGTGACTGCAGCGACTTACGAGGGCGATGAAGGTTAACACGACACGTCTCTTGTACGTAAATTTGGTTTTAGATTTCGTGATTAGGACGCCATCGAACAGCTGCTCACTGCATACTCTTGATGGCAACACACAGTGCATTGCGACAAACATGCGTGTGCTAGAAGACTTCAGGCACGACCATGTGACACTGAACACTGCTACACTGTAGCCCAAACCAGACTTCTGAACTCTGACAATGCTAGTGACTGCAGACATACAGCGTCACTGCCTACCAACTCAGTCAACAGCAAGCGAACTAGCAACACTCTGGCATGTTTCACTTGATGCGGATTCCACGAACGCATGACCAGCAGGAAGGCTGACACACGCGCATAACGAAATGCTTGCAAAACAATGCAAACATGTGCATAACAATGAACCACCTACACATGGTCAGTTCGTGGAGGCTGTTTGCTTTCATGAACAGGACACAAGATCAAGTAACTGTACCACCATACATTCTATTAATGACATTTTTAAATGAAAAATAATTTCTGCCATCACAAAAATGAGGTTTTGAAAATGCAATAACTAAAATGCGTCAAAAAAACACAGAGAGAGAGAGAGCCCGAACAGACTTGATGGCAGGAGTAAAATACACAATGCAGGCGTAACAGAATCTTCCTCGAGCTGAGTGACAGAAGCAGATGCAATGGAGATAAAATATTAATATTTGATACATTGGTTTGGCCTCGGTATTGCGACTGGAAGACGTTGCATTTCTGCATTTCTATCCGCACCTTGTAAACGAAAAGTGCCTATCAAATACAAACTATATATTCTTTTCAAATTTTAATTTTAGTCTATTTTCGTTAAAAAAACTGCAAATAAATACGATATAGTCATTTTCTCAGAACCATAATCTGATTTTGAAAGCGAAGATAGTACGACTGGCGAATAACTTGTCAAATAGGGGTGGAAAACCTTGAGTAGAGAAGTGTTTGTGTTCTTGTCATAAATGATGGCTTAGACCCTCGAATAAGTCAAGTTTCAGCACAATGAAACAAGTTCACAATTTTGTCAGGTTTGCGTGAGAGGAAGGAGAAGTGTTGTGTTTGCTGTGGCATGAGAGGAGCAACGTCACCTTCTGAGAAGCTTCGTCAGAGACGAGCAACCGCGTCAGTACGCATCACATGCACGGTGGCGGGTACTCCACACACACACACGCACACACATACACACAGGATACACTAGTGTTAACCCCTGCTCTTGTCATACTTGACTGATCAAGTGGATAACTTCATTGATGTACCAGCATTTCAGCAACACACACACACGTCAAGCAAGAAATCAAAGGAAGAATGAAGAAGTGAACACATTCAAGATGTGCCCAAAGAAATATGAGACTTGACTGCCGTGGCAAGAGTTGGGACAGCTCATCAGTTCACGCAGGTCCCAGCTAGCCAAGATGACGTCACGCTGGACACATGAAGTGAGGCCGGCCGGAAATGCTGCCACACACAAACTACTGTTCTGCACACAGCTCTAGATGGACTAGGGTTCATAGCACCAGGTCATACAGCTTTATTGTGTACTTGTCCAGGACGTTGCTGTCCTCACCTAGTCACAAGCATGCAGACAACCAACTCTTCTCTCAGGATTCTACACTGTACAGATTTGAAGCCAGGCTACGGTATAAGAATTAAGAAAGGAAAAACAACTAACAGCTTCTATAAGGGCCAAAATAAAACTGTCACACGTCCTAAACTGTAGCAACGAGTCAAGACATCTCTGAACAAGCGTTGCATGCACACCAACTCCTACACAGGCACTAATTCGTTCTTAAGATATGAGCTGCGTACCAACATTCTATCATACACACAGCGAACACACGGGTCCTGCTGCAAACCTGAGGTATGTTAACTCGTTACGAGCTACTGAAACTAATTCATCACTACACAACACTTCATCATCACACACTTTAGAATCAAAAACAATACGATAACTCGAAAAGAAGCGCACGCAGTTCTGAAAATTACGATAAAATGCTTCCCAAAACTAGCAAACTCTATTTTGAATTTACGATATGCTACCGTTAGTGAATTGTCATCTCAGCCTTCAAAAGTCCGTTGTCGGATGTAGAGCTTCTCTATTTCTTTGAAGCGAGTAGCGAATTTTAGTTCGCAGCACTGCATCATCATAGAACATTATAACGAAATTCAGCGAACAGTCATCCAAAAGACCAGCCATGTTGTCTTGTTAACGCAAAAGATGAGCTCAAAGTTGTGATAGAACAGAGCATACAACACATTGAACTAAACAGTGGAAGCAGCCGTAACTCAAATTTGCCCTGACGAGATTAAGAGACGACATAAACACAAGCAGGTACACTGCTTCAAGAGGTCGCTGGCTCGCGTCCTCGGATAAGTTCGAGAAAGAAACAGTGCACTTCACACGTGAAAATAATGGCTAATAGAAACTGCATGCCACAGCCCATTCTTACAAGCTGTATTGTTCAATTGCAAGCAGCTCCACAAGCGTCTAGACGACGCAGAGCAATGAAGCCAGACTTGCCACGACCGGTGCTTTTGCGCTAACCTCTCAATGATGAAGGCAATACTTACCATATGATATTCAGACAATATTACTCAGCGAAACGCTCTTAATCAGCAACTTTATGATCACGATGAAACGATACATCGACCCACAATAGCCGCTTTTCCAAATACTGCCAATGAGCGTATTGAAATACGAAAAATGAAGACATGTTACCGCAAGACCTCATAAATGAAGTCGGTTACAAGATGCAAGGGTCATTCCTACGCATGAGAAGGAAAAATATGAAACACTGTTTTCTTAACATGTTCGTTGCCCTTTAACGTACATTTGCGTCAATTGGTGTTTTACTGTGAGACGTTGATGCACATGCGTGGCATTTATTCCTTTACAATCAATGACGTCTAATTTTATCAGGTAGTGCTTCAGTGCTACCGATAGAATCTCGATAGAACCAATAAAACATGAATTAAAATTCTAATGGCTTTCCAGAACAAAATCATAGCAACATACGGGCAACAACTTTAAATAGTAAGCGGCAGCGACTGTGTTCACGGCATCACCGAACACAAGAAGTTCCTGCAAGAATAGCTCACTTCCGCTAATAGATTGTTTTGAAAAACGCCAAATCCTAAAGCTTGTTCATGAGGCCATGTCTTCAAATGACTTTCCTTGAGCAGCTCATTTATTCTATTTACCTCAGAGAGTAAGAAACCTCCAAGACACTTCAAAACAGAACCTCTTGTCGCACCTGAGTGTCTCCATTTGAAACAAATCACTTGTGTAGCAGCAAAATGAGTGCGTCTTGAATAGAATACGTCAGTATAATAGAGTGACCCACGTAGTATTGGCGCTGACACACGACGACCGTGGCGGGCTGGAGTCCGACGCTTGTTGAAGAGGGCGACCACCACAGCAAGGCAGGGAGCAGGGAGCAGGGAGCAGGTCAGGATATGGTGGGGAAGCAGTGCGTAGTCTGACGAGTGCCAACTCATGAAGCAGGCTTTGACAGGTGCCAACATTGTGCGGAGTGGGTAAGTTGAGTGCTTCAACCTCATCCCTACACTTGGCAACTCCCTCCTCTGGGTGTGGTCACAGGTCCAACACAGCAGCCACCTCAACCCAACAACGCACCTCAGCTTCACGACGGGCAGGACACCCTTCAACCGAACCACTGGTTTATGGTAAGTCAGTGAAATGTAACCTTATTGCATCCACTGCTTGACGCTGTGCACACGCACAGAATTCTTATTTCAACCTTTATTTGTGTGTCACTAGAATACAAGCTGATTCAAAACAATTAGTACGATAAAATCTAATTTCTAGCCATTATTTACTTTATACACAAGTTGTGTGAAACCTGTGCAAGAACCTTTTGTCATAAAACAATGTACCGAAATTTTATTGGCACCAGAACTTAATAAAACAAAGAGACTAAAATAGAGCGTAATGTACACAAGTGTGGCGCACTGAGAGCACATACTACTATTGTGCTAGTGAAGAACTCAACTAAATTTCAAGGATGAACATTTGAAACTCACACAACGCTGATAATGCAAAGATCTTCCTTGGTAAGACAACATTGTTGCCTGTGCGTGGCTTACGAGGAGGCGCAGTCTCAAGACAACTTCGTGGCTCTTCAGTTAAGGTCGTAAGCGTTCTTAGCACTCACCTCGTCACTCCACATCTAAATCATCTATTATTCACATATTTCTTGGTAAAAGTTATATGAAGGTAATTTTTATGAGAAATATGTGAACGAACATCACATCATAGATGAGGGCAGGTGGAAGCGATGTTTTCGTCAGCCAACATTAACGTATTTGAGGTGAGAGAACCTAACAGTTACGCTACAGGCCTCGGCATAATCATTTGATTTTGTGTGACTAAATATCGACATCGTGTTAATCTTTTCCAAAGATTGCAGTCCTAGAAGAAACACTTGGGATTGTGGGGCATATTTTACAGACGTGACCTATTTGATGATTGCTACACTATTGCATCTGTTGTGGTTGCAGTGATGGCGTAGGACTTGCTGGAGATGCATGCAGTTACCGCCGTGCATGCGTCATGGGCCTGATTACTCCACCAGTCACTTATCACAGTTGAGGAAATTCAGCACAAGTGCAAACTCAGCACTACCATAAGTCCTCAACAGGTAACTCCCTGAAGAAATACCAGTACCAATAAAACCCTTTAAACCACAACATACTGGCTCATACCGAAATCAAATTGAGACCTGAAAATTTGTTCTTAAGTCTTACAATGTTATCAACAAGATGTCGGGTGCAAGTGGGCTGTTATACTTAACTAACTATAGCTTACAAAAATATTCCTATGGTGCAAGTGCAACTTTTCTTCTGTAGCATGCAGGGAAACAAAAAGAAAGTATGGCAAATTACCTTGACACACAGCGCACCTTCACGACTGAAGCAGAGACCGTGGTCTGCAATACACTGTGTCGTATTACTAGTCACTCAATTAGGCAATTATGCAGCAACACTACAAGCATCTAACTCCATATGTGTCTCGTAGCGACTGCAGCACAACACTAACACAAACAAGTCATGGCATGTCAAGTACGGTTCTTAACTGTACACACTTGAGTCTTGCATCTTCACACAAATATCAACTCTGATGTTACAATAAAGTGAGTGCATAATATACAGGGTACTCTGTATAAATGAAAGTGTTATCATGGAGAACAATATACAATACCATAACAATACACGGAGAAAAATAAACAATATACTATACATGACGGAGGAGCACCATCCATTAACAAGACACAACACAGGAGACAACAAGACAACACAACAGAAGACACAGACACAAGATGTGTAGCGTGGTGAGGCTGGTGGTCAGTGCCGCTTAAAGGGAGCTCGGTGTTAGCGAGCTGGGCGCCGCACAGCCGCTGTTACACCTGGCAGTGGTGGTGGTGGTGGTGGTGGTGGTGGTGGTGGTAGTGGTGGGGTGTTCGAGGTTGTTCTAGTTGTGGTAACAGCACTAGCAGTGGTGGTAACAACTTGGCTGTGAGGGTAACAGCAGCAAAAGAGGTACTAGCAACTTGTGTGTAACAGCAGCATCGAGTGGCTGATGACATAGCCCCTCAGCAACAGCACATTGCAACACCACAAGGACCCACACTTATTGTTACAGCAAAATTTCTGCATTCCGACGCACTGGATAACAATCTCAAAAATCGTGATTCCTAAGAGAACATTTTTCCTGTTTACAAGTGAGGCTCATCACATAGGAGTCCGCCAGTGCTCGTGTTAGAAGCTGCATTACCGTGCTACTGGTGCTAGTGCTGCTAGTGTTGGTGCTGCTGCTGGTGCTAGTGCTCCTACTGGTGCTAGTGCTGCTGCTGGTGCAAGTACTACTACTGGTGCTAGTGCTGGCGCTGCCGCTACATTTAGATGCTGACGTTGCATGCTTCATGGTCATACATGCTAGTCTTCTCTACCACACTTGGGCACACGACACTGTAAGCATCTTTCTTTGAGAAGTAAACACTAAAAAATGCTCAACACAACTATACTTTTCTTAACTTCACTGTTTTCCAATAGAAAAATCACACTCCTAAATTAAGGTCTTTATACTAGACTGATATAAAGTATTTAAAGAATGAAACAAGAAGAGAAGGGTGAGCACCTCCTGACCAGTAGTATACTACAAGGATTGTCTTCTCCCTGAGAGACAGACACCCCGGCCTGTGTCCCCAGTGTCCCTCAGCTTCTGAAGCACCTAATAATAGAGGGCATACGCGAGTGTGCGCGCTGCTCCCTCCAACACACACACACCTACATGCACAGCCAGCTCCCCTCACACCTGAAACCTGCAATGCAGGGGACACGGCAGGTCTTCCAGGACTGCAAGTGGCTCTAGAACAAGCAACAAACGCAGTCCCAACAAACTGCATTCGTTCGAAAAATTATTTTGTGACTCGTTTTAGACCCACGCGAGAGCCACGAGCAAGTGAAGTGTGTGTGCGAAGTGAAGTGTGTGTGCGAAGTGAAGTGTGTGTGCGAAG
>VCRD01000375.1:235946-261359 GCA_006783055.1 Trinorchestia longiramus
ACATGATGAGTAACACGACACATGATGAGTAACACGACACATGATGAGTAACACGACACATGATGAGTAACACGACACATGATGAGTAACACAACACATGATGAGTAACACAACACATGATGAGTAACACAACACATGATGAGTAACACAACACATGATGAGTAACACGACACATGATGAGTAACACGACACATGAACGCGTGCAAATAAGCTGGAACCGTTAAGTAGAGCCACTCTCATCCTGTAGATTGCAGAAAAGTTCACAACTATTTAGGACAATGCAGTGCAGTGCAGTGCAGTGCACACGAACAAACTTGGAAGTAGTTAAAGACAGGTCACTGCGAAGTAGTGACACCATACAACTCTACTCCAAGAGACCCTCATTAGTGTGTACATGTTCAGAGTCCAGTGTATGCATAAAACGCTGGACTAACAAAGTCTACATCTGTACGTCACATCTACCACACAACTAAGACGCTTAAATCGTAATACACTAGAAATTCCTCAAACTGTTCTCTAATTTCATGTGACATCGTGAAAACGAAAGGAACGTAACGACATCATTTCTTCGTTTGGCTTGAAAGTACGACTCTCGTGCAAAGAAAATGAACAATAATTCTATTCAAAGGGTAGTGTTTCACCCGGGCAGTGTTCAGTGAGGTCATGTTCACAATAGAGCTGAGCATTGATTTCATTGTAGCGTGCTCGAGAGCATGCTTGCAAGTGTAGGTTGACTGAGCATACCTCAGTCTATGAGACTGATGCTATCATCACAACACACGTCAGGGTCAACAAACAACAATTGGTTTTCCTAATTCTAAAACTAATTAATTCATGAAGCTTTGTAACACAAAATTCAGCATTATTATGAACGACATGCAGTTCAGTTGAGTGAAGCGAGATGACCGAACTCACGTAAACATTACTAACACATCTCTACCAAAGTTGGACAAACATTTACACTAAAAGAATACTTCGACACAACTTGGACTTGGCAAGGTAATAGATGTTTTCCAGCTCTGAGTAATGCAATATTTTGATCACGAAATCACTGCAAAGAAAACTAGAAAGTAATGTAGCCACAGCACTGCAGCCACAGCACTGCAGCCACAGCACTGCAGCCACAGCACTGCAACCACAGCACTGCAGCCACAGCACTGCAGCCACAGCACTGCAGCCACAGCACTGCACTGCAGCCACAGCACTGCACTGCAGCCACAGCACTGCAGCCACAGCATGCAACTGATCAGTCCCAGTGAGAGCAACACGAGGTGTATCCATCACTGGAAACCATCACAATACATGCACACATTTTCACGTCTTCTCAATACAACACAGTGTGTAAAATGAAAAAAATTAGCCGGATGTGAGTGTATTCTTGGCATTCAAGACTTGACCAGTAAGACTTGCATCTGCCAAGCCAGTAAGACTTGCATCTGCCAAGCCAGTAAGACTTGCATCTGCCAAGCCAGTAAGACTTGCATCTGCCAAGCAAGGCTGACAAGTGATGACAGTAAAGTTGTGTGGCATAATTGCTTCAATAAGGAAGGCATTACTGTCAATTAATGCCACTAAACAAAAACCTACACATAAAATTTCAGTAATTGAGGTCAACGTGTTGCAACATAAAAACAACACCTAGACACGAGCACAACTGGATCTATAAGAACCTTTTTTTGGGAAGTTTCAAATTAACTCGCAAACGATTTCCTTTTGTGGCTTAGCTATTGGAATATGTTTCAAGATAAAGGAGTTTATGAAGGCAGAGAAGAAGCTTGAGTAATCAAGAAATACAAGATGTTGAGTAGGGCAGTATTTCCACATCGTCAGTAAACATCTAAAAAAATCGTCGACCTTCACAAAAAAATAGCAAGAAAAGAAGCCATCCCTCACTCTGACGCACGTCAATAGTAGCATGAGCAAATAACGAAAACAAATCAAAATAATCGAAAACTTGTCAAACTTCGTGAAAATTGTCTCACTCTCAAATGAACATATTCATTGGAAATGACATGGAACAAAGACAAACACGGGAAGAGTTAGAAAAAAAGGTGAAACTTGGTACGCCGGACAGAGCGTAAGTTACGGGAAGTATCGTAGCATCACTGCGTGCTGAGCGTAAGAATTAAGTCAAGGTCTATCACCTACAACACACACACTCAATCACACAGTCACATTCTCTGTTATTTGTTGCATCACACAAGCAACGCTAGTCGGTCCTCCGTTAGCTCTGACGAGCTGTCCAGTGCCTCGTTCTCAGCATCGTCATCTTTGACTCATCATCGTGTACACTACAACAACTTCTCGTGGATACTCCTCACAACTCATCTATACTTCAATTCTTCCTTCCATCACCGTGTTCTAATTCAGAACTACTCATGGCATGCCAAAACCTATACCAAGGAAAACTATCCGCAGAATATTCAACTGCACGGCAACACTGATCATTTAAGGATAATAAAGAACACAACACTTTATATTCGTTCAAATCTTGTTTGTGTGAGTGGCATGAGTCACTCCTTCAATGATCTAAACATAAGCACATCATTTAGACCTCGAATAATAAAACAGCACGCGCAGAAATTCACAGTAAAGATATACAATGACAGAAAATTACTTCAAAACAATACGTATAACAGAAGCTAGCAAGGTTGCGTAGAGTAGTGAGGAGGACTGAATAATTCTCTTGAAGAGCAGAAGTTGACCGCAAACAATCACAGCGCTCAGCTGCGACCGTCCTTATCTCCTTTCACTTATTTCTGGTAAGTGAGAGCTCCGTATCAGAGAGACTACACACAGTTCACCGAGACCCTTCCTCCGTCCTAATCTTTCTTCCTAAATTAACTTTGATATGAAATATGCACAGTGATTCCACTGAAAAACAACAAATTTAAGTCAAGCGAATAATGGTTGAAAACTTTATCTGTACGTTTCCGATCGAGTAAAATAATGAAAGGATTCTTTTTTCTCGCTATTTTCCGTGCAACTAAAACATAGCACACTGTTGTCCATGTCGATGCCTGCACTACACATCATATCGGACCACTGATCCTGTTACACGGCTAATACAGATCAACAGATTTCACTTGAACGAGAGTTACGTTTATAAATCAGTTCCGTAACTATCTAGTAAGGTCTGAAAGGTTTCAGTCGTACAAGAGGAGTGAGCAAAAAGAGACTTGTAGTTCCCCTACTTGTTAATTTAGTTAACGAAGAGCAGTGAAAACATCCTGTTGACGACCGTGAGGCAGCGCAGTGCAAGCCTCACCATCTCAATCCAGTGAATGTGACGACGTCTTGAACACGATGTCATGTTCAGCCTGGCTGAACTCTCAATACTCATCCACTCAAGAGATCACAAAATGATGTAAGTACTGCTCTTGTACTTCAGAGGCAGAGTTAACAACCGCTCCATCGTTAAGACTCAAGTTTCAGGAAGCATCTCACCTAACGAAGCTTCAATGGAGTTAGACGATGAGGCACAAGCGCTCGTGGTAGACATCTAATGCACGAGACGTGGCTCATCATCGAGAAAGACTAGCACGTAGAGAAAAAGAACTATGATAGACAATTACAATCAGAAGTCAGCAAGTCCTCTGCATGAAGTGTTGCTGAGTCAGCGTTCAGTGGCAAGAGTTATCAATGAAAATGTTGAATTTCCTTCTGTACACTGACACCTCACAGCATGTCTCTCACCTCGCTCCCTCAGGAGTACAGTTTAAGAATCCTACACATCACGTGAGGATTGCTAAGTCATCAAGATAAGGTTTACAGACATGCAGTACACTCACATACGCCTATATTCAGTAAAGTTAATACGAACTGACCTCGTACAAATACTTTGAATTAATTCGAGACGTCCGTTGGTGCGGACGCTATGCGAGACATAATCCCTCTAGCCTCGAAACATTTCTGTGCACGGATTGTTGAATTGCTCCTGGCACGATGACGGAGTCAGAGAGTGAACCGTGAGCAGTGTGATAAGAGCCTGAAAATGCATGCCGTGCAGCCAGATTGTGGCACTCTGGTTCTAATTTAACACACTAATAGTTGGTATTAACGTAAGATGAGCTTCAGTACCTTGAAACTTCCAAGAAAATGAGGATCAAGAATTTTACATGGTCGCTTCATCACGTCATTTGGAAGAGCTGGCTACATGACAACAGAAATGAGAGATAGCGCTGCATCTGTTGTGTAGTAATGCGTTGTTTGCATGAAGAAGACCGTGTTGCTCGTGAGTGCAGTGGATGGTCAGACCAGTTGACTGGGCACGCCGTCAAACTCTCGCCCGCTACACCACCTCACACTACTTCACTAGACGACCACATTGTCGAGTTCAGCTCGCGCAAGCCAGCGCGCTGTCTCCTGCTATCCAGCCATGCATAACCACTTACGTCAGCAGTTACAGCTTCAACATTTATGAAGTAATCAAATTAATATCAGGTTAGCAAATTCTCCAAGTTTATTCTTCAAGCTCATTAACTTAATTGAGTGTGTTAATTACATTTCAATCGATGAATATGAGCAGAAGAGTGACAACAATACACCAGTGGAGTGAACACTGAATGAGTGCAATGGAAACAAACGTCTTGCAAGTAGAAACGATGGCTGCAGTGGTGGTACTAACAACACCTATACAAGGCACTAAAAAGTACAAGTGGCACCAGCAGCAATAGAAGAAGCGGCAACACCACAGTCAGCACCAGCTGCACGACCTCCGTACTCGCTGCTCTTATAGTGAATGGCACTAGCATCCTTAATGAAATTAACAGAACAGTGTTACATCGGCACTTACAGCAACATAACATCGCTATGAAAATAGCAGCTGAAAATTAACACTACTAGTACCAGCAAAACATTAGCACTAGTAGCTCAACGAGCTCGGTGGTACAATCGACCAGTAATGCAAAGATTCTGCCAGCAGAATAACAAGATAGTGACTCTACGAACAGCAGTGCCAGCAGTAATGCCAGGATCAGAGCAGTGTGGCTACACACAACAGCGCGCCAACAGCACGAGAGGCTACACATGCCAAATGTAGGCTGTGTCGAGGCCACAATTTGACGCAATGCCCCAGTCACTCGAGTGTCAGCAATGAAGCCTCACCGACACACAACCTCGTCTCCGTTACTGTTCGTCTAGCTGAGAGCGAGACGTGACACAGCTCTCTAGCTCATCACACTACTTCAACATGAAACAAGGACATCTTGCTCTGCCATGTATGACGTGCAGCCATGAAACTTGGGCACGTGACCGCAGTCTGCAACAACCAACACATCCATGTGCTCTCACACGTACCACGTACATACAATGACACCACGAATGCACGTACAGTACGAGCTGGTTCTCATACGCATCAACTAATGGACACAGTTGTGGCCCAAACACACAAAGCAACACACCACACACACAACCCTCAAAGCACCAAGGCCACACGGTAATTATCAGGTTATCAAGCCCAACGGAACAAACGTGGTCACACATCGATATGCCTTCAGTCGCACTGGCACCTTTCTCTTCTTCTTTTCATTTCGTTAGCACGACCCTGAACATTGCTCTCAAACTCGCGTTTACAGCTCAAGCTCACACGTCAAGACACTCTGAGTCCTCGTACTCCAAGTGCCCGTCATCTCTAGGATTTCATTGCAAACGCTAAAATTGGACATTCCTTCACTGCAACGTTACTCACCAGGCCTCGCACAGGCACACCTCAAGCAGCACAAGCGACCTCGTACACATATTTACTCTGCGAGTACGACCCAAGGAACGACCCTTGTCGGAACTTCAAGAAACTAAATGAATGAAACATGTAGTAATGACTCACCAATACTTATGCACAACATTTTGTGGTCATTTAAAAATACAAACGAAATTAAAAGAACTGAAATTTTGACCATATAAAGAATAGCGTGTTTCACAGTCACATGTGCTGAGGAGTTGGACGAAGGCATTAATTTCAGTCTCTGAAGCACTGAAGTAATTGACTACATTCATGAGCTCGATTATCTGCACGTTACACCCACTGCATTTATGGCTCACAATGAAATTAAAAGACGTATGAGATGTACAAGTGTACATAAACTAAACACAAGTTTCACTAGCAAACACATTTGATAGCAGAGGACAAGGTAAACCTCAAACAAACTTTGAACAAAACCAACACGACAATGAAATTTGCACCTTAATCCGAAATCTTTCAACAAAATGAAGTATGTGAATAAGGTTTATCGAATCGACAGAAATATCAGTCTGCTCACTAAAAGTGAAGTCACACAGGATAGACGACACAAGAGTTTTGAATGCAACGTTAAAACACAGGAATAATAACTAATATTAATAATGAAACTGTAGGAAGCTGTGAAGATGTTTTCAACTAATGTTATATTAACTAATGCTTAAGCTAATACAAAACTACGGAAATATAATGCTCGGGCGTTGGAAATGTATAAATAAAAATTGAGCAAGATCGTGGATGTCTATCGCTTGAGGTCCAGCCAAAAAAAAAACAGCACAGACGGAAAGAAACGAAGGAATGTAAGAGTGCTTCATTTAGCTGCCAGTCCGACTACACAAGTTCAGATTGGAAGAGAAACATTGAGGCCTAATATTCACACGTACAGTACACGACAAGCTTTGAAATCTCTGAAGACTCCTCAGTGAAGCATCAGCTGCTCCACTACCACGTGAACTGACCCTTCTGCAGCCCCTCCCTTCCCCTCCTCCTTTAGGAGCTCAAAAACAGAACACGTGCTCAGCTGTGGCGTGCCCAGTCAAGTATACTGACTCAGTAGTGCTCAGTTGACTCCCGAGTCCAGCATGCAGCACAGCGCCAGTCAACATAGCCTGAGTACTGTACATCCCCAACACGCTGTTCACAGTAGTGAGAGGGTATGTACTCCACACGCTACTGTTTTGAAAGTTATTATACAGACACAAGCGTCTGTCGTTTAAAATAGAATGTGCAGGTGACATTTTAAAAATGTTATTTTAAGAAGCACGTGAGTCACAATTGTGGTGTGGAAGTGCCCATGCATTGTGGTGATGAGGCATGTGATGAGGCATGCACGCATCCTGCTCACCCGTGCTATCAAACATGACAACATTTAAGGTATTGACTAAGACAACTGCACATGAAACACACGGTGAGAGGTAGCTCATAAGGCTACAGATGATGAGTGCAGTGAGCTTCTGGTGCATGAACACGAGGAAACACAAGCCATTTGAGGCAAGCAGGCAAGGGTCGTGAGGTGGAGAACAAGAATTCGACCGGGACTCCTCTGCTCGGGTGGCTTGATCAATAGACATCCGCAAGCTCGACGCCATTGATTGTTGGTGGGGGCAGACCTATGTATACCGCTGTTGTTGTTGTTGTTGTTGTAGTGGTAGTCCTTGTGCTGTTGGAAGTGCTGCGCTTCTGGAGGAATGGTTACTGCAGCTAGCAAGATTTAGTGAGCTTGGTGTTGATGCTCCTAGCTGTATCTCGACTGGCTCGTGCCTTCGCTGAAGCCTCATAATATTGACGTGTTGAGCACTCGCTGCAAGTGACAGAGTCCTCCCTCATAATGGGATGACATTTCAAGGTAAACTCACCACAACAGACACACGCAGCATACTTTTCTGTCCAAGAGGAACTCCAAAATTCTATACAAGTATATTATCCTCAGAGAAGCGGTAAATCTCTGAAAATCCCTTAATAACAACTCCTTTCAACGCAAACCTCTGTGTGGCGGTGGTTCGTTAAGATCAAATGTCATTCATTAGAGATAAAACTAAAACTTTCCATCTCACCTAAAACTCGTTTAAGATAGAAAGGTGAGCAGCTTGAAGAAACAAGATGGTGAAGTGAGACGAAGAAGAAACAGAAAGAACTTCACTCTTACAAGAGGTTTGCGACATGGTCCGCCTCACTCTCGAAACGACAGACATCAGCAAACATGGAACACAACAACTAAACGGCAGCATACATAGCTCATGTGAGTATCAGTAGCTAGGCATACTACTGAAGAGCGAACTAGCCACTCACACCAACTCACTAAAACATCAGTAAACCTCCCTGAGTTCACCTCAAAGACAAGCCACGCTTTGTTGTATGACAATTGCGCGTGTCCGAAGCAAACAGAAGTGACATCATGAGAAAATCTTCTACGTTACTTAATAAGTTTATGTATTAATTCAACTGATTTTTAAAGATTATGCCGTTCAGCCAGTACACCAAACTAATGTTTTCAAAATTAATGAACTGAACGCTTTTTGTCAGTACCTTGAAGACTGACAGCGTCATGCAGCTCACCAACGAACTCATTCAGCGTTATTACAAGACTGATGTTGTGACAGTCTCTATCTCGTATTAAGGTTCAGTATTGAGTTTCAAGTATTAGGGTTGAAACTCACGATAGTTCATGAAAGTATTCATGCCACCATCATGCAACCTGATTACAACACTGAACAACTAACTCTCAGCACGCAAACGTTGCCCCCACTCTTGTTCTTGTCCTCTTAACATTTTAACAATGGTAAGTGGAATAGATCCTCTTTATTATGTGTATGTCCAATGATACTTCAGACGATAGAAAATCAATTTCATGTTTTGACCACGCAAATGATGATGGCGTAAAACAGACTGCATGCTTCTCATGATTAGTATAACCGCCTCCACCTACCGCATCGCCACCTGCACCTACCGCATCACCACCTGCACCTGCATCACCACCTGCACCTACCACATTACCACCTGCACCTACCGCATCACCACCTGCACCTGCACCACACAATCCCCGCACGCTGTCGTGGTGTCACAGAACACACAAGCAAGGAAGGCTGGTCCTAGCAACACAGGCTGACACTACAGCAGTGCTTCAGAAGTAACATCAGAGCGCGTAACTGGTCCTGGTTACTCTTAAAATGAATCATGGGGAGAGATGCATCCTCAGCAACTTGCCTACACGCATGAACGCACAATGGCAAGAGAGCAAGCACATTTAACAAGTCATTCAGTATACAAGCAGTGGTGCGACTCTTGCTAGTGATAATGCTATTTTACATTCAATGATTGGCGAGCAACGCGGCGCTCAGTCAGTTTTTCAAACCAACTTACGAAGACAAAATGAGATCCAGCATTCTTACGAGAACAAATGAAGAACAAAACGTTTCAAGTAACAGGTGGACTAGTGCAAACCAGCCAAACGGCATGGGACTTCGGTATTGAACCAAGAATGAGCCAAACGGCTCGTTCCTATTGCCTTATTCTATTCTGTCCATTTCTTGAAGGTATTCAGTGTCATGAGCTGCTCACTACTCAAACTTTTACACTGTTATTTTCACATGATTTAAGTCATGGGAAAACGCCCTGTTTGATTTGATAGTAACTCATCACAAAGATCTATTGTACACAAGTTTAATCTTATGAAAGACTGAGCAAAATCTGTTCAAACTGGTGCTATGGCCGGTGTAGAGTCAGAAACAACTTGCTGACTCTCTTAACTTCTTCAAGCTAAGTCTTCCCAGTCACCAACGCAATAAACTACACAGACAAAACCACGCTATGAAGACAAGATGCACACAGTAACACTGCCAGTGCACGGTGGAAGACGAAACTCGGGCGTTTCCTTATACAACGTCGCAAACACGCAACAATTTCAAGCAAACTCGAATTCTTCAAGGACGTGTGCACGGAATAAAATATTACAAGTTGATTGTAGTCGACATTCTACTTGCAATTTTTTCGGGGCAGGAAAAAATCCGTTCTGTGGACGCGCTCTCGTAAAGAAGGAATTACCCTCGTGTTCCCGTAACAGTCATGAGAAGCTGTAGCAGGAGTCAGGTAACCCAACACTAAATCTTGATGTGGGGATGTGTAAATCTTTACATTACACTCCACAGTCCTAACTGTCAGTGTCCCCATCACGTGGCCTGACTGGCGCACCAAAGGTAACAAGCATAACTCATTTATTGCGCTATTCAATAAATGCCTAGACGTAACGTGTCAAGAAATGATGCATCTGCGCTTGTCAAGTGAGTGTAGTGCAAAGCTACCAAGAAATATCTATAATGACAAGTCATGGAAACAGTGATGCAGTGAAAGAGCGGACAGGGTGCACACATAACAAGGCTGTTCACTCTCTTACCGTTGTCGCGGCCCATACCAACACAGGAGCTAAAAACTTGCACGGTCGCTCCTTGTGAGGCAAGAACCGTGGGAACTGCACGCACCACAGCCGTACACCCTCAGCCCTGTAGACGAGACCTAGTGGAGTGAGGTCTACCACACCAGCATCCCAAGCCTGTCGTCGTAACTTCACTGCAGTACATCCTTGTAAGTACATCCATCGCACTAGATGCAAATTATCATGAAAGAAGTGCAGCTGGACAGAGTTCAAGAGAGCTAGGCTGTACGAGAAGCAGTTCATCATTGCAGGCATCACAGACGACGTCAAGATAATGAACATGGACTGCCCCAATACTTCCCTCGTGTCCTCATCAACACACACTGTCCTTAAATAGTCTTTTTGACAACACAGGCGTGCTTAAGCTGTAAGCCATCACTTGAACGAAACGTAGTTAGGCTCATGAACACTGACGAGATGTGAAACACAACTAGAATGTTGCTATGAAAATATTAGTAAATATTTTCAGGTTGATGCAGCAGTTCTTGACGCTGAGCAGTGCATCTGTCCTCAGTAATTGCTGAAGACTCGTTGTACAGACTACACGCACTAGTCAGCACACTTGTGTGCCTACAGCCAACACTCGAACTTTATAGTTGTTCGTTTCAATTCTGGAGTCCATTAAGGAACGATACACGGAGTAGTATAAATCCATTCATTATTTTAATTGATTTTAACTAGTAAATTTCCCAAGCTTTAAAACTGAACAGCCCATATGCCAACATTGACGTGAACGCACACGTCATTGAAACCAATTAATCACTGAAAAAGAAGTGAACATGACTTCACGTTGGTGTCAGTAAGAATTTGCATCACCAAAAATTGATGTGAACGCTCGTACTCAGGCTTATATTGCCATACTGGGACATCAGCTGGCAACATCATGAGGACTTGGGACAACTGGAAGGTGTTCTGCATTAATGGTTTTGTCGCCTCAATAATCATAAGTAAAGTAAATTAAGGACCAATACTCTGAACATCAACCTACTCAAGTAACAGAGAAAGATGTACTCGAGCAACTCATCAAGTTATCGTAAACTGCAGTTTGCGTATGGCATTCTTGTCCGCCATTTTCATTATTACTTCATTTACCAAATGAAAAAGTCAACTTCTTGACATCGAGTGGAAGAAGCTCATTCAACCTCATGAAGTGTAAACCATCTTTCACAGGCCAGTTTTACTAGGAGGAAATCCTTAAGTCGGACATCGCTGGCCACCTCCGTAAGACATAAAGGGGATGCGTCGGTGCAAATCATCATCAAGAAGTTGCGTTTGTCACCTTTGTGTAAACCAAGACCACGTAATTTTACCAAACTGTAAACGCACACATATACATAGCAGCTCATCTAAAAGTTCACAGGCAACAAGGGTGAGCAGCAAAGAAGAGGAGACAAGATCAGCAAGCACCATCATCCGTGGATGAAGAGAAAGAAGCAGCTGCAATGCTTCGATCCTTCTCTCATCCATCCAGAGCAGAGCAGCAGTCAGCGGAGGTTAGCGAACTTGAGCAGCGAAGTTTAGGGGTGAGCTACACTACCAAACCTAGAGAACCTCTCCCCTACTCCGCGCTACTCCTCCCTGGCTAGCTTGTGTGTGTGTGTGTGTGTGTGCGTGTGGCTGCTCGAGAGCTGTCCTGCAGCAACGCGGTGTCAGAGCACAACCTCGTCTGACGTGTTGCCTCACTCACCTGCAGTCTTAAATCACACACTCGACCATCACAACCAGTCTCAGTAGCTCTGTGAACGCCCAGCAACGAGCGAACACAACAACATCACTCAACACATGGCAGCTTCAAGACTTCACTTGTGATGGGCAATGACACCAAGTTGTCACACGCGTCAGTGTACAACCTTTAAAGTTTCTGTGGTGAAGGTAATTGCCGCCCATTTCCTTCCAAAATTATAAACGAAACAAAAGCAATGACAATGTTGCAGCACCTCTTCTTACTTCATCTTGATTGTACACAAAAGCACCTCAGTACGTAACCGAACCAGTTTTTTTTGTTGAGCTACGATGGAAATGGTGAATAAACACAAGCTAGACGAGAAGCCACACGACCACGGCACCACCAACACTGTCACCTAACACGACAAACCACTCATTTTCACTAGCAATTCTAAATTGGTTCCTAGATTTGTCACAGAATTGAGCAGCATTCGTGTTTGACTCGAATAAAAGAAAAGGAGACACACTAATTAGTTGAGATCGCAGGTAATATGGAATTTTCTGAGCAAGCAAGTCGTGATACAGGGTTCCTGGAGAGAGCATCACCAGAATTCTGTGACATCACCCATAGTCACGCACATGTGTATGAAACTCAATCAAGATATCTTGTTAGCATCATAGAAATACTTTACCTTCAAGAGTTGACGGTAATCAAAACTGTTTCTTCTGAAGCAACAATAAATATAATGGCTACAAGACAAGTCTCATACATCATCTCACACTTCCCCCAGTTGGAAGTGTTGAGGTGCGCAGCCTGAAAGCGACATGCCTGGACGTGGTGGCTGTTACAGCACAATGGATCAAGTCGACGTACTTCCTAAACTCAAGTATTGGCATGCACCGTTCCTACCAACTCTCTTCAAAACTTAAGCAAGAATTTCATGCGAATGTATGCTCAAAAAATATCAGAAGTAAGAACAGCAGTAAATTCATAAGATTTTCCTCAAGATTTCAGCCAGTTTTCCTCGTAAAATAACATGCAAGCCTTCATTTGTTTTCCATCCACACAGTCTGAAAACTAGTAGAATGTCAAGTCCATCATTATTCTCTATTAGAATAGAATAAGGCAACAGAAACGAGCCGTTGGGCCCATTCTTGGGTTGCTACCCAAGTTCCATTAGAAACTGAGTTCAGGAGTACAGTACTCTATACATTCAGGACTGTAGTCACATAATTGCATAGTGTAGTTTAGAGTACAGTACTCTATACATTCAGGACTGTACTGATATAATTTTGCACACAAAATCGACAAGCTGTTTCGCAAGGCAGCTTGAGTATGCACACATAACTGTTGTAGCATTCTCAGACGCATTACTCGAGTGAACACCTCAGACATATGAACTTGTTCTCAGACGCACTACTCGAGTGAACACCAATGAACTCAATGAAGACTCCACAGCCTCATGTGCAAGCCGCCGTGAAAGCGCAATCTGCAAAACGTACACAAGCATACAACCTTGTGTGTGTGTGTGTGTTAACCTTCCTCTCGTGGAGCATCCGTTCTTAGCAGCACCACCAGCACCAGCACTCAGCAGCAGCACTATCAGCACAATTCAGTAGCATTACCAGCACTCCACAGCACCAACGTCCGGGAAGTATTGAAAGCACCAGGAAAAACCAGCAGTACTAGTTTCGTTGTATGAGTTATCCCAGTGACTGTTGGCCGGTGCTGTTCCTGTTGAACTACAGAACCACTGAGCATTGTTATGGAGTCCATCTCACCTCGACGAGTAACTGCAATTTCAACAAGACTTTCTTTCCAGAAGTACATTCATGCGACAAACAAAAACTGCAAGCATTGAGGAGACTTAATGTGGAAATAAATAAAATTTGGGAAATTTTTTAAGTACATTCCCGAGTTTGTCGGTTTAACCCTTAACTGCCCAAATTAATTTCTAGTTGACTAAGCCTTGCGCCTCGTAGCGCTGTGTCAGAGTAATGCGCACCTTCAAGTAAACCTCACCGCCATCACACAACTGATCGTGTAAGGAACAAGCCTAGGTATAGTTTTCAATCTGTTCAATGCAGTAGTTTGTTCATTTCAAGGTAAAACTGATGTGCCAGATATGGCAGAATGGGAAGTTAAGGCGTGGAGTTAGAGGCATTGGATGCTCACACAGGATGCACTGATGTATAACTCATGTCCACTAGTTCAACTGATGCTCCTAAGACTAGCTCTTGCATCACTGCTCTAGTAGGAATAGTAACCCGTTACTATTGTCCTACTTTGCTTTCTACATCGAATAAGTTATGACCTAATACAATTGTAGGGTCTAACCTCATGCAATAGGTCAAGGCACAATACATGACCAAGAGCGCATTTATTACAAGCTTAATAAATTAGAAATCAACGAAAAAGCTCACACTTCGAAATTAATTTTCATGAAGATGAAAGGTTCAGCAGTTTACTGAAGAGTTCTCAACTGAAGTTTACCAGATATTTATTTTTACACATAGAAACTACTGATGTTTACATGGAAAGGAACGCGGTGTGGAAACTTAATTGTTACACGCACACAGCACAAGTAGCAAGGCCACCTCACAGCTCTGCATGCAAAAACCTGAACAAGTCGCAACGTGTGTGTGATGTGTGTTGTCCCAGTGTCACGGCCTGCATCCAGCACCATCACTGCACAGCACCAGCACTGCACAGCACCAGCTAGTGCGAGTGGTCTTGCAGTTTATGGCTGAGAACACAACCAGACAGAGGTTGTGTTCAGGCACAACCAGACAGAGGTTGTGTTCAGGCACGTGGTACACAAATGAATACACAACATCCAACGGAAGTATGTCGCCGCAGAAGCTCCAATTGAACAAGCCTACGCACAGATAATTTTTCCCCCTTAAACAAAGATTACTTCAGAAACTAAGCGAAATAAGCCGGAAGCATAGACGTGACTCATGGGCTCCTGAATATAGAATGTAAAGCCCATATTTAAGAGATGAAGGTAATACGACAGGCAAGAACGCTATCACACACTTGAGACAAATAACTTATAGTGTCACTATACGACACGAAAATATTAAATAAGGCTTCTTTCGAGTGATAATGTGTGACTTAGAGATGACGAGGAAGAGAAGACTAACTGTGTTTGTGAGCAGAGTGGTGAACCAAAACGCATTGTTAAGTTAGGCCTACATGCCTCGAACACCAGCCTACAGTGGAGGGGAGAAGCAGCGGCTTGCCTACATGGCGGCCGGCAACTAGCCTTGTTAGTTTGCCACAGACCAGACTTAGTTAGTCAGCGATGCTTTCCTAGGCGCCAAACAACTCAAATAGACACTTCAGAGAAACCGACACAGATGTGCTAATTTATGTATGGTGTTAGTAATTTAAATTGCACATAATCCATAGAATTTTTCCACCATATTCTCGTGTAGAAACGAAACATCAGACAAATACTCAATTTTAGGCCAACACAACAACATCATATCACCACATTTCTCAAGTATACACCGTCAAGTTGAGAAACACAACAACATTATATCACCACATGATCTGCAAGCAGCAGCAGCATTCTGACGTCCCCTGTCAATCAGGCAAGCCAGGGATCAGGCAAGCAAGTGATCAGGCAAGCAGGTAAGCAATGATCCAATAGGCAATACAATGAAGCAAGTACAGCACATAATTATCTTAATATGGTAGTGCAGTGACATAAGCAATGAACACCGTACACACAGGTCCTGATATAAGGATCATAACTGGAGCGGCAGCGTCCTACACCGTCTTACCAACTACCTTAAAACAAGGACGGGTATACCTTCAGGCTCAGTTACCACACACATCTCCTGCATACACTGCTGCTGCATACATTGCTTCCTGTTGCTGCATACACTGCTGCTGCATACACTGCTGCTGCATACACTGCTGCTGCATACACTGCTTCCTGTTGCTGCATACACTGCTTCCTGTTGCTGCATACACTGCTGCTGCATACACTGCTTCCTGTTGCTGCATACACTGCTTCCTGTTGCTGCATACACTGTTGCTGCATACACTGCTTCCTGTTGCTGCATACACTGCTTCCTGCTGCTGCATACACTTTTTTGCACGCAAGACAAACACTGACATAAGCATCTCAATAAAACTCTCATCAAATTTATGCTTGTTGAAAACGAGTCACAGGAATACTGGCCGTTTCTCTTTAATGACACGAAGAGCAAAGAAATAATTCGAAGTACACTTGTTTAAAGTTTTACTTTTCGATCAATCGTTAGGTTTACAAAGAATCTATAGAAATAATTGCATGAGCTGCTCCCCACCCAATGCTGTGAGGTTAGTCTCGCAAGTGTGCTGCAAGAAGACATTTAAGATCCTGACGAAACAGTCTAGTCGATGACAGTAACTGAAAGCTGCACACGACACCTGGTTGAACATGACACCACTTTGCCTTCACAAGTAAACTCAGGACATGTAAAGCAAGCCATCAATGTGTTCAAAATGCGGCCGACATTCTGCCTCGCTGTGGAGCAAACAGGAGACTCTAGCGCGCCTTCCATCACCAAGACGTCCTTCCCTGTCCTACAACCTGGTCTCTGTAGGATGATGATCCAGCTCATCCAGCTGCCTGAGTTGATGATGATCCAGCTCATCCAGCTGCCTGAGTTGATGATGATCCAGCTCATCCAGCTGCCTGAGTTGATGATGATCCAGCTCATCCAGCTGCCTGAGTTGATGATGATCCAGCTCATCCAGCTGCCTGAGTTCATTTCAAGCGAGACAAAGATACTGTCAAGGTGATCACAGTGCTAACTATAGCAGCACCTGTACAGCACCAGCACAGCACCAGCACCTGTGCAACACCAGCACCTGTACAGCACCAGCACCTGTACAGCACCAGCACCTGTGCAGCACCAGCACCTGTACAGCACCAGCACCTGTACAGCACAACACTTAATGAAATAAGAGCAGTCCCAAGGTCCGAATGTAGACTAAGAGCATGTATTGTAGAAACAGAACTAGCTGTATAAATAGAAGCTTAAGACATCTGGTAACGTGAATGTTTAGCAGCTGTCGTACTAACAGAGTAACACTTACAGTTGTTCACTGTAATACCGTCACTGTGTACACTATAAAAGCAATTAAAGAGATCAGCATAATAAATAAGAACAATAAGAGTTGATTGTGTTGAGATGAACAGTAAATTCTCTGGCCGTAGGAGTAGCAAGCACAGCAGCGTAGCTAACATCTGCAGCAGGATCAGTAACAGCAGCACCAGTAACAGCAGGACCAGTAACAGCAGCACCAGTAACAGCAGGACCAGTAACAGCAGGACCAGTAACAGCAGGACCAGTAACAGCAGCACCAGTAACAGCAGCACCAGTAACAGCATCACAGGCTGGACAGCTGAACAGCTGAAGAGAGAGGAGTACGCTGGAACACACAGGGAAGCCACGTATTTGTGAGGTGGTGACTTCAGTGACACTTGCCTTCACATTGATGTTAGGTGTCACTGGTGTGCATACCACACACTCCTAACTGTCACCCTCCTGACCTACCACCCTCTCCCTCCTGTCTTGTAGTGCTGGACCCTGCACTGCTCCACACACCAGTGGGTGTACCACACACCAGTGGGTGTACCACACACCAGTGGGTGTACCACACACTTCACTCATGTACCTAAGTGTTGAGTCTTCTTCTCATTGAGAACGTCACTTCATGGAAGACTCAGTCCACTGCACCACGTGCTCACTCACTGCACCACGTGCTCACTCACGGCAGCACTCTATTCACACAACAAAGGACTGCAGTTCATCTACGTATTTGCACGTGAAAACTTGCACACAACTCGTACGTACGTCACTGAACAAACTTGCATACAACTCGTACGTACGTCACTGAACAAACTTGCACACAACTCGTACGTACGTCACTGAACAAACTTGCATACAACTCGTACGTACGTCACTGAACAAACTTGCATACAACTCGTACGTACGTCACTGAACAAACAATACGAGAAATCATTGTTTTCAAGCATCAGCTCATGAACATGTGCTACGTCTCGTACAGCACAATTTCCAGCACACCTCAAAATCATATTCAAAAGCAGGTGTGTAACTCTTCTTACAGCAATTGATTCAATTAACAACTAAGAAAAACAATTCATACTTCTACACAACATACATAGCATACATATATATGGTATTGTTATTATGTAATATATATATGTAATATATATATATATATATATATACATATGAGTTGCAAATTTATAATAATTGATGTTACTGAGAAAATAGCATGAAGGAAAGCGCGCTTCACGCTAGCGTGTTGAGACCAGTTACAAGAACTGTAGTAATTGTAGTTCATGATCCAACAATTGAGTTGAGACGAAACCAATCTTCTTAATGGTTCTAGCTGAGCACACCTCCAAGTCATGATGTCTACCTATTTTAGGTTCTGGTAGCTGTAATTGGCAGTTATAATAGCAAGTTGCTGGGCTGTTCTGATTGGTCCTAACAGTTTTGCCCCAAATTAATGGTTGAATGAAACCATCGTAGCCAACAAGAGAATATGGCACCACAACACCACTCACATGCAACACCACTCACATGCAACACCACTCACATGCAACACCACTCACATGCAACACCACTCACATGCAACACCACTCACATGCATCGTCACAGCCTGCCGTAACGACCAGAAGCATCAAGTCTTTTTCTCCTGTCCCATGAACTAACGCACTAGCTGAACAGGAAGAAATTAAGAAACGTACGAGTAAGAAGTACGAGGAATTAAAGAAGTTCCGTTCGTCTAACAGCCACTAAATGAAGACGCTCAGGCTCATCGTGCAAGAAAAACTTGTTCTTAAACCGAGACGTCGTTGGCGTAAACCCACACCGAGTAGACAAATAAATGATGGTTCTTAACTCTTGTTTTTACGACTTCTACACCTGGCGCACAGCTTCAAGATTTCTTCATTCATTCTTGCATTGTATTCCCATAATAAACTTGTTATCCAGCTGTGAGACCTCAGCAAGGCAGGGCTAAAGCCAAAACAACTTTTTCCCTGAATGCAAGTGGATTGCTCAGGTACGTGGAGCTGCACCAAGCTACTCTATGTCTGGCAGGTCTTCACAGTCACGAGATACACGGAAATCAGGAGTTCTTCAAATTCTTGCCACAACTAACAATACATTTTACATTGGAACTCATTTGCTACTATAGGCAACAAATTAAAAAGAAGCAAATAGCAGCGGCAATCAATTTGTTCATTGACATCGTGAAGAAGAGACGCGCGAAATTAGAGCCTCATTGGTGAGAGAGAGCTAGAGTCTGTCAAGCTTCTCACTTGTGACTGCAGTCAAGACGGTGGAGCACACAGGAGAGGATGCTCTCTCTCTTACAGCACAGAGTACCAAACTGAGTAAAGCTGAACACTTGTCCACCACGCCATCCTAGTTTCAATGCTAAGTAATGGACGAATAAAGTGTCAGGAATGGAGATGTCACAGCCTTGTTTCAGGCACGGAGCTTACGGGCACCGAAAATGCTAGTAATTATGACTGTACATTGAGAGCAAACCACCGCACCAAACCTACTTCAATAGCAGTAACAAACCTTGTAATGAATGATTCAACAATAAAATACATGAAGTACCGAAAACACACGAGCAGCAGCAGCATCCTTGCCCACAACGTCGGCCTCTCCTACGAGCGACCAAAAGAGATAAAAACTAATATAAACGGACTCGTAAGTCCTCAACCTAACCTCACAACACACCTCTGCAACAAGTGCTACAGACACGCTACCACTACACAGTACCAGACTACACACCACACACACCACAACACCACACACACACACCACCAACACCACACACACACCACCAACACCACACACACCCCACCAACACCACACACCCCACACACACAACAGTGGTGGCAGCGTGGTACAGTCTGCTCAAGGTCACACAGCACAGCGGTATCTAGACTACTGGAGACGGTAACTCGGACTCCTTGAATGAGGTGGTGGAGTGGCCAGTGTTGCATGCATTGTGTGACAGTACGTTGGCAGTACGTCATCACAACAAACCATGTGTAGCAACCACCTCAAGTTCTAGTGATGAAGTCCCTTTGAACATTCACTACCACTAACTAGTAACAAGGACATCAATATATTGCAAGAAAACACACGCATCCATTGCTCAAAATACATATTCATGGTTCAGTTTACTTAACTAATTCGCTATCTTTCACACTCAGACAAAAGAAAATAACAAAACACTCAGAACCTGTGCTTCTGAAAACTCAATCAATACTTAAACAATTTAATTCAGAAGCATAAAAACCACCTACTTTGTACTTCAAAATTAATGTCATCGCGTTGAGTGACGTCACACAAGACAGACAGGAAAACTCGTCTCTTTTCTTTCTAATCATCTAATTCTGTACACAAATTTGTAAAAATTGTAACGCGCACTGGACACTATTGCACACACACACACACGGCATCAATTCTACTTCCCCAGACTTAGATGCTTGGTCATGATTCTTGATATTCTAGACCGATGTATTAGAACGACCTCGACATATTGAAGTATGCTGATGACATTAGAGATTGAGTCTCACCCACAGCGTAACCTGTACATCACAGATTAGACAGGAAGGCCAATGAAATCATGTATTTTATAATTGACTTATGCACGACAAAGTTTACATAAGAGAATGAAAAGACGCTTTCAACAGAGCATTTTTACACGCAGTTTCAATGATTACGCTTAGACCATGGAATTCTGCCTATAAATAATCACAAACCATGAAACTCAGCAGCCTCTGGTTCCTTTCAAAGATACGCATTGCCGAAATGAGTGGAGAAATTAGGACAAAGCGTTCAAACAGCAGCAGGATGACTTACTTGGCCCAGATCCACCTGCAGACGAGAGACTGTTGTGCTGCAAGCACGCAATTCCTTACGACAGATCCACCGTCTTAGAAGAAGATCAAAGCTCAGGACAACCTTGACACGGAATGACAGAAAGGAACAGGAAGGAATGTACAGCTTCAGGTCCACACACTGACGTAGCAAGCAGCTGCTGACACGACAACTTCACCATATCAAGAAAAGAAGGCAAACTCCAGGCATCCCGTGGAGGACTGCAGTTCAGGTACACTCACAGCTGCTGGCCACGGCAGTAACGTAAAACTGGCCTCAGATACACTCACTGATCGTACACTGGCCTCTGATCGTCACGACAAGCGAGTGTTTCATTAATGATGTGCGTTATAACAAATAACAAGACATTAATTTCTCAGAGACCTGTTGAGAACATTGTTAACCAGTGCGAGTATAGTGTTGAGCACAGCATTTGTTGATTATAAAGACAACCCAATGATTATTTGGTATTGGGTGATGATCGTCCCTGCGAACTCCAACCACAGCGCCACCATTAAACTCATGATCCAGAAGACAGCTCTCCTACACCTCACACACCTGCACTGTTCAGGTTCACACACCTGCACTGTTCAGGTTCACACACCTGCACTGTTCAGGTTCACACACCTACACAGTTCACACCCTGCATGCAGTAAGTGTTCTTAGTTATGTGCAGTGTAAGGACCACGCTTGTTCTCAGTACACAGCAGCATCCAAGTATCCAGTGTACTGCAATGTACAGCTACGATAATTACAGTGCACGTAGCTGTGCAGTGCACTACAAACATACAGACTGCAGGCAATATTCACACACACACAATACTATAATTTGAAAAGTATAAAGTAAACTTTCTTCTACAGCTTCACTTTGAGGAGTTCAAAGCATTGAAGCACCCATAAAAAACACTTACAATGCCACTCATCAAAATGACCACTGAGGGTGAACTGCTGGAGCCTGGTGACGTCACGACACTGTCTGGTGTAGCTCATAGGAACACTGCCTGC
Organism: Trinorchestia longiramus; assembly: GCA_006783055.1. Lineage (NCBI taxonomy): Eukaryota > Metazoa > Arthropoda > Malacostraca > Amphipoda > Talitridae > Trinorchestia > Trinorchestia longiramus. The sequence goes on from VCRD01000375.1 coordinate 257,720, forward strand.
TACCAGCATCACGTCCAGCTACCTGAACTCAGTGAGTTGTTCCAAGGAACACTGAAGCATTTGACGCAGTGTAAGCGATGCATGCTGCTCATCAGGATCCCTACTACCAAACACAAACTCCAGCGTCAATGAGTGTGCATCATACTTATTCTAATTGTTCCAACACAATACCTGGTCCTCATGAAAAACATTCATCAGCTGATAACGTGCTATGCCCAATTCTCTAGTGAAACACACATTATATGTGTTCCATCATAAAATTCTTTGTGAATTATTACAAGACAAGATGTGCGTGAGGTACAAATGCACTGTGTGTGTCCAGGTATGAACTAACAAGACACTCACAGGGAACATACGTAAGTCAGAACGCTTTGTCTGTGTGAGATACCAGGACAATGTATATGAACAAGTTTCTATGACATCTTCGTCAAAGTTTCCTGAAATGATTCAAGAAAGTTCTCTCAAAATGTTCATAATTGGAATTTCCTGTTGATGCACAGTACAGTTATTGAGGTTTTCAACACAAAATTCACCTGCAAACATGTGCAGCAGATAAGCAAGGCTCCAACTCCATCCATGAAGCCTCGCATGTTTGCCATTTGCCACTACTATTCAGTTCTCTAGCTCGTCCCACACACACAATAAAAACTCACAGAGCAAATACCTTGAGCAAAATAGCATTGATTCAAAGTCCAGCAATATAATTCAAATTCTATGTTCAAAATGCAAATGACAACAAATTGAGCAATCTTGGCTCATACTTGCAATATTCTTGATAACTGGAGGCATGTAAGATTGCTAAATAATTATAAGGTAAGGTCTTACCATGAAATCATTCACTGATGTTTGTAAATACACGTTGACACTACACTCATGCTGATGTTCACAGCCCCTACAGATGCCATAATTAGGACCCACGGACCAAGTAGCTTACACCCTCCACAAATCGCACACTTATGTGGTAAATGCCAACCAACACACAGACTTGCTGTAAGCAGTCACAGAATTATGGTGCAAAAATCCCTTTCACTGATTTCAAAAGAAAAATATCAACAGACATGAATAAATTTATATAGGAAGAAGGAGGCCTTAGATGGTGTAGCAGTGTCTCCTAATATGTGACATCAGAGGAAGAAATGAGTGAGTGGAAGAGAAGTAGCCCTGCACACCATGCAGCACTGCACACCATGCAGCACTGCACACCATGCAGCACTGCACACCATGCAGCACCACTACTGACAATACTCCAAACTTTGAAGCATGGCCTGACACTCTCCTACTTGGCTTTGGCTGAAGCTTTTTGCTGAAGAGTGTGGTTCCTGTAGAACTGCTTTCATTACCAGGTACAGAGGATTTGGTGTGTGTCCCAGAGCATACCACTGGTACAGATATTTACACAAAATACTACAATGTCATTTTAATGCAGTCAATATGAGCCTTTCAGGAATCAACGATCAATGTAAAACTTAAGGAATATAGCTTTTATTTCACGCTCACTTCACTGATTTCATTTTGTAGGTCATTTCACGTTTTGTTAGTTCTGTACAGGGAATCTAACTTCAACCACAAACTGCTCTTGCTCATTGTTAGTACTGAATATCCTAACTGCATACAACTCAGTCAACTTTGGGAATGGAAATCCAAATACTGTTTAATTATATGACATATGTGCTATGATGAACTACATTTTGCCATGAAGTGAGGTACCCTTAATGCCCATTGCCTTCATAAATTCAACACCAACCAAATTACTAAGTTTGATTTTAACACAGGGGCACTCTTACCAGTATGACGTCATGTGTCCAGTGTGTATTTGATACAGCATATTTTCTCACTAGATACACAAATAATAGAAATAAACCATGCTTACTTGGAAGCTAACCACATCTATTTTTCTCACTCAGCACTTGAAATTGAATAAACATTAAAAGTAATTAAAAGTAGGCATAAGGAAGAGAAGATGAAAAGAATAGAAATCCTCATACAATATACAATAAATCCCCAAACCCTATACAGTTAACTCTTTCAGGCCTAACCATGTCATACATCTTGATGAACTTAATTCTATGAGCACAGTAGGAACATTGTTCAGTGAAAGGTGTACTGAAATTTGCATTAGAAACTTCAAAAAAATAATGAGAAGCATTACCCCTGTACTGAATAGAGGAAGCTGGTGCTATCAACAGATGTTACAGGAAACAGTTTCTGAACAAAACTGATCAGAAGAGTCAACACAATCACTCTAATGTTCTATGTTGCAGATACAAACAATTTCATCTCTTGTGCCTTGGTTTGCAGAGCATGTGAGAGTATTCATATAATTCAGCACCTGTAGCACTTGAAAACTGTCAACAAGTGATAAATTTTTATTTGTACCTTATTGAAATGAAGGTAATTTAAATTTTTTGAGTATTTTCAATCAATGTCTTGAAATACATAATGCATGAATTAAAACTAGCAGTGTTTTCATGATGGTAGCAAGACTGCCCAAACTGTACAGACTTGCATTGCACATTGCAATGATTCTGTAAGCTGGGCTTCATAGTTAATTGCCTCAAGCATACTGCTATATGTTTTGGGGGTAATGACATGCCTTATGTGCTTAATTGTTCAACACAGCAAAAATATCAATGAATGAGTTTGACTAAGCTCACTTTAAAGTGATCTCCAATCCCACATAAATGATCTTTGATCTCCCTGGAGTGATTTTCAATCCCTCTGAAATTATCTTCAATCCCTCTGAAATGATGTCCAATCCCTCTGAAATGTTTAATCCCTCTAAAATCATCTTCTATCCTTCTCAAATGATGTCCAATCCCTATGAAATTATCTTCTATCTCTCTGAAATTTTCTTCAATCTCTCTGAAATAAAGTCTCACTGATGACACAAGTTCACTCTGGTGGGCCTACTTTACTCAGGTGGTCATATCTCACTCAAGTGATTCTATTCTACTCAGGTGACTTCCCATTTCTAAGGTGATTGCTCTTTACTCACATTATCACCCCTTAGGTTATTGCCCCTTATTCAGGTTACAACCCCTTACTCAGAAGACTACATCATCTACATATCCATACTTCATTCTGGCAATCCAACCTTACTTTTATTAGAAATGTAATTCTAACTTCATGATGCACTGACTTTCACAAATTTTAATTTGCCACCATGCTTCAAACTTCATGAGCATCTAACTTTACTATAGGATCTAAAAACTAATTCTTTCTATAGAAAGCTTAATAGATTTTATTTTTTATAATGAATTTATCTTTTGCATTTCTACAGATTACTTCTATTGATCAGCATTGTTCAATTCAGTATATCCTATTATTTTATACTGCTTCATATTCTAGCATAACCTTTGCCCATTATCTGTATTTTTTTTCCTTGTTGGTATCATTCACTGTTATTAATACTAGTCTTCATTTATCTTACCAAAACCAGTTATTATGGATTACATCTCAATTTTGTGATTGTTTGATATCTCCTCCTGATGTCCACTACATGATCATGTCTTACCTTAATGTCCATTACATGATCATGTCTTACCTTAATGTCCATTACATGATCATGTCTTACCTTAATGTCCATTACATGATCATGTCTTACCTTAATGTCCATTACATGATCATGTCTTACCTTAAT
>VCRD01000375.1:261723-279862 GCA_006783055.1 Trinorchestia longiramus
CATGTCTTACCTTGATGTCCACTACATGATCATTCCTTACGTTGTGGCCATTAAGTTGCTTACTAATTTCTCACATGTTGTTTTTTGCTTACATGATGGAAGACCTTTCATTTTTTTTTCAATAGTTGTCATCAAAAATATATGATGAAAGTTTTTCCTACATATTTTAGGTCCTCCAGATTTTGATATCTAGAATTATTACATAAAATAGTTTCAACATTTCAGTTAATTTAATTAAAGCAACTTACTCTTGTTTAATTGGCAATAGAGCTTCTGGAATATCCAGTATGTGGAGGCTTGCTGTAGTACAGTGGTCTTCAAACTTTTATCTGCTGTGACCTCCTTTAAAAGACTTTATTTTTGTATGACCTCTTTAACTATAGCAACTTAAAGAATAAAATATAAATATAACAGAAAAATTTAATGTTTATAAAGGAATCAGGTCTACTGTTAATTAATTATTGTAAAAATTATATAATTTATGATGAAATAACATTATAACATAAATTAGAAAAGTATGATCCCACATTTTGCAACCCCCTTTGAATGGTCACACAAGTCCCACTTTGAAAAGCACTGCTGTAGTACATAGACAACACAACTTCTTGATACACCTCCACTGCTCATACACTGCTCTAGCAATAAATATCCTGCTTTTATACTTTATTACTCTGACCATTTAACTTGATAACTTCAGAATATAACCTCACTAAAAATAGTTCTTACCAGCAAATAATTCCTCATATTTTGCTAGGGCAGTGTAGAAGTATGAAAATTTTGTAGGATAGTTAAAATTAAGTCAGGCCAGTTGGCTGTGTACAAGAGTACATATATACAATTAAAATGCAAAACCCAGTTAATAATATACATTTTACTTATGGTATAATGAATACTATACTTATTTTTTTAATAAAAATGACTAGATAATCAATTAATTTTAATTCTATAATAGGATAATTGGTTACTTACCGAGAAGTTGTAGTGCAGTTTTCAATAGATGAATTAATCCACTTGTATGGCACTGAGTGAAGAATGTAAATAAAGACACACTAGCCTAGTTAGTTACCTCACAGAACACGTGATGCTCCAGTGGTTACGACAGCATCACTAGAACACAGGCAACAAGCACAACACCAACTTTTCAAAACTATGCCACCACAAAATTCTTAAAAAATACTTTCACTTAGTGGAAAATGCTACACTGAATTTGAATGACTTGTTGAGCTCATCTCAGCAAGCATAAGCTTGCTATAATTTGAAAAACGTTCACCACTAGAAGTTCTGTCACGAGAGCTATTCACTACGCGCACACCACCACCTCTGCGACAGCTGTAAGCAGACTGAAGAGATTGCAGTCCGGACTGAACAAGTGGGGACCAGCTCACTGTGACGAGCACAGTCGTCCGCTTCCGATATTCTCATCTTGACCACTGAAATTAAATTAACTCAGTCTCAGTACTTTAGTTCGAAATCAAACATACAAAAAGATTTCTAAAATTTATGAATGTGTATCTGACATGTCTCTCTACAGCTTACCGAGTATCATCAATTGATAATTTATGTTTTCAAAGTATGAATTCTTTAGCTAACGTCTGTTTTAAGCACTATTTTTATGGATGATTTGTGGTACGCATAGATAAAAGTGAGTTCACCTCAATATGAGGACTACAAGGCTTGTTACCACTATAAGGCATTATCTGAAATGCTGTTTTACTATTGAGTATGCAAGACATGATCACGCAACCATAGAATATTGTGAGATCAATCACTATTAAATAATTTGCATCGTTAAACCAGTGTCCTTTGAACCAAAGAGTAGAGATTTATTACAGATAAACAAATACCTGTAAAAGAGGTCTATGATATGATTTTAATACAGTGTTTAACAAGTTCCAGTTTCATAACCTATTTCCATTGTAGCCAGCTCTACAAATCATCTTAATATGTACAGGGTGTTTCAGAATTAAGGCAACCGGTTTTGCATGTTAAATAAATCATTTAAAATCAATGTTTGGTTATTTAAATTTTATATTATTTTGAAGATAGGAAGATAATATTTCTATTTCAAGTGTCTAAATTTTAAATTCATACATTATGTAATAGTTGTGGATTGAAATATCATTATCAAGCTCCACAAAGAAGGCGCGAGTAACGTATCAATTGCAAAAAGTTAAAAATTAACCGTTCAAGTGTTTGGAAAATTGTTAAAAAGTTTAAAAATACTAGTGCAACCTCTGATAAACCAGGACGAGGCCGGAAACGAAGTATTCAGACAAAAAAACTTATCAGAAACACGCAGGAGAAGTTGCATCGAAACCCAGGTCGATCCCATCGAGAACTGGCTGCAGAAGCCGATGTTAACAAAACTTCAATGTATCGAGTGTTGAAGGAGGATCTGAGAAAGAAACCTTACAAAATGATGAAACATCACGAGCTTACTAAACATCATGAAAGAATGAGGGCTGAAAGAAGTCGTCACATCCTTAATGAAATAGCTCAAGGCACGCTCCCAAACTTGAGGTTCATAGATGAGAAAAATTTGACATTCAGCAAGTTGTGAACCATCAGAACGACCGAGTTCAGAGTTCCTCGCGTTCAGTCGAGGGTAGGATTGTTACGAGACGTCAAAATGTACAGTCTGTCATAGTTTGGGCAGCTGTGACAGCCACAGGAAGATCTCCGCTTGTTTTTGTGCCTTGTGGAGTCAAACTGAACTTAGAACAGTACATTTATCTTATTTTGCAATTAAAGTTGCTACCATGGGCTACAGAACATTTTCAGGGTTCACCATGGAGTCTCCAACAGGATTCAGCACCATCACATGGCTCCAACGTAACCCAAACCTAGATTCAGAGGAACATTTCATCTTCCATAAGCAAAGATGTATGGCCAGCAAGGAACCCCGACCTCAATCCCTTGGACTTTTCTATCTGGTCTGGTCAAGGGTCTTAGCTACCCCTCACATTTCACTCGAGTTCCTCAAAGCAAAACTGCAAAGAGAATGGAAAACAATTTCACAAGAACAAATATGTGCCGCTTGGGATGCATTTGTAAATAGACTTAAAGCTGTAGTTCGTAATAAGGGTGGTTACATCGAATAAATGCAACACTGTATCGTTTGCTTATTATTCACCTTTGAATTTCAACCCTTAAAATCAAAATCGCGCATCTGAATTTTCATAAACCTTCCAAAAAGTTCGTAGCCCTAAATCTGAAACAGCCGGTTTGTAATAGTGACGCACCAACAATGAGTGTTGTGTAGAGTTAGACGTAGCATTGTATTCAGGTACTGGAGCACGGGGCTGTGTCGGCCCGAAAACGCATCTATCTTCAAAAAAGTTTTATAAATCCCGCTGAAATGCATTAAAAACTATCTCTATCTCCGTTGATTTAGCATAAGCTCTTACACATTTAAGTGACTGTTTATATGCCATAGGCAGTAACAACTTCCAAGCGATTTCTCAAAGTGTGTGCGTGCCTCTCTCTATTTTCTTCTTTCTCCCTTTCTAAATTTGTCTTTATGTTCTGTTGTGAATGTGGAGCTCTGTGAATGTCCACGTATCGTTAGTGCACGCACATGAATTACATTATGGTCCAGAAAAGTAAGCTAGACCTTGAAAATAGAAATAGATCACCTTGATTACCCCAGCGAACAATAAGTTGTATGAATGTGTGTGCGCTCTACCAGTGGATAAAAACACGCAGGTAAACCAGTGCATTTCGTGTATAGAACAGGACCCCCACTTAAATAACCTCTCAATTCTACCAATATAAAAAAATTGACGATGCAAGCGTTGCGCTTGTAAAATTCGGCGTGAGTGAACACACACATAAATATATACATATATAATAGAAGTGTACGTGGGTACAAGTGTATGCTGCAGTTTTGCATTCATGTGGCTGACCGTGTGTGAGCAAAAGCAAGGCGTGTGACTTGAAGGTTGGGACACAACTTTATTTGTGTGGGTGTTCACGTCATTGATCACAACTGTGCATGTGTTCCATAGCACTATTGAGTGCAATGCAGGAAATGTAAGGCATGTGCGTGACTGACACTACTAATCAAACCATTTTTTCCAGATGCACTCAACGATATTAGTTCATCGCTACACAAACGTAAAACTTCTGTTAATTGTTGCATACTTCACAATTGTTTAGACTTTAGATGCTATAATTTGCATTTATGTCCCTTACTTAGGAGCTGTTGTATTACATAAGGCCACTTAATCTTAAAAATATTTTGTGCTTTCCGAAGAATGTTATTTTCTGACATTTACGATCAGTTTCTTATGGATTTTGAGTTACCTCAAAAGCTTTCATGGTATTCGTGTTGGAGCACAAGCACCGAATTCAACGGAACTGAAGCAAGCTACACGCTCACTATAGTACATTCATCCTAAAATTCTTCCTTCGTTGCTTGAAAATTATCTCCGACTGCACTTCAAGTTATATTGTGAGCACGGAGGATAATTAAAAGTGTTATTGTTAGAAATGTACTTTTGAGAATGCAGTTATAGAGTGCAACGCTTAATTCAACAAACATACAGACTGACCGACATTTAAAATATTTTTTCTGTTCTTCTATGAAAAAAGAATATAGTAAAAGACAGCATTTTCCATTTTTCATACTGATATCAGCGGGAGGCTTACTGGTAAATGATTTATCAAGTCAATAGTTTTGATGCCGTAATTAATTTTAATTTTGAAGCAATTTGGCTGTTCCCTATAAGCCCTAGTTATAATACCTAGTTTTAAATTTGATTGCATTTGAGCAGGAGACTACTAATTCTTAACATATGTGAATGACGAGAAAATATTAATACATGTTAGAGTACAGAATTACTGCGTATGTTGCTCACTCTACTATATTCTTTATACTGCAAAAGATAGTAACAGCCTTGACGCCCGTAGGCTCTATCAGCTCTGGTATTGCTGTACCTAAGCATCCAGTACAATGCTTTCTCAGCAAGTATTAAATTCTGCCGAAGATTGAGGGCACACAGAACATGCATACAATGTTCTTCAAAAATTAGACAATTTGTAGAAGACACATAAAAATTCGAGAAGATCCACATAAGATCCGTTCAGTGACCAGAGATGCTAGCGGAGAGCTGAGTCACAAGCTGTACAAGCCTCCAGCACGAGACAGAAACATAAGCAGAATATGAAAGGGAAAAGAAGAAAAGGAAGTTGAAGAAAGGTTAAGGCTTAAATGTATCAGAGCAACTTGCTTACTTCGTTCATGAAAGATTCATTGAGATTGAGGTTTTTCGTCTCTGTACACTTTTCTGATAGACGATAAATTAGAACTTATCCTAGAAGGAGATTACAATCTGAGAGAAGAAGAGAAGTAAGACGACAATACTATGAACTCTGATTGCATTGTACTACTCAAGCCTGGACACACACACTTGCTTCATGTAAGCGCTGAATACGCAATTCCTCCGGTCATCACTCATCCTAAATGACAGACTCACAATTAAACTCTAGAATTGTAATGCACAATAGAATGGGAGCTGCTTAGCTCCTTGACTGTTCTAAGTAAGTAAGGTAGTAATACGAAGGATTTGTAAAATTAAATTATTTATAAATTCCTTTACGACTTAACTGTCCATTAAAGCTCGCATGAAACTTAAATTTGTGCAGTGGGCAAACACTGAAAAAGTTAGGGCAACAATCCCCTACAGCCTACAGTAATAGACTGGCAGACTAACAGAGTGACAGACAAGCTCAGTGGCAGACAGGTTAGTAGGCTGTCATTAGTTACGCTGTTTGATTGTCTGACAAGCACGCTGATTTTAAACATCAATACAAACTAGTAGATTTACAGACAGAAAGTTGGTGGCATAAAGTGTTGATGCAGGAGCGGTGTCAAGCATACCTGCTAATAAGCAAGAGTGCTGTCAGTCGAGCAACAAATCTGCCTACTACATATCATAGGGTTGGATAAGAATGGGCTTTTAACTCTTTCGGTACCATGATGCAAATATCAGAACCTTTTCAACATATTTAACATCAAATTTAAAAAGAGATGCTTTGTGATGTTTTACGGTCACTGCATTGTCCTGATCAAACTGTAGCTTGCACTGCCCTACCAGCGTTTGCACAGACACACGTGTTGCTCTGCATCTTAATAGGCGAAAAATGACTGCGGCTACCAGAGATGCCGTCGGGACCGAGAGGGTTAAACTGAGAATAGTACATTAGTCAAACATGATTTAGTAGGGCTACACATGGTTTAGCTGCACTTTCACGATTGTTCAATTAACTAGAACTGGAAACTCAACTGGAATCCCTTGTGTCACTATAAAATTAAACTCTGAGACTGAAGCACCACTGCACACCAGAGCATTGCAAGGTTACTTTACATGATCTTGAGAGCTGTTTTCATGCAAACAAGATCTCCTCAGCTCATGTGAAATACATTTGACTCCATGTTTCTCGTCATTAAATACTTCGGTGATGAAGATGATCTACATATTAAAACAATTAGATCATTCCTGTGAAATTTTCCTAAGTGAAGTGCACTTCTATTTTCATGGTACAGTAGTTTACTTCTGTGACTCAACTACTACGTCACGTCTTTATTCTACCTCACCACAGTAGTTCTGACAGACGCTAAGTGTACACGAGTGACTATCACTTGAATAGTCAAATGATTTATATTTTACGAACTGAAATCAATTATACTTGAAATTTTGTTCTTCAGTGTTTAATTTGAGTTCACACAATATCCAGCGTGAGTAAGCACAAACATTTTTCCTATCGTAAATAATAATTGAAAATATTCGAATAATGCTGTCAGTCGAATAAGCCTCGAAAGTTTTTTTGTTTTCTACCCTACGAAGACAACCGAGAGATTGGAAGCTTTTGAAAATATTACCACAAAAAATGGAGGCATCACATTCGCTGTTAACTGACTCAACATAAAATGGCGCGTTAAGTTTTTGTCAACTTTCGCTTTGTGTGAACTTGAATGTTTTGGAGCGTATTTTGAAGCATCGCTTGAAAACAATAGTTTGATATAGTACTTCCATTGCTCCTCTCCAAATTTTACAGTAAATTATTGAAAGTATTATTGCTTGTTTTCTGCAATCGTGGAAGAGAGCGTGAAGTGTAGGAAGTTTGTATTATTGAATTGAACGAGAACTCTTGCAAACTCCAAAGATTTAAAACTCAGAGGGATCTTCAAACACTGATTAATTTATTGACATATGAACAACCTGTATTATGTGCTGCCAAAGAGAACACTGCAAAGTTAATTTCTAAAATTTAATGCAGCCAATTGATTTTACGGAAAGTGGGCAAAATCTAGAAAGAAAATATGCATGATTTTCAACTGATGTACCGTGTTCTAGGTGCTGACTTTCATTACGAGCATCGCTATCTCTTTCTTACAGAATATCATGTTGGTGAAATGCTTCCAGTTTAAAATGCAAACTGTGATGCACAGCACGTAGGCAACTGCGTCCGTTATTGAAGACCCCAATTGTGTAGCAGACGCTGAGTAACGCACAGAGAAAGAGAGAGAGAAGGCAACCACCGTACATGCCGGAAACAGCACCGCACGAGCCACCAACCAACAAACCGTTCTTGTCCACAACATCTAGCATTCCAGGCGTGCTTAAGTCCTTCTGAAAACTCAATAATTTCTTCGATTAGTTTTAGCACCAGAATGAAGCTCAAATTAATTTGTACATTTTTAAAAGCGTGATGTGCAGTTGTAAACAGAAAGTCATGTTTACGTAAAAGCGTTTCTTTAGAAGCTTCTGTAAGGTACGCTGTAGTTCTCTTATCAATACAAATTCCTCATTGATGCAGAAGCTTACTTTATTTGCTAAAATGCACTGTAATAATATAGTTGACAAAATCTAAATGATGTTAAAGACTGTTCTTCAGCAGAAATCAATAACTACTAACATTATGCCCCATGTGTCTCGCGTTAATATAGCGTATAAGTTATTTCATCATTCGATTGCTTTGCTAAAAGTCAGTTAGTACATGAGTTCGAGCTCGAAAACACCATTTCAATGCTTCGATTTCTCCATTGTTAAGAAGAAAGAAAAAATTTATTTATAATGGAGAATGGGGATGCTATACGGAAATATAGGAGGCAGTTTTCAAAACGTTTCCAAACAAACCAGGAAGCAAGAAAGCAAGCGTGGAAGGTGATGACGCCGTGAGACTTCCAGACGTCTATGATCTCTGCTAGCCTTCCCGCCAATTGCGTGGGGCGGTGAGATGGCTTGCTGACTGGCTGCGAGGTGGTCTGGAACTGGCTGATGAAATGGCTTTAGATGCTGGATGGCTGACAAGCTGGCTGAGGGTGGCGTGGAGACAAGAGTCAGTGACGGTCAACTCAGAGTCTCTGATGATCAGCTAATAAGCCAGGCATGTTGGGAGGCTGCGCAGTGAAGAAGGGAGGGGCAGAACTGTGGCTTCATCCCACTTCAAAGTAGATACAGCGAGCGTCACACAGTGTGACGAGCAGCGCGGGCTCAACTCACTTTCCTTTCATACAAAAACATCAGTAGCTGTTCCTCCAGTCCATGGTTGAGCAATCCTTTCTTTGGATGAGACTAACAATGAAAACATCTTAGGAAATGCATAAATCTTATTATGAAGTTTTAGGTTCTGATTCATTGGCTGCACATTGGAAGGAAAAGCCGTTATTATAATACAATATATGCATATACTTTTAATGTATAACGCAGAAAACGGTAAAATATAGTTTAGACTGCACTCTCACACCTGAAGTTATATGGCTTCAAAAGTTATACTGCGTATAACAAGCAGCGCAGAGTACAACATTTAAGAGTTAACCAGGCGATGTGGATCTACTAATTAGCTCATTCAACTGTGCATGTATTATCATTTGGTTGTATTTCTTGAGAGGACAAGTCCATTGAAGCTAGAAGATTTATTTAGCTCTTCTGGACATGTGCACACGCATGTTTCTCTTTACGTATAACTTAAAGAAATAATACGGCTAAATTACATAATTATGAAACCGTGCCACAAAGTTTTCTAGTTAACACTGCCCCTGTGTCAAGTGACAACAAGGCTCATGTTCCTATAATAGTTATCCCACAAATTTGATAGCTTGTCCGTAACTGCTCCAGTAAACTGGCTTACCTCCTACACCACACAAGTAAACTGGCTTACCTCCTACACCACACAAATATCATCATAAGCTGCTGAGAACAAGTGATGCAGCACATGCTTGTTTGTAATGACAAACCTGATGTCAAGTCAAGTTTTTGTTCATTTGCATTTCAAATTTCATTGTTGATAAAATAGTCCAGCATGGAATTTATTTTTACCAAGGTTGCCGCTATTGGACTTAAATTCTTGTTTCTACACTCAATACGACATAATTAATCAACAGAAAAATAAAGTCACTGTGTAAAGGGACCAAGAAATATGTATGCAGGATGAAATAATAATGATGAAGTCCATGTACAGATGATTTTTTTCACGTAAATATTAGCTAATTACGGAAGAGAACTGACATATATTCAAAAACTTGATCAAGTGTAAGCTTGTTTTCACAAAACTACACTTACTACGCACTTGAACATACCCACTCGTAATGAGTATCTCATGGCGAACACGAACTGCAGCACAGATGATTAGTAGAGCTATAATTTCCCTGCAGAACTCGCTTTCTTGTGTCAGCACTCGAGTAAGAAGGTCTCCTACGAGCCAGCTAGCAGTCATACACCTTACGCTCCAGCAAGCTTCCCCTACTCAGCCCCCAAATCGACCGAAGTGCTCCCACTCACCTTCCCTACCCTGCTACAGCAACCGTGAGCAGCAGCAACCCAGCACAGGATTACAACAGCCCCCTGGTCGTCACTCGGAGCAGCAAGTCCATGCTCTCCTTCCTTAAGAGAACTAGTCATTCATTAACACTTGAGCTTTTGACTGTCATTCAACCTCAAAGAAGCTGATGTTAGAAAATATCTATCAGTTAAATCATCCATGTATCTAGGATAGACTTGATACGAATTAATTGGTATGCGGTGAGCGTTCATCTGATATTACTTCAAAGTTGCTCGTTCACTGGATAGATGTTGCATGCTTTCAGTTCATTACATGTTCAGTCTATGTATGAGGTAGTGAAGTTGTCAAGGCTGAGTGAGTTTTAACACTGTTTTACTTTAGGTCCCCGCCATGGATTTGCAGAATATTAATATCCAGACGTACAAAGTTAACGTAAAACTAAGCATTCAAATCCGGGAACACTAAACCGTATTTTCAAATTGGCATGACTTATACTCTTAAAGCATACATGAGCGTGAAGGAAGTAATGAAAATCTCTTAAATGCTTAACGGAATTGCTACGTTCATGCTCTCACAATTATTTGAATATAGAGTACTACATCACCAACGACGATAAAATTCTTTTAAAAACTTTAGTAAATTGAATTTAGTAAGAATAATTATTCTGATAGTCTTTTTACGGTTCCACTGTCCATTCACATTGAAGGAACAACTTGTAAATATTCGCAATGTCGTCTTTGTTGTTCGTATTTTCTTAAACGGAGGGTGAATTACTTGGAGAGCTTCTTTTTTGGGCTACTTTTTCTACTCTTTTTGAGGCCAGACTATATCACACGTGGTTCTCTGTCGCATACGCAATAAATATGTTAAAAATGATAAACTCCACTCGAGAACTCTGGTACGATAGACCACTTCAACAATGTCTTGGCCGTCTTCATGACCGAAGAAAATAACAATAAATAATCAACGAATGGAAAAAGCTTCTTAACTGATTCACAAACTGTGTTGTTTTATTTGTGCTAGTAAAATCTCCAACGTCCGCCAAGGGGAAAATTGTTGAGTTTTTAATTATGAAATGGAATGCAACCTGCAATATGAGATGCTGACAGAAATCATTCCTGAGAGCATGATGTATGATGTCAATAGTTTATTGTGTCTCACAAAGACAAACAGATGCAGCTACTCAGGTGTATTTGTACTCACTACACCACACAAAACTGATTAAACATTCTCTAATATGTTAACTGGTTAACATTCTCTAAATATCATAGTTTACGAAGTTCCATTTCCAAGTAGTGGTAACACATATGTTAGGGCACCTCATTAGTTTACGATGAAAAAACTTCAATGCTAGATTATATCACTGCTATTATTCATAACAAATTCAGGATTACGCCCCATTTCAGCCGATTGAAGGCAATTCTCAGAGTAGAAGTCGGTAAAGGTTTAATTTAAATGGCACCATGAAGGTGCAAAATGTTAGTGTCACAGTTCGCACAGCCAGCTACGTAAACTATAAAAGGCATTCTGAAAAAATGGAAAAAGGTGAAAAAAAGTAATAGAAACGAAAAACTCGTGGAAAAAGTCGGTTGCAAGAGAGAAGAGAAAGCAAGAGAAGAGGTAGCTGATAGCAACTAGGGTTTTCCTTGAGGAACCTTAAATTCCTACAATTCGCTGAACGACGATCCTCTTCACCGTATTCACGTAGGGTAGAATTTCATTTATACATATAATATTGTTTTCTTATTTGCAAGCCAAATGATTGATTCTCACTAAATGAAAGTTAATTTTAGTAAATCAAATTTCTTAACGTACGCTTGTTCAATTTCGATGTAGAAGTAAGGCTAAGCTATAGAGGGTGTTAAAAGGTATAGGGTCTAAGGGTCTATTGATCAGGGTCTAAGCTTTACAGGCAGTTAAAAACGAGACGCACAAATATTGACTGTAGACAAAGACACGTAAAATACCTACGTTTTGATGACTACCAAATGATATTTTAAAACTTCGTAGCTTTCTAGATACTGAGGTTTAAAGTGCTAACTGTTGGGCCAAGTATGTTACATTTTAGTGTCTCTAAAGACTAAAAGGAAAATTTCAAATGAA
Organism: Trinorchestia longiramus; assembly: GCA_006783055.1. NCBI lineage: Eukaryota > Metazoa > Arthropoda > Malacostraca > Amphipoda > Talitridae > Trinorchestia > Trinorchestia longiramus. Next base: position 273,613 of record VCRD01000375.1, read on the forward strand.
ATGCTACCGATAAATCTGACAATACTCGATTACTAAGTGTTTATGAAATAGTTCACGTTGTGGGGGAGAAAGAAGAGGAATGCTTAGGAAGCCTTAGAGGGAGTGGTTATACATGGATTCTTAGTAAAAGAAAAAAACGAAGCCTACACTCAGATGGTGTTAGTACTTCTGGAAATACCATGAACTCGGATGAAATTAAAATCCATTTTCTCCACTACAACCTGAACTTTCTTGCTCCTAGTTGTGACACTCTAAGTGGTGAACAAGGAGAAAGGTTTCACCACGCTATTCTGTAATGGAACACAGAGGACCGCTCGAATGATGCTACTATGCTTGTGGATAACTGTTGGTCTGTGTATAGGAATGCTCTGGAATTCACTTACAAGTGGCAAGTCAAAAGAAAACGATCTCACGAAGCCACCCCATGACTCTCTTCACATTGAACCACCTGCCAGGTATTCATCTATCAATGTAGAACTCTTACGATGTAACTGGCATCATGAAAATTAAAAATTAACTTTCAAGGATTTCTATATATGTAATTAAAATGTGACGTTTCCTCTTCAAGCGTTAAAACATTGTTTTAGATTGAGACATATGTTTCATTTTACGGGTTTGTTTCAAGTTGAAATGGACGAAAGTAAATTCAAAGTTCAGTGACGGCGCCCGTACGTCGTAAAAAATTTAAAAATTAGGTGAACACTATTTTAGGTACTAGTAGACCCACGCGTGAAAATTCACGTGTTTCTTTTGAATTTTTTTCGTTTGATTTGCCAGTGGACGCTGGCTTTGCGAAGGAGTTTCTACATTGAAGGATGTACCTTTGGTATCCACAATACAATGCTTACAATACATGTATACCCTACCGAATTTCCTCCTATCTAAATCCTTAAGAGCGCCACAGAAAGACGGACCAAGCAACAAACTGTGTATTATTATATAGTGGAATTATTTGTAATCCACTACAGGCAAGAATATTGGTGCGAAACTAGCGTACAGTAGAGTGAGACAAATTCCATACGCTAACATCTCTATAGCAAAAAAGAATTTGTTGGTTTAACATTGGTGTAGTCAAATGGTCTTTCAAAAAATAAGTAGTGTAACTGATGAGGTTAATTTTATTGACCTATAAATATCGTCAGACAATGGACTTAGTCTGAGAACACTAATGAAAGCTTGTACATCTTATGACTGAAGAGTTTACAGAATTTTAATTTATGTAATGAACAATAAAAACGTTTACTAACAGTTTCTTGATTAAAACCCTGAACAATTTTAGTACCTGATGCCATACGGAACTCGAAGAGAAAAAAGTGGGGAGTACATGTACTTTAGTATCATAAACTGATCTGATCACTCAGCAATCTGAAGCAATAAAATCTGTAGCAGATCTTAACTCATCATAACATGGTGGCCCTGAAGCTGAACGTTTTTACTCATCCTACATTCAATATCTGATTCACACTATAGAGTCCATTTCAAGTTATTTTTCTTACTGAATAATGATAATTTGTAACAAAACTAGGTACAGTAGCTGGCTGAGCAGAAACCGTGTGGTGCAGACTACCTCGAACTGAGGTGTAGGCGGTGCTACACAGACACGCTGTCATCCTGAACTCCTGAGAGGAGTTTTGGATTCCTATCTCTGACAAGCGGGAAGCATGCAAATTAAGTTGTCATTCCTACGCAGTAAACCGTCCCTCTGTTGGAGCAACCAGGGAAAAATATATTGTGCATTGTACATCGATGTGAACGAGTCATGATGCATTATTGAAGTGATGAAAACGCTTGAAACTAGTCAATTTCGACATTCCAGGGCCTTGGTGCGTTTTCAACGAAAAGTCTGCAACAATGACGGAGATAATAACTTATTTTATTCAAGCAAATCACCATAATTATTGAGAGCTGGCAAAGTGACAAATAAAAATTATGATTCTTGAAAAAGTAACACTTTGTCAGGGCAAGCACTTATCATTTCACTTAGAGAAGAGTTTAACCAGTGGTTGTCATGGACCGTAAAGATCAAATTTACTGAAAATTATTTTAATATTGTGTTTATCAGTAATAATTATCTAGTCACAGAAACCATACTATGAACACAATGCTTTCTCCTGACAAGATGTGAAGAGGATTTAAGGAAGAAAACTGTTTCATAATCACTACCAAGAAGCCAGCGACTGTTGTTGATTGTGATGCACTCAGTGAGTAGAACACAAAACTGTGATGCCCAGCGCGCATAACCAAATTTATGCACCACGGAACAAGTATAAGACGTCCATGTAGATGAAATGCGTAATAATTGAAATCTAAATATTGGGTAATATTTCAAACAAAACATGCCGACAAAATTCAATGATTGTGCACGAACACCTTAGCTTGGGTAGGCCATAGCAGTGCGGTGCATCTCTTATGAAATGTTAATTCGTTGTGAGAAGCAACACAGTCACAGCAAAATTTGTTAGCACAACAATTCGACTTCAAATGTTATCAATATCAATTGTTGACACAGACATTGAAATAACGAAGTTCTAACCTAGAAAACGCGAGTTTTCGAACAAATGTGTGGACTCTCTTACAATGTGTGGACTCTCTTACCAGAACTTTGCTCATTTAAACCAAGAAATTATAATCTCACGTGAGCTTTTTACTGTAAGATGATAGTAATGTTTACATTTTTAAGCTTTAAATAATTCTTAAATGAGTATTCATGTTTGGCAACAGCAAAACTATCGTCGCACTCATCGAACAGACGAGACTGATTTCCTTGCTTTGAGGGTCTAGCCTATATTGCATCAGTACCTCCTACCATCAAATCATTCACGAACATAAATTTAAAACTTAAAACTTTAAGCTCCTATTCAGCAAATTTTAATCTTTGCATTCTCGAGTCCCTCCACACCTACAAATTTAAATCTATTCTAAAAGAATTACATAGGGTTTAGCCTCGCAGAGACATACTATTAAGCAAATACTTTTGATTTCAATTTTTGCCAATTGTCAATGTATTTAGTGAACTATTTTAAATAAGAGATGGTATTTTCAGTTATACCACTCCAAAATATTTCTAGAAAAGAAGCATAGGCTTCAAATATTTATTGTTTTCGTAACTATTCTTTTCGTCATCTTCATTAATGTCCTACGCAGTGAAACAATATAGTTTTACCATTATTCATTAAGCAATTATGGCAATTATCTTCATTGATTGGAACTGAGCATAAAGTACAGATGCAAACTACTTATAAATTATTTAAATGAACTGAGAATTAGGCATCGTAAAGTATTAATGTAGACGAATCAGGAAGCTCCAGTGTTTGGCGCTCTATGTTCATGCGAGATAAATACGACATATCCATGAGAGATATGTTGAATACATATTTATAAAAGGTAGGCACGCAGTACTGAGGTGCTAGGACTTGAAAGCAGCATGAAACATGCATGGGAGAAGCAAGAAGTAGGAGTAGGAGTGAACAGAGAAGTAAGCGTAACTCACAAGGGAGATGTGAAGTACGGTGGCTGCAGTGAACAGCACGAGAGGCAAGCAGAGGCGCTGCTGCTATCTGATAAGTAGCTCACACCGAAACCTCCAAGCCATATCGACCCAACGTCAGCCAGGCTGGCACCTGACTGTGGTAATGTGGACGTCAGCCAGCCTGGCACCTGACTGTGGTAATGTGGACGTCAGCCAGCCTGGCACCTGACTGTGGTAATGTGGACGTCAGCCAGGCTGGCACCTGACTGTGGTAATGTGGACGTCAGCCAGGCTGGCACCTGACTGTGGTAATGTGGACGTCAGCCAGGCTGGCACCTGACTGTGGTAATGTGGACGTCAGCCAGACTGGCACCTGACACGCAGTAAACATTTGCCTGAGAGGCACTTGTCTTGATGACGTCCTTAATGTAGTCGTCAATGTTGGAAACATTTTAAGCTCTAAAATAAGGAAGTGATTATGTCACATTGTGCCTTGTGCTAGTGACGGTGTTGACCAGTACGACTGGTGCGGTTGTTTGCTCTGCAATACGTGCACTACCTGAACAATGTTCTCGTAAATCTTCTTGTTGCAACAGAGTGTGGGATGCGATTAAAATCACACTGATTTTCGGATTACTAAGGAATAAACAGTGAGTTTATCAAACACATCTTACACGTAAAATATATACAGGAGTATCATATGCTTTGGTAGGCAACATATATATAAGACAACTCACTAATGAACTGAACTTGCTTAACAGAAATATTTATATTAGAAACAAACAGCACGTCAGTACTTGATTTAGCTAGCACTAGCAATACTCAACACAACACTTGCCAGCGAGACTGTGTGGTCAGCAATGGGCGGTCTCGGCATCAGAAGACATGTTCTCTGAAACCACAATTGAAATTTGTACGCTCGTATCATAAGTACTAAATGCAGTCGGTCGGACGGTACTGGACTTTGAAGTAACTAAGGTTTTACTAAGTCAGGAGCATACGAACTATACTGGACCACCCCTGTGTTAGTTATTGCACCTTTTTAACTCAATTTCAAGTAACCCTTCAAAGCTACGCGATGTTTCTTTTAGATTCTTACAGAATCTCCAAGTGAACTTCGCAACCATGTGAAATTCCTCACAATTTTCAGGGACCATTTCCATGAATGAATTTACGTGCGAGTTTCATGCTTCTGACAGGTTTGATGCTGGATTGTCAATATCAACAGCAATCACATTGGATAATGCCAATGAGTGCATTAAAATCGAACACGTTTGTACAGAACACTGCATGCCAGCACTAGAACTTAAAAAACTTGATCGTAGTCACAACGGCCAGTCTTTTCACTTTCTCTCTTTCTTTTAATAACGAAGAAGTCTACAATAACTTATTAGGTCCATTAAGAGAAAAACGACCCATCAAATATAGACAAACAAAGTTTCAACTGAAATATTCATAAAAATTTGTTCAAACATTCACATGTTCAATAATTATCTTTACATTCTAATGTAAAATCAATTATTTACACTTACATTCCGTTTTATTTACAATTTTTGCGTATTAACGAAATTGTATTAATATTCACATCAATGACGTAAATATTTATGAACTTCTCGGGTGATGAATAGAAGCGCATTTTATGTCTAATTTCTTTTAATCGAGCTATTGAGCAGATTTCTGTAAATTACTTTGTGCTGTTTTCGTGGTGCTGCCGTACATTTTTATTTTTGATTGTGAAAACATGGAAATTTTTACTCTCACAACAATGCTGTTATAGTCCAGAGCTTGGTAATAGAACGAGATACTTTTTTTCTCAATGAAAACTAGTTCGCATTTTACTACTTCTTTTGAACAAATGTGTCACGACTTAGAAAACATATTGCACTTATATTGCTGACGCATAAATATAATTTTCCTAGTATTAACTATGGAGAGAAATTCTGGAAAGTGGATTTTCAACATTCGTTTTATCATGCATCATATAATAGAATCCTGGGCAACGCCGGAACAAAATGCAACTAATTTAATACATTGAACCTAGCAAAGGAAACATGGCAAGCACCGTCACTCTTCAGAGAGTACTCATCCTACGACACATGCGTTCTATACTCTCGCTTAGCGTTTACAAAACTATCGAGAGGTCAAATTAATTAATATTTTCAAAGTACCTACACCCATACAAGCTTATTTTGAGTTTAGTGTTTAGTCAAGTGATTTAAAAATTGAAGCTGCATGAAATATTACGCTTTACTTGTTCTTCTGCCATAACTTGTGCACAATATAAACCGCCATCACTACGTAGTTCTAGAAACCAAAATTGTCAGGGATACTCCTGCAAAAATCATGCACTCAAAATAGAGCTGGCACGAAAAAAGTCGTGGGCTGGACGCAGCACTACGCTATGATTGCGCTTCAGTGGAAGTGAAAGTGGGCACTCTGACTGAGGGGAAGTTGTGTTGCTTGAGAAAGATGACTTCCCAATCCATGGTCCAGAAATTTAGCAATACAGTGATCGGATTGCTTTACATTCCTCATGCCAAAATAATTATGAACTGGTTTTCGAAAGAATTCTTAAATAATAGTCTTTGACAGACCATCAGGGAATGACTGATAAGTTTATGCTGAAATGACTCTCCAAAAATACAATAACAAATAATCAAATACTAGAGTTAATTCAAGTGAGTCTATTTCTCGTTACAATGACTTCGTAGTTCTGAACCGTTTACGTCTTGTCCTTCATTTGCTGGTATGGCATTAGAAAATGTGTCGCTTACAACATAC
>VCRD01000375.1:281255-315854 GCA_006783055.1 Trinorchestia longiramus
AGGGTAGAACAGTGTCAAGAAAGGGATAAAAACTGGTGTTATAGCAAAACAAACAACAGCATACTGTATCGTTATCGAGCATAATAGAGGGAGCAACAGAAGTAGTAGGACTAGCACTAGCACTAGCACTAGCACTAGCACTAGCAGCAGCAGCAGCTGTACTCAGCTGACGCCTCTCCGCCTCCCAGCTTTTCTTCCGTCACCGTCCGTCCATGTTATTGATTTCCCGAACTCGGCGAAAACTGGTGTGAACATCCACTGCATTCTGCACTCCGTGCCCACTCTTTGTACTCCGTGCCCACTCTTTGTACTCTGTGCCCACTCTTTGCACTCTGTGTCCACTTTCTGCACTACGTACCCATTCCCTGCTCTCTGTACCCACTTTCTGCACCACGTGTCCACTGTGCTTACTTTCCTGAAACTTTTTCAAGAGCGTGCACAGAGTGAAGTTACATTCAAGACTGACGTACATGGCATGTGTATGGTGGTCCAATACTGCTTTCAGTCGCCACTCTTCACACACATTACCTCGTCTTTATGACACTTGACTTTCCATTTGGATATCATTATTAGAATATTCAAATCCTATATACACTTAGTTCAAACGGTTGTCATGGTAAAATTTTATAAAAATTAAGATTCAATTCTTCAAGGGATAAAAATTTTAGTGTTTTGCATAGTACAGCCCGCCACATTAAGCAATAAAAAAGCTCTAGGTTCTTAATGGGACGAAATAATGAAGTTAAAAGCAGAAAAAGATACAGAAACGACTACACTAGCGTAAGAGGTTGATTCCATGGGGCGCTCATTCTTCACGACATTGCAATGAGAAAAAGGAAATGTTCGTTCAACCTAAATTCAAAACTAAATCGAAAACAGCATCCTGGAACAAGTGTTGCTGAGTGTGCAGTGATCAACCTCGAGTTCCAGCACTGACTGAGCAGCACTAACTTAACCGTTGAAGAGGACAGACAGCAACCCACATCGTGTGGATGCTTGGCCCGAGTACATGACTACGTTGTAGTGTTGGATAGCTGAGTCAGAGTAACAGTGACGTCACTAGCTGGGTATTCAGACTGACTTTTGGGTTCAGTTTATTGCAGGAATGGTTTCTTTGAGGGTAAAGCTTGTTATTCTTTTACCCTACAGGAAGAACGATTATGCAGGAATATTGAGCAAATAAATGTGTTGCGCGACGTAGACGAAAATTAATTCTTGAAAAGTATCAACGGGTGCAAATAATGTTCCAGAAAGAGCACATAATTGGTGAAAAATAGTATAAGTAGTTGATAAGGTGTTCTATGAATTGAAATAGTAGAAGAAATTTTCTGGCTCCTTTCCTAAATTAACCAATAAACAATGCATACAAAATTAAGACAAATTAAGTCCCTAACTTCCAAAAATATGCCTAAAAACTCATCTCTAATATTTTGGACATGATCCAAGTCAAATATTCAACCCATGTTTGAAATTTCAAAAAAAATTCTTGCTTAATCTGTCTAATGTGTTAGACAAATAACTAAAGGGGTTAATAAAAAGTGAAAATTACTTTATTCTAAAAGAGGAATTAAGTACGCTACGAGCAGTGGGATTTTTTGCGTTAAATGCTTCCTTGTATGCATGACTGATTTAGCCTCTAGTGTGAACTCCCCTGCCTCTTCAATACCAAAGAATGAAAATAATTCTTGGATCTTCGTTCAAGAATGAAGTCCAATGAGCACACGGGATTGGCACCACAAAACATTCGTTAATTTTACGTCTTGCATATCCTTAAGTTTACATCAACGCTTAGAATATAAGTATTTTAGAGGGCTTAAGTGATCTCATTACTTCACCTTATAAGTAATATGACGAACTCATTGCTACTAGGAATAAATGATGGGCAAGTACTGATTCTTCAAGTTTGGATCTCTAAGAATAAAACCTCTAGAAGCAATTAATGAATCTGTGTACACAGAATATGATGGAGAAGAAGTTGAGAATGAATGATCATAAACAGTTTTTATAGTCGAAAATTCATTAAATGAATGATTTAAGTAGAACGATGATGAATGAGACTAAAAACATTCATGAGTTATGCTACAGGCACATTAATCTGATAAGCTTTTCTCTTCATTCCGAGAATAATAAGAGAACTAGAAAGCAAGGCACCTCACAGGTACGTAAGCATCACTGAATACTTCACAATCACTGATAGATAACGAGTTAAGACGCCGATACGACTGAACCTCATCTTTTTCATTGGGTTTAATTCATCTAGACGTGATCTGCACGTGAATTAGACACGATTGTTTAAAAATAGTTTGCAGCGTCCGAAATGTTAAAGGAGTACTTTGAAGAGTTGCAAATAATGCTCGTATGAAGAAAGAACTCGACAGCATACACTTTAGCTGCAGGTTGTTTCAACGATACAACCATCAGCCACGAGAACATCATACATCATATGATCTACAGTTTTGCTCATACACTTCCATCAAACTCCTCCACAGGCTGCAAATTGAGTCTGGCTTTGGTGGGTCATGATTAGAAATTAATAAATTTACAATTTAAAGCCAATGTTTTATCATATCTCATGTATCAATTTCATTTGGAATATACTCATATTCTTATACGGACTCCTACGCAAGTAAGTCATAGCTCCAAGGTACGCCGTCACGGACAGACATCTGAATTCCGTTCTACATGAAGCTTAGGAGGCTTCTGAGAAGCATGAGGTTCCAAAATGTGGCCTAGGACAATGCTAAGCAGCGTCACCACCTTCAGATGTAGGAGTACGCAGCTTACACTCACAGTCACTGCCATCTCATCTACACGTAAATAAAGCTTCCTTAAAAGTTGCGAACGAGTCTATCCATGCGGAAATTGAATGCTCTATACCATCATCCTTGATGCTTTAAGATCATCACAAAACTTCCTGAATACTGTTAATAGCATTAAGTCAGTTAATATCTCATCAGTGAACAGCATCAACACAATATGAAAGAAAAGAAGAAGCAAAGATTACAACAGATTCGATGATATGAAACACCATCAACACAATTAAGTGGAAGGATCCTACACTTGCAAAACAGCAGCTTTCTTTTATAAAAACTAAGTACTTGGTACCTGCGAGTGAAGATGGATGACTGAGTGTGAGTGTAGTAGCTATTTCGCCTTCCTCCTCTCTATAATAGCTCTGGTGCCTGTGAGTGATTGGTATCTGACAGTATGGGACTTTGGTAGTAACCCAAGTATGACTCACTTGTTTTGTTCCTGTTACCATATTCCATTCCATTCTAATATTCAGAAATTCAAAGCACAGGAAGTTAAGGGAAGCACCAGGGCAGTTCTCAGATGTTTCTGTAAAGAACTCTAATCACAGCATTTGATTCTGGAACTGAAAGCTTAATAATGAACAAACTGGTATCGTGGATCTTTCTGTCCAGTTGGCGGGAAAACCGGGATATCGAAAGAAGGTTCTCGTCTAGTTGATCGTACGACCTTGATGTTAGTAGGAGCCTGAGGCTCACACCTAGAATCAACAGGCTGCTCAACCAACATGTGTGTACAGCCTGCGAAGGTCCTTGCTATACAGACCTATGGATCATGAGTTGTAGTCCATGCGTAAATCATGACGTAAGAAGCATTAGTTTTACTACCACAGTTTCTGTAATGACTGGGAGAGGAAATAATTTCTAAAATTAAAAATAATTATCATTTTCATAATTATTTCATACCTTGGCTACATACAGTGCAAGTGGCGAGGGAAGGCATGGCAGGGGATAAGGTTAGTACGTATCTTTGTAAGTTTAAACAATTCTATTTTATGCGCAGTCGCATAAACCGTTTAAAATCATTTAAAAAATTCAAATCCAACGACTCCACACATTGAAACTTACCGTAATGGTTTCCGTAATAGGACTTCGTAAGCTTAGTCATTGTGTTCCGATAAGATGTAAACCAGAATGTTGTTTGTGTTCCAATTCTGTAGATGTCTGTTACTAGCCACAAGTAGAAATCTTTGAGTTTCCTAAAGTCAAATAGGAAATACTGTAACTCTTCAGCGAACCTCAAAGCGTATAGACAAGGAAATGCCAAGCATAATTTGGTGAGGTGTAGAGGCTCCGTTAACAGGCAAAGCTGAGGGAGAAAACACAGTCAAGGAACGTAGAAAATACCAGCAAGAGAAGACAACATACTTTCAGAGCACAGAACATGTCCTCAAGGGAGAACATGTCATGATGGGAGAACACGTCCTGAAGGGAGAACATGTGCTGAAGGGAGGACATGTGCTGAAGGGAGAACATGTCCTGAAGGGAGGACATGTGCTGAAGGGAGAACATGTCCTGAAGGGAGGACATGTGCTGAAGGGAGAACATGTCCTGAAGGGAGAACACGTCCGGAAAGGAGAACATGTCCTGAAGGGAGAACACGTCCTGAAGGCTCACACTGGATTCAACATTAATTTTTTTGAGTTTAAATAGGAAATTAAAGGGTGCAAGGATGCAGCACAATATATATTTATTACGATTCTCAGAAAAATTGAAAATGTAATTTTGGCATGAAAGCTCGTACAAGTCTCAACACGCTAAGTGGGAGGGTGTAGAACTCAACACGCTAAGTGGGAGGGTGCAGAACTCAACACGCTAAGTGGGAGGGTGCAGAACTCAACACGCTAAGTGGGAGGGTGCAGAACTCAACACGCTAAGTGGGAGGGTGTAGAACTCAACACGCTAAGTGGGAGGGTGTAGAACTGATATGTGCTGTGATGTTATCTGCTGTAAAATTAAGTCCTGAATATGACAGTAAGTCGAGTAGCAGTAAATTTAGAAGACGACAATTTGATATGACAATATGCCTAGAATTGCAAAAAAATAGCACCTATGTGAATCGATTATGAATCCACTTTACCCACAAAATACGTGGGATTGACTGTGTGTTTCAAAACTAAAATTATTCAAGGATGATAAAATGAAGTTGAAGGTAAAAACAGGGTGCCACATAAGAAATAAATTACGAAATTCAAATTAATTAAAGAAGCAACCGCTACCATCATGTTTAATTTATCTCATATATATAAGTTAACTGTTTACCGGCTTGAAAAAAATTAACGACACATTTTAAATGTTATCTTAGTGTTGTTATAGAGAAACGTACTCGGTTTTACTTACAGTGAAGTAACAAATGAGCTCACGATGAGTTCTAGCACCTAACTGCAATTAGTGACAGTTGTGTTGACTGCTGAACGCTACGTTCTTGTGACTAGAACGACATAAAACTAGCACTCGTGTTTAAGAGAACTAGTAAATTTCTATTCCGGCCATTATGTCACCAAAGTTTGACAAGGACACTCAATATCAAGCTACACCTTCCAAATAATCTCAGATAACTTAAGATCAGTAACTTGCTAGCTTCCACAATGACTTTCAGTAGTGATCCGGCGAGTATTTTTAACTCGTTAGTAGCAGGAATTATTGTGCTCTCATTTAAGAATGGTGATTACAAGCCTCTGTTTCTGGATGAGAAGAAAGAAGGAGGTTCGTAGAGCTCAGGGTCGTGGTGAGGTTGAGTGATCTCCTCACCTCAACCACGACCTTGGCCACTGCACACCAGACAGCTCGCTAGGACAGTCGCCTGCTCTCTGTATCCTGGATACCAGGCACTGCTCTGTTCTCATTCTCCATGTCGTCCAGACGCATACGAGTACACCATCACACTCGTAGCTTCCAGGCACTGGAAACGTGAAGCTGGGTTGTGTATTCTTACTATTTCTTGTGTCAAAAAATAGTTTTACTTCTACAGCAGTGACCTTGAATTGCAATATGATTATCATAATCTGAACTGGATATCTCAGAGAATTCTGTTGCCATGGCTGCTGGAAGACGTGTGGTTGAGTGCAACAATACACAACAAAATATGCACGTGGGATTCCACTCACCAAATCATGGATCTACTTAGGACATCAAACAAAATAAAGAATTTTATTGGTGAAAGAATATCTCTACGACTGAAAGTTATTCTAAAACATTGATTAGTAATCGAAATCTTGAAACAAAGATTGGGAAACACTGCAAGTTCTTACGAATACTATCCAAAAATCTTAGTAGCTTTTGATTTCTCTCGTACGAAAACAAAACACTGAAGATAGATAAATAATTTCCTCATTATTCATGGCAGTCAGGAAATACATTTCAGCTTCTCCAGCCCATAGCGGCTGCTTGCATAGAAAAAGGTTGATAATGAAAACGCCGTACGCTCTTTCTACTTGTCATACGATAGAAAGTAAGCAAAACAAAATAAGGAGAAGTTATCAAAAGAAAGCAAAGAAAATCAGCGCTAGATAATTGGCTGAAGACTGTTATAAATGAGGCAAAATGTGAAAGTTCATATACAAAATACAATAACGGTATATCAATTTATTGATTTCATTGAAAATTCAAGACAAGTTAGTCATACAATTAAGACCACCGAGCGCTATATTCCAACACAAAACAGTTTTATACAAGGCAGATAAGAGCAATTTCACATTCTGCACAAGATAATTCACTGTATACTCCCTCTGGTCAGAAACAGTTGTTGCACAGCCGGAAATCATTCGGGATTTTTGTGTTTTTAAACAATTCATTTCCTGTGTATGATTAAAATGTACAAGAACTAGTGCATACACTACTCTCATTCAAATTCTGTTCAATTAGAAATGGCACGATCATTTCTACTGAAGGAAATTGAAGGGTCTTCTCTCACCAGCCGCTGTAACAACCAAACAATCAAAACTGAAACTGGAATCACTGTAAAAGGTAATCAAACGTATGGAAAGCAAGAATTAACAAACAAAGAACGCTTGGTCATGTTACAAGCCCACCAAGAAAAATCCAAAGATCGTTTTTAAATATTTAGGAATTTTAAGTAAAATTCATCTTTTTCTATGAAATTAATTTGATACTTTAGTCCCTTGTACTCTCTTTTTTTGAGCATGATGTATAACTTTGACAGTATATGTAGGGCATGAGTTAAATTTTTAAACTTTTTCGTCTCCCCACCATCTGTTTACGACCAACATCAAAGTTATTTGCACTAACTGCTTGTGACCAGAGGTAGTAGTAACACGGATGAAGGTTCACCTTGCTGTGCATTGACACGCTCGTAAATTACGAGCAAATGCTTGGGTTGCGAGACCTAGCACTTCTCTGAGCCATTTATACAGTCGGGCACTTTGAAAGAGGGAACAAGCGATGATCACCTCTGCTTCTTTACGTCAAATTTATAATTTGCACAGCTATTGTCGCTTAATATTTCAGAAGATGCTGAGCAATGAGGGCATACTGCTATGAAAGAAGCTGTTCACGCCTCACACAGTTACCAACCCATTTCAAATTACCAACCCATTTCAAATTACCAACCCATTTCAAATTACCAACCCTTTTAAAATTGCCAACCTATTTCAAGTTATAAACCCTTTTCAAGGAATCCCTGCGGAAGTATAGATGTGAACAACACAACTAATTTAAACGGAATGAAACCTTAGTCGTGCTCCCAACAACTCAGTCGCTTGTGAACTACTTCTGTGTTTTTTTCCTACTTCTGTGACAAGATATGAACGCCTGAGTGAATTTAACTCTTCAACTCCAAAAATTACCCAACACCTAGTCAATAAAAAAGCCAAAAAGCGGTAGTAGAAGAAAATGCAGGCAGAAAAGTTACAAGCTAACACCTCAGCTTCATTTACAAGTGAGAAACTGAAAAATTAAATGAAAAACATCGAGTTGTTTCATAATGAAGTAGACCTACAGCTGATCCTTAGAACAAGTGCTGAAGGTATTGTGCTCTACACAGATCTTCCTAAAGATGGAAAAGTCGCCAAGATAAATGGTAAAATAGGTTCGTAGGACAAATTCATCTTCTGAGCAACCGGATGGATAGAATACGACGACAATGACAAACTTTGAGAAAAGTACGATATCGCGTACTTCATCCTGCGAGTAGTTCAAGGAGAATATTGTTATGTACGACACTTATGCCATGTTCATATTCTTTAAATCATGTACGACATTTTTGAAATCAATGGCTTCTACTTTGGAGATGAGAAGTACATTGCTAACCATAATTATGTTATGAATAATTCCATGTTTGGTTGGCAGACAGAGATGACGAGCTGACTTCATAGCATGCAGCTCAGTCTACATGGCTGAGGTACGTAGGATACAAACAGAGACAGTCGTGACGTTACACTCAAGCGGCATTAATTGTCGTAATTTAAATCATAATTTCAGATTTTGAGAGTTTATGTATGCAGGAAAACGTCCAATCAAAAGATTTATACTATTGTTAGGGTAGTATGACATGTTCTATAATAGGTTACACTAGTATACCAGTCTTAGTTATGTTTACACAGTGAAACAAGCAAGACGTATTGTGAACATGTGGTCTGCATAATACAACTGATGGTAGACAATTTGCAAACACCAACTGCTACTTCATGCTCAGCTGGGCAGCCTACCGTAAGCAGGGCAGGGCAGGGCAGCAGAGGGCAGGGCAGAGGGAGGGGAGGAGGGGAGAGAGTCTCGTACGTAAGTTTGGCGTACGCCGATCACGCCCTGTGGGTCTGCAGACTGACTACTCGTACGTATAAATATCTGCCTGTGCTCTCCAACTCCACTCCTGACGGCGGACATAAGCTGGCGGTCGAGCCCCTAAACATCCTCAGCATTGTCAGCTGCCGTCAGCTCTGTTACTGTACACAGCTGACACTCAGCTCTGTTACTGTACACAGCTGACACTCAGCTCTGTTACTGTACACAGCTGACACTCAGCTCTGTTACTGTACACAACTGACACTCAGCTCTGTTACTGTACACAGCTGACACACAGCTCTGCTACTGTACACAGCTGACACTCAGCTCTGCTACTGTACACAGCTGACACTCAGCTCTGTTACTGTACACAGCTGACACTCAGCTCTGCTACTGTACACAGCTGACACTCAGCTCTGTTACTGTACACAGCTGACACTCAGCTCTGTTACTGTACACAGCTGACACTCAGCTCTGCTACTGTACACAGCTGACACTCAGCTCTGCTACTGTACACAGCTGACACTCAGCTCTGTTACTGTACACAGCTGACACTCAGCTCTGCTACTGTACACAGCTGACACTCAGCTCTGCTACTGTACACAGCTGACACTCAGCTCTGTTACTGTACACAGCTGACACTCAGCTCTGCTACTGTACACAACTGACACTCAGCTCTGCAAACTCACGCTGCTTTCATTAACGCTTAAGTCTACTCTAAGAGGCCTTTAATGGTGCTGCTTTTATAGCGTAATTCTCATCTTTAACTTAACAATGACACCAGCAGCCGTATTCCTATCCTTCAATGATTGGTTTGTTAATCTAATCATCTTCCTCAAAGCTGTGATAGCGAACTGCCATTATTTCTGCTGTTACGCAGTTTCTTTTATTCTTGACTCATACAGAGTTGTTCAATACTGCAAGGAACATCACTTCCTTACACCTCACTAACTTAACTCAATGAAGCTTCACCGTTAAGCCACGGATATCAATCTGACCTTAACCGAGTCACCACTATGCCACTACTATGCCACTACTATGCCACTACTATGCCACTACTATGCCACTACTATGCCACTACTATGCCACTACTATGCCACTACTATGCCACTACTATCGTACTCAAGTCAATAGTACATCACTATTGTGTTTTGCTACTATTATACCAAGCTAAAGCAGGCAGGAGAGGCTTTATCACCTGTAACTGAGTCCAATTTAGAATAATTGATCAAATAAAATCAGTACTCTTGGTTCTTCAGTAGTTTTAGATAACATCCAGCACATCAAAAGCTGCCACCAAAGTTCTGGACACTTCGGTGTATGAAGTAGATCAGGTGAAAAAAACGAAAACTAAACAAAATAACTAATAAAGTAACTTCATTTCATTTCTGTAGATGTCGTATTTTCTTCAGTCATAATTATTGCTTGCTAAATTAAAGCAATGAAAGTCCCACATATTGAGCGCAAGGAAATAATATTTTCTCTCTAAATATCAGTCTGGAATAAAAAACATTTCTCCGTTGTTTTATTAACGTTGAACGAGTTTAACTTTATTTTAATAGAATACTTGGGACACCTGTACGTAAGAGGTCCCTTAATATCCACTTTGAGGTTTTGACCTTGACAAGCTTGTAGTTGTCAGCCCTGGTGTCCAGGCTTGTAGGTTTACCTGAGTGTCATACACATGCTCTCAGTTAGTCGATGTTTATTCGTAGCAAGTGGATAACGAAGCTCGCTTCAGCGTTCAGAACAATTAAACAACTCAGCCTAATTGGTAATAATTGAATTGCTTTATATTCTTGAGAGTTTTTCAGGTTCCAGGTTGTGTGGGATGCAGTGGAGAAGAATAACTGGTGACGGAAACACATGCAGTTCAGAGTGTGTCGGCCGGAAGAACTGCTGTCGTGTAGTCCACTGAACGTCTGCCTGCATCGAGCGATACTGGCATTACTGCTACCTTTATTTCTATTTTCTATCCTGGATGCTTTCTTTGTGCATAATTCTGAGGTTTTTAGACCCTTTAATTAGCCCAGACTTGAAGTTAGTGAATCAGTTTGGAACCATCGAGTGAAATGTTAGTAAAAACAACTAACAGCGAGGCTTCATTGCTGCTTTCCAGTGCACCTTAAAGTCTCGTAGACTGTACAAATGAACCATTATTCTACTTGTACAGTTGTTACTGCTACCAGACCTGTCCCAAAATACTTACTACGTTAAATAGCTTCACTTCACTCAAACTATGCCATACAATACAATGTGACCCACACTAACTCAAGCAAATTCTTCGATACATTTCTTCTCGCTGTGCTGCAATTATCATTAGAAAAAATAGCATTTATTTTCCGGAAACTAGTTATTTTTTCTGCCGCATTATACTAGTTTTACATATTTTTAGCATGAATTAATAACAAAATGAAAACTACAAATATTAACGTTACGAATTAAGGTTAGTGTAAAAAACTTGATCAAAAATAATGATATAAGGCGGCTGTTTGTTAATGCAGTGCTCGATACATTTGATTGGATCGTAGACACGAGTATTGGTTTAAGTTAATCTGTTTGTTAATGATAGCAACTGGCGAGACTTTGAAGCGACTTCTATGGCATCCCATCATACTGTGTTTTAAGTCTATCTTCGTTCATCTTCATGTATTTCATGCCTTGAATAGTTCACACATATTTATTTGAGTTTACACATGGAAAAGATGTAGGCCACTCCATTCAATTGTTGCTTTTAAATCCCAATGCAGCCAAAGATTATCTAGTTGTACTCACTGAACCTGGCAGGGAAGTACCTTGCACAAGCACGATCTTTTTCCCCAAGTTCAGGCTAAAAAATAAGAATTTAATTCAAAGAACACACAGTGCAGTTCTGTTCATTTTAACACCTATGCAAATCTTTACAGGGAGTTTCATTGCAGGAATGAAACTGCAGTATGCTTATATGCAATGAAAACTCAGCCTGAGTTTATTATCCATGCTAAGTACAAATTGAAGTGTTGATGGAGGGAAGCACGTGGTGCAGACACAGTAGAGAGCACGAACAGTTAAAGGCCTACAAGCACACACCCTCACGGCAGCACAAGCGGTCGTCTCATGCACAAACTTGTCTCTCAGTGCGAGCGCTTAGTGATACTTACTAATTGACACAAACTAGTAACACTGAACCGACTGAAGATAGATACTTCAAGTGTAGAGCTACCTCAGGAAATGAGTAGTAGGGCGTGCCTTGGCAGCTCCAAGAGTTGCTACTTCATGATAGAGCTGCTAAATTGGTGTAGGTGCCCAGGACGCTGTTGTACCACACGTCACCGCATGGACGCTCTGTTCACAGAGAAACTTTTGAAGAACACAACCGTAAAGCTTCGTGCACCTCACAGACTAGGACAGCTTCTTTTGCACCAGAGTAAAAAACTTGTTGGAACTCTAGTAATAATAATTTAGACATTCGAGAGTAGTAATCTGAAACAACATGGCCTTGCGTTCGTTAAGAAAGCGCATACCTGACAAGCAATAAAATAAATTTATCTTCAATCTGCACGTATGAATGATGGTGAGCTAGTGATGGTGAACTAACTTGTTAACTACTGTGTCCTACAGACGGCTCTCAGTGTGGCGGAGTTCATGTGATGTTGCACCATCATGTTGTGAACATGACAATGTCAAGACTACTCGTGCATGTCGTAAACGCATGCGTGCTTCCCAAATTCCAGGACTGAATTAAATGCCTTAAACTTAGTTACAGTTGACGTTTTTCTACGTAAACCTTCACGATACGTTCTTCCTAGAAATGATTCACTTGAATGATTGTAAATTATTCTACAATATAAGACATCCTTCAATGACTTATCATCACACATTTGTTTATTTAGGTTTGGGGCCTCGTAAACATGAAATAGAAACAATCAATACATCAACGCAGTAGAAACAACCAGCGAGTAAGAAAATGAAAGTGTCGTACGTGTACGCTGTGCCGTCAACAGCACTGCTTCAAAATTACTTGGTGAGGTGAACAAGTTCTTCAACTTTATCTTTGTCCGCAGGAAAGAAGGAAGAAAGCTAAGTGAAGGATGGGGCTCAGTGGCAACTCAATCCAGAGGATGATGGTGAGCGAAGCTGTTGCTCAAGTGAAGAAGAAGGTGGCCGTGTAGGTGGAGCACCGTACTCAGTGTTCAGTATCCAAGAGGCTGAAGCTATAGTGTTTCCCAAGACTATTGCATTAAGCTAAAGCAGGATTAGAGGAGAGAGGCTAGGTAGGGAATCAAACAGACACACACACACACACGGACACACACAACCGTCCTGTCGTCTCTAAACTGCTTCCAAACACTCAAGCCACAAACACACGCACTAACACACACGTGCACACACACACACACACACACACACACACACACACACACACACACACACACACACACACACACCTCTTGCCTCCCTGTCCCTGCTAAGTGAACTATTATTTTTGCTTGTGTAGCAGAAAGCCGACAGAGCTCGCTATCCAACCCTAGCTGTCTGTCCAGCCACCACACAATACTATATGTATCATCCATTATTGTTCATCTGAGTAACATTTCTGAACGGACGGGAAATGTATCCGTGAGGTGTTTATGTGTTACTATAGTTTTTAATATGTTGGATATAGAAAACCACATTTATAAAACAAATGTGCCTCAATTAAAGCAGAAGTCCATTACGTATTGAACTATCTAGGAAGCTGCTGTAGTACGTCCACTATTACTTAAACAATGTAGCCTATGTTCTACTTAAATTGTATGTGTGAACTCAAAATTCCACCGTGCTAATAACTCATTACTTATAACATCAAGGTCAAATTCGTTGAATATAAAATAGATGAGATTTAAAGAGTAGTGAGGATAGAGATACAAGAGAGTAGACGACGTCTGCAGGCAAACTACGCAAGCTATTTAGCCTTCACAATAAACAATAACAATTTTGAGAGTATGTGACAGCACAAGAGAGGTAAACTCTACATTTTGAATGATATAAAAATTGCAAGTGCATGGTAGGACACGCAATCTTGGGATACATGAACAAATTGGAGAGATGTGAACTTGATTCATGCTATGCTCCTCTGTAGCAACTTCTGTTTCTGTTTAGAAGTTGAGCAATCAAGCCTCAATATTGCAAGTCATAAGTTGTGTGCACAAGATAAAAGCATCACAATGAATGACAGGGAGAGCAGTACGCAGGACAGCCCTATGCTGCTCACACTAAAATCTAGCACGAAGAGGAGCAAGGAATTTGACAGAGTGTAACCCACGACCACAGCTGCGAGACCGCCGGGGTGCAGCCCTCGAACTCTGAACTGTGTTCAAGTGAACGCATTTCTAACTCAATGTACCATAAAACAACATTTAACATGCGTACAATTTACTTCTTTCTCAAATGTATATTTTATGTGAATACAATTGATCGTGGAAGACTTTATTCTGAGAAAACTATTCAATTAGGGTTGATAAGAATTGAAAAGTACTATAGCGTTGGAAAATCACATGAACGAGCGACACGAAAGGTGCCGACTACTATATTTTGTGGGAAATTTTGGTCAAGACCTCCTCCAAGTTCAAAACGAATGACAGAAAAGAAATATCCTTCCCTGTGGATTGTGGGCGCTCACAGGCGTGTAACCTAATATTTGTGTTCGTGCTACATGCATGGTTTAGAGTTTACTTCTTCTGCGTCATCCTCCACTCATATATGATTCTAAGAACTTACTTATTAGTACAATTATCTGTTGCCGAAGAAACTGAGACTTAGACAATTCCTGCGAGTTTTTAAGCCAGCCTTTAAATATCTGTGATTGCTCTTCACTTTACATGGACACTAACATATAATAAAATTAGTTCGGGTTTATCGATCTACTTGCGCACACACGCAGTATATTACTCGTTTTCGTCTTTCTATCCCACTTCAACTTGTAATACAGTAATACCTAGTTTATCGCGGTAGATAGGTTCCGAGACCGGCCGCGATAGGTGAATTTCCGCGCAGTAGTGAGGTATTACTATACAGGTATCTGCATTCAACAATATTGCTAACACGAGAAAAACTGGACACGTAATTTTAGTAAAATTCTTAAGCGAACTACTAGAGCAAGAGAGTAGTTATAACTAGCATCACAATAGAGCAAGACAGTAGTTATATGTAACTAGCACCTCACATAGCGGTAAGGGCGTCGGGCTTAGCGTTCACGTAAGCTTTCAATGAGCTCAAAATAACAAGTATTCGTTCCACTTCTTTCAAGTAACGTTGACCGGGACGTGAAAGTATTTCCTGCGTTGAAAAATGTGACCAATTTATGCATAAAAATATTGGATGTGTACGCAAGGCTGTCGCTTGCATTACAACATTTTTAGAGGCAGACAAGTCACAGTGTTGTCCAGCAGCTCACTGACTTGTTCTTGTCAAGGCATCGCAGTCAAATATGTCCGTGAAATTATCGTTAAATTCAGACCTGTATTCATCTCAGTTTATAACTCAAGCTACACTAGACCGAACTCTTCTGTACTTTACGTTGACGAAAAATTAATTGCACAGGCACGTCACTCAATGATTTTGAGGAATACTCGTTTAACTTAAGAAGCTCCAAACTTTACTGAGCTGTTTCAGTTGTGCTTTCTTATTCATACGTAGTCCTCATCTAGTGAATTAGTGAAGGTAAGATGAAGCGAGACTACTTGGACAGGGTCTTGGCAATAATAAAAAAAAAACTTTATTTCCAATCAAGTACACAGTACATAGACATTTAGTACATTGGTTTTTCATAGATGTTTTGAAGATGACACATGACATGCTCAACAGCGGCCAGTATAACACTAGTCACTCACACTCATGCATGGAACAGCTCGTGTTCTCACAGACCTCCAGCACGACCTAGACAGACTTAAACGTAAGAACAGTAAAACAGCGGCCATGTTTGTAAGGGAAGTAAAAATGAGTACTGCATGCCAACATACTCGGTCATGTGTGCTGCAATTTATGTTGAGTGTGAATAGTACATTGTTACTTAAGTTATCCCTGATAGTCACTCATTCCTGTACGTGTGTTTAGTACTTACAACTCAGTCTCATTAAACAACACAAGCACACGTACAACTTCAGCGTCCCTGTGTGTGTTGGTTAACACAATGTGTTACACGACAACTAATTTACAATCACCTCATCACTGAAAGACAACTAACATAATGAGGTGCATCATGAGACACAGCAGTGCGTGTAGGCCTGTGACTTAATGAAACAGGCACATCACCACACAGCATGCACCACACCACATCACCACACATCATGCACCACATCACCATACATCATGCACCTCACCACTTCACATTTTGTTAACTCATAGGCATAGTATCTTACGATCCATATAATACAAACGTATTTATGAAAAATAGCTGTTTCAAGGAAAACAACTGCATCGGCCGGGAATTGAACCCGGGCCTCCCGCGTGGCAGGCGAGAATTCTACCACTGAACCACCGATGCCTTACATCGCTCACAAAATATTCATTACATAATAATACACAGTTTGTTACTCGCTTGCTTAGTCCGTCTCTCTATGACGCTCTTAAGGATTTAGATAGGAGGAAATTCGGTAGGGTATACATGTATTGTAAGCATTGTATTGTAGATGCCAAAGCCACATCCTTCAATGTGGAAACTCCTTCGCAAAGCTCGCATCCACTGGCAAATAGAGCGAAGAAATTCAGTAAAAAAACAGGTAAATTTTCACGTGTGGGTCTACTGGTACCATATAGAGAAAAAAAACGTTTCTCCCCGGCGGGGAATCGAACCCCGGTCTCCCGCGTGACAGGCGGGGATACTCACCACTATACTACCGAGGACTTCCTTAAACTGGAAAACGTAAGACTTTCAATCAAATGAATACAAAGTGTTCATGGTAAAATAAATTTTTATAAGATATGGTTTCCAAAATATTTCACATGCAAAAGTATCTCAGAAATAATGGGCACAAGCCAGACAATAAAGCTTGAATTTTATTTTTTTTAAATATTTTCCAGGATACTCGAAATGAGTTGAAATGAACTAGTTGAATTGAGAACACAAGAATTGGGTTGTGTGTTGACATTACAGGAAGACTGAGAGCAAACAGCAGGAGACTTGAACCCGCGACTCAAGTTGCTTCTCAAGGAAGACATGACGCAGTGCAAAGAATTGCGTCATATACTCATGGAAATTAATTTACGCACCACGTGGCACCAGCAGCGACTGCAAGTTTAGAATGCGTGATTATTGTCACCATCACGTGTGTTGTTTGTGAGACACGACTAAAGTAATAAGAGTCAGTGTAGGACAAGTGTAGGACAAGTGAGAGTGGGACAAGTGTAGGACAAGTGAGTGTAGGACAAGTGTAGGACAAGTGAACACGTCATGGGGGCCTGTATTAAGATCGACTACTGAGCGCACTCAGGTACGTAAGGTGGAAGTGTTAAGCGCAATTGCTGTGTTGAGGCAACACAACTGACCACGCAATCCCAGTTCACTCCTGGACGACAATCCAAGCCTAAATTTTGTATGAGAAGCAAATTGCGATGGCAACTTTGCATTACAGCCTCGTGTCTCGTGATGAGTTCAGTGTTAAATGCTGCATGTGTTGTAACTAACACACAAGTCTTGAGTTAGCTGTCCCACAGTGTCATGTTCTCCCTCTCCCTCCCTCCCTCCCTCCCTCTTGTTTAGAGGCTGCTCGCTTGGCTTGCGGTGTGTGTGTGCGTGCGTGTGTGTGTACGTGTGTGCGTGCGTGTGTGTGTGCGTGCGTGTGTGCGTGCGTGTGTGCGTGTGGTATCATTTGACTTGAGCTGGGCGCAAGTGGCCAGTGACGTCGCGGCAAGAGGTGGGTGACGTCACACATCAGATTACTCTGAGGTGCTAAAGGCGGCAGTCTCACTCAAGTCTTCATGCATGAAATGAACAATTCATCCACACATTGGTATCCTGCATGTGTGGCCGGAATACCCGCATAATTATCATCTTTTACCCTAAAATAATGCTAGACATTGATGTCGTCTACCATGCTAGGGGCCTAGCAGTACGCTGCTTCTATGCCATCAAGCTGCTCAGTAAGCATAAAATCAATCCAATTATTAGTTATCCGTTGTGGTAATGCAAGGGCAGTTGAGAGTAGAAGAGTTAGAGCAAGAGATGATGAGACTTTGAAGGAAGTAAAGCTAAGTGTGGTCAATGAAAATAGCCTTTAAAGCTGAGCAAGACATAGGCATTCCCGCCACAGCGTTGCAACCTTACAACTCTATGAACTTCACTTCCACACGATATCACGGTTCTTATCTCTAGGTTTAACTAGTCACCATCCTGCTTGTTTTTAGTGAGGTTTTTGAGACCATTTCATGATGAGTATTATCTCAATTATTCGCCAGTTCAGAGAAATTGGCTTGTTCCGTGATGCTGTTATCAGGACAGACATCATGCAGTAAGTATTCTCTACATCATGCAGTAAATGTTCTCTACATCATGCAGTAAATGTTCTCTACATCATGCAGTAAGTGTTCTCTACATCATGCAGTAAGTGTTCTCTACATCATGCAGTAAGTATTCTCTACATCATGCAGTAAATGTTCTCTACATCATGCAGTAAGTGTTCTCTACATCATGCAGTAAGTGTTCTCTACATCATGCAGTAAGTGTTCTCTAAACTTGTACTGTTACTACAAGACATTAGGCAAATTAGTTTCACCAGATTGGTGACAGTGAGAACATTGTAACGACTTTCCGGAGAAAAACTTTGCTATTAAGTTGAGAATATAACATTGTATGTAGGATGACATGAGGTACAACATACATGAGACGTGAGTGTGCGTAGACGAGAACACTTGCACACACACACACACACACACACACGGCTCACGGATACACGGAAGATATTCTTTAGGATTCAGTATAAGAACAGACACCTTATGACCTACTGTGACTGTACTATTAACACGTACACAGTACATATTGCGTGTACACCTACTGTACAACACGCACAAGATACATTTACTGTACGAGATAACAAAGAAACTTTGGGTTGCATGTCCTGAAGCAGAAAGTGACTTGCTAAATACATCACAATATCTTGTTTAATATACTACTTCAAACCTCCTTCCAAAGTCCTACATAATAAGCCTATGAACGCAATAAAATATTTGCTACAATTAAATCATTTGCTGAAAAGTGTTTCTGCGCAACTTGTCTGATTGAAAGACTGACTTTTCAATGATCTTAGGACAGGCTGATGTACGTCAGTTTCTGTTCCTCTAAAAAGTTTTAAGTTTGCGGTAGGGGGAGGAGGAGGGAAGAGAACATTTATCTGTTCAAGTGCTAACATGTTACATCATGAAATCTTCTAGCTGGCTAAAGCGCTCTTTTTAGCTTCTAATTAAATAGTCTTCAAGTTTTGATATGAACGGGAGCGCTAATCTCAGTTCACCTCTTACGTTATCCGAAAATTTTCAAAAAGCTTCCGCAGCACCGGATTTGCCGCCACTATTGAACATTATTGATATTGTTCACTTTCATTCTCAACTTCTAAAATTATTTATAGAATTAAATTTTACATTAATGTCGGTGTCATTACTATTGCGTTTGATAAATAGGAAAGTTTGTTACGCGTCTGACACTTTCACTGAGACTTCCTTGTAAACCAAAATGGAGTCGCTTGTAGAGGTGGCTCAATTTCTAGCGATTTGTTTGCTTCAGTACGCAAAAAAACAGACTTTTACTCATAAAATTAGGCCTAAAGAACAAAACGGCAAAAGGTCTTACCTTTTCTTGGTTAGATGATCGTAGAGTGATAAAGAGTGTTCAAATAACGATCGGGAACGAGTAGTTCTACTTTTAGACGTTAGAGCGCAGCACTATGCAGGGTGACTGGCTAACACGCGGAATTTTATGAGAACTCCGAAATTACTAAAGTGTTTCAATTCAATTTGATGAACAATTCCTTCTCTAAAATCATCATTTTATACCATAATTTTGTATAATGATGGAAGTATTAAACATTTAATCCCTACATATGTGCTTTAAATCGAGCTTACAGTTGAAATAATTTCTTCGTCTTTCATCATAATAGATCCAGCACCAACGAATTGTAATATGTTCAAAATTAGCGTGTTCCTATCAGTTAATTATGACTCCATTTAATCTCATTTGTTTATTTATAGCGAATTTAGTACCTATCCACTCACTGATATGTTCATCAAGCTATTAGCAAACTAAAAGTCTTAATTTTCATTTTTTTTATCATGGAAGTGTGATATTTTAAGTTTGAATGCATGATTGAAAAAGAAAACAAAATTCAGGGGTCAGATATATATATATATATATATATATATATATATATATATATATATATATATATATATATATATATATATATATACTGTATATACATATTTACGATATTACGTGCGTAAGTTTTAATTCATTACATCGAAGGAGTTATATGTGTTTGATATACGCGTATACAAAACTAAAATCATGGTCCAAAGTGTAGGTAAGGAAAAGAACGAATGTGTTTTGTATAACCTCTTGGAGGTAATATACTAAAAGGTACTCTTGTATTAGTTGCCCTTTAAGTCACCTATGTAATTACTTTAACTCAAAAATATACTTGGACGATAGTTTATATGAGAGCAGAAGGAAAGATTTATATAACTGTGTTTGATCACTGTCCAAATCGATAGAAAAAGGATTACAACTGCAAAAAAGTCGCTTTCTAATTTCCAAGATGAACATCAGTTAAAAATTTCAATTGCCACGATCAGGATTTTGTCTTTCACATCACGGCCAACAGTGACGATAATTGAGATATTTTAAAGAAATGTGACCAAAAT
Organism: Trinorchestia longiramus; assembly: GCA_006783055.1. Taxonomy (NCBI): domain Eukaryota; kingdom Metazoa; phylum Arthropoda; class Malacostraca; order Amphipoda; family Talitridae; genus Trinorchestia; species Trinorchestia longiramus. The sequence continues at coordinate 301,676 of VCRD01000375.1, forward strand.
GAAAAGTAATAGCTAAAAATATTGGCTTTACTATCACTGTTCTCAGTTTATAGTTCCAAAGTAAGAGACACAGTAACTCAATACTTCCATGCATTTTTCAAGTAGAAACTGCGTCTAACACTGTACCACAGAATTCCAAACAAAGCCTGCCTACAGCTCGTCTATACGAAAAGTTAATTTTAATCACCATCACTATATGTGAACACTATTTCTGTCGTGCATTAGCAATGTGTCGAAGTGACAGAAAGACCCGCCACTGTGCGACCGATTAGAAATTCCAGGATGCACGTAACAAGCATTACAGACAACAGACCACTGGCACACAAGCATAATAGACAACAGACCACTGGCACACAAGCATAACAGACAACAGACCACTGGCACACAAGCATAACAGACAACAGACCACTGGCACACAAGCATAACAGACAACAGACCACTGGCACACAAGCATAACAGACAACAGACCACTGGCACACAAGCATAACAGACAACAGACCACTGGCACACACACACGTGCTGCGTCTGCTGCTCCACGTGGCCACAACTGCACGTGTATCTCAAACCAAATTCATTACTGAACTTGATTTTGATGTCTTATTCTAGGAAACAGGAGTCTTGTAACGCAATTCACTAACTTGAATGTAGTACATGAAGTGAACTCTCACACCATAGCATACTAACCTGATAATACAATTAAGTGAACTTTAATCATTCCAACATTAAGATAGACATATCAAATATAAACCTGAAAATTTAAGTGAATTACTCAGATTAGACATGAATGCACAGAGAGGAGCCGCTTCTCATGTTCACCCACAGGGCATTGCATGACAATCATAGTTGCTCTAGCTCCTTATTTTCTTGAAGTCCTGTCCTCCCTATCTGACCAGCTCTCACTGGGCACCCCTGCACTAGAGGACCTCTCTAGCAGGAGCCCACTGGACACCCCTGCACTAGAAGACCTCTCCAGCAGGAGCCCACTGGGCACCCCTGCACTAGAGGACCTCTCCAGCAGGAGCACACTGGGCGTGGAGGAGAGGCAGGGCTGTGTTACAAGGATCAAACAGAGCTCTGTCACAGAGCACGGTAAAACGAGTACTAATTTTAATATGCAAATTTAGATTATAAAATGAACATTACCACCCAACACGTAATTAAAACAAGCAAATACAATAAGCAATGCAGGGACAAACATACACATAAAAGACTGAGGTAAAAATTAAATTAACATCTGAAGGAAAATAGATTTCAAAAGTTCTTAAGAATATCAAAAATAAACATAAACCATGTCATCCTTGCACCAGAAGAACATGGAAAATTACAAGTTTTCATTACCATGAGAATTAATAGCTTTTACGTTGACGAAACGATGGAATTAAAGAGAAGAACGCAACTGAATTGAAGGCAGTGAATGTTGATATAAACTAAAAGAGTCTGGTGACAATACTTCATTATCTTCCACTAAAGAAATTACAAAATATACGTAAAGGGAACACGTAAACATTACACCATGCATTCACACCAGCAACCTGGAAGTTACAACAAAGCAAATGAATTTAGATTGAATCTTATTCAGTAATTGAACTTTTACTCAATATTCGCGGTCCGAACACAAACAGGGGAAAAACTCATTAAATTTATATTCTAGCTTAATTTGTAGAAGCTACACTCAATATAACTTCAGACAACTCTATACAATAAGCTGTAGGCGCCCACACTAACATACTTCACCATCACTTGAATTGCTGTCCAGTACAAACAATAGTGTTCATAACAGGGCATTTTTTCACTTTCAGCTTCTGGTTGCATGAGCTGGAAAACTGTCATGTATCAGCAATGCCTATAATGAAGTCAAAGAAAACATCATTCGTTCTGTAACAAGACGGAAAGCTTGAAGCAAAAAGATCATCATAAACAAAAATTGAAAAATTCTGTTCAGTTTCGTTTACAAATCTTTATGGACATTCAATGCTATAGATTTTGTCATGTTTTCCTGAGCATTATACACTTGAAAAAAATTCCTAGCTCTCCACTGTTCATGCTTAGAAAAAGATTCAGAGTAATCATACTATAATTTCAAATAATATTTTCTGAGTTGCTTGGATTTTCAATGTTTTGTAGGTAATATATTTTTACGCTTGTAGTTTAATTGTGGCTCGTTGTCACGACTTCAGTTGGTACAAACAATGAAGTCTGTGAAGTTCTGAACACACACCACTGGGCGAAGGCTGATGTTTGGTATTGGGATGTGCATGGAAGTATTGTAGGTTGTGTAACATCCGCACTTGTCCGATGTGGATCAACCGATTTTCATTGTATTCCATTAATTTTAACCATTATTTCCCTTTAAAAGTTTAGCAACTTGAAAACAAATCTTAAAAGATTGAATACCGCAGAAAGTCAGTGAACAGTCTGAGATGAATGCCTATTGGACAATGAAGACAGTCAGTGAAAATGGGCTTAAGTGTCACTTAAAATAGAATAATTTACAGGCAGAAATGAATTAACAACTTTATGTAGTTAGTTTAAAAATTATATATCTGAAAGCTTGAGTTATTTTCAGATAAGAATTTTCAAACTAAGAAATTATTGATTTTGTAGTTATAAACTAGGGTTCATAATCTACTCTCCGTCTCTGATGCGTATGCCTTACTTGAAAATTTGAGTAATGTTGTACTATGAAAAGTGTTATCTGTTGACTGCATATGCCTTCACACTTTCAAAAAATTTGCTCTTAAGTTAGTTCTGCAAGGCGTTGATGACGAGCGAGATGAAGGTCACCAAGTTGGATGAGATGCATAACATGCTATCAAGTTGGATGAGATGCATAACATGCTATCAAGTTGGATGAGATGCATAACATGCTATCAAGTTGGATGAGATGCATAACATGCTATCGCTAAGAATTCCTCTTACTTTAGTACTAATTTTTTCCTGTGTTACTGTGTGGTACTTGCAACACACAGTCGCGTTATTGAGCGTTGTAGGATCAGTTGCCGTCTTGTATCTTACTTGTCCTGCATTCAAACATGTAGCTCCTACGAGCAGTTTTCTGTTAACTCCGCTGATGTTACTTGTCCCTCGGATCAGTTATTGTTCCTTAATATTACAGAATAACACAGCACTTAGGTAACAATCTCTCTGTTAAATATTCAAAAGTATTTCAGAATTGTATTAACTAGGTTAGTTTAAATCCCTTGATGCATCTAAATATTTTTTACAGTTGTTTGTTTCTGATTGCATGCATTTACCATTTTAATAGAATCCTTCAGTTCTCTTTTAAAGGGAATTAATTTTGGTATCATCTTGTTACTTATATATGTACTCGTTTTCATTTTTAAACTAAATACTTCTAATCATAATCTCAGAAGAAAAAGATCACAAAAGGACACTATACAATATGAGACTAGTAGCGTAGATGAACAGACTGGAAAGATGGTGCTGGCGACTAGCTGGGTGACAGACGCGTAAGAACTCAAACTAATGAGTGAGTGCAGAGCTGCTGCCACAATCAGATCAATAGATGGCAACACGCACTGCCACCTAGATGGCAACACGCACTGCCGCCTAGATGGCAACACGCACTGCCACCTAGATGGCAACACGCACTGCCGCCTAGATGGCAACACGCACTGCCGCCTAGATGGCAACACGCACTGCCGCCTAGATGGCAACACGCACTGCCACCGCTGCCACCCCCAGATCAACAATTGTTGTTGCTTGAATTAACCAAGGACGGAAGATAAGAGAACTCATGGAGCTCATGGTCAGGGATGGAGGACAAGAGAACTCATGGAGCTCATGGTCAGGGATGGAGGACAAGAGAACTCATGGAGCTCATGGTCAGGGATGGAGGACAAGAGAACTCATGGAGCTCATGGTCAGGGATGGAGGACAAGAGAACTCATGGAGCTCATGGTCAGGGATGGAGGACAAGTTCTGTATGCAGCGTAGCACTGATACGAGCAGGTGGTCCGCTGTCATGCATATTTTACTTGAGTGACGCATGAATCACGGGAATATTTTTAAGAATGAGTCTTTACTGATTTATGAGTGAGTCAAGTACGAATAATCGTGCCATGATAAATGAGGTGAGGTTGGTAAATAAACAAACGTACTACTTTAACTAAATTGAACTTTTCAGGCGGATTTGCTATAATTGGTTGGTGGGTCACTGGCTGCACGTGCAAATAATAAGAAACATAGTGTGTGTTTAGAAAGAGAGACTGACAAGCGTTACAGGAGGTAATGAAACATCACTGAACAATGCAGCCGTGGCAGTCATAAACATTTCGGTTGCTGTATGAGAGAAGTGAATGTTAGATTTGTGTGACAGGTGTCATGACCTCCTCAGTGTTAGTGACTGGCATGTAAACAAAACACAAAAACTGCGACGATGAAGCAGAGCAAATGAAAGAAAGAGTTGTACGAGGAAATATGAAGTGAATGCTAAACTAAACGATACCGCATGTAGTATACTGGACTATTTTGGAAATCATTGTCTAGTTAACAGAGTTACTAGTACAATAGAATGAGGCAATAGAAACAAGATGGAGGGGAGGAGGGAGGGGAGAGGGAGGGGAGGAGGGGCACGAGGGGACGCCGAAAAACAACGAACAATTAACTTTATGAAGGGCAGAGAGCTCAAGTGTTAAGCAACTCAGTGGTGGAGGAGTATGAGGCATTAAAGGTTAAGAATCGTAGATCTAACAATAATTTGGGATCAATTGAGGTAATGACAGTAATTAAAGTCGGTAAGTTTGGGAAACAAAGACAAAGGTGATGAAGTCACGTCATGATACAGCTTGTAATATCAACATCTAATTCATGTCCAGCAGATCAAGCTATTTGGAGGTAAAACGAGAAAAAAAACAACAAAGATGATACTGGTTGAAAAGTTGCACTGTAAGCTGGCCTCCACCGAGGAAAATATAGGAAGAGAAGGAAGATAAGACCTGGAGCTGGAGAGTCCTGTAAGCAGCATCAAGTTCATGACAGATGCAAATGGGGATACGTGCCATCCGTACATCCTCTTGAAAATAGCCGTAAAATCTTATATATCCCTACAAAACAGCTAAGTTATAAAGTGCGCTGTAGGGATACATAGGAACTAATAATTGAATAAGCAGCAGGTTCTTTACAGACATATTCATTCAACATCTACTTTATAAACTTAAGAATTAACTACACGGAAAGTTGCGACCTTAAAAACATGCTTCTGGGAGTAACTTAAACATGGGGCGTAAATTCCGCAGAGTTTAGTAGAGTTTCCTCCAGGTCATTTTAGGTGTGAATATCACTCCGTCGAGTGCATCATATGAGAAGGCATACGTATGCTCAAATAGCTTTTTGAAATATGTTATTTCTCACACACTGACATGCTTGTCAAGCACAGCTACATTTTATAACTGTATGAGGTCTATACACTGCACAGGTGTGCGATGTTCACAAGCCAACTGAATGACACTCGATCTTGTGAAAGTGTATGAACTATACTTCATCTTTGACTGGTTACGAGTATCATCAGTCATAATATATTCATATATGTTAGTATGAAGATTATGTCAGTATACTTATGATGGTATGATGCAAATAGTTATATTATTTGAGAATGTGTTATAGTCTTCGGATGAACTTAGAAGAAAACCCTGTATGACTTCCAGCAAGTCCCATTAAAAGAGTAGCCTACTGTAAACCCTGTATGACTTCCAGCAAGTCCCATTAAAAGAGTAGTCTACTGTAAACCCTGTATGACTTCCAGCAAGTCCCATTAAAAGAGTAGTCTACTGTAAACCCTGTATGACTTCCAGCAAGTCCCATTAAAAGAGTAGTCTACTGTAAACCCTGTATGACTTCTAGCAAGTCCCATTAAAAGAGTAGCCTACCGTAAATGGGACACAGCGAGAGAGAGAGTGAGAGAGAAGGAGCAATGAATGGTCAGTTAATTGATTCCATAAGCCGTTTATGGTCATCGTAGCAAAGAGGGCTGCCAGCTCTGCTCACTGTTATCACTGAGCTTGTAACAATTACATGAGCACTGTGTGTGTGAGTGTTATAATTGAGCGTACTACACCACACACAAGTGAGTGTTATAATTGAGCGTACTACACCACACACAAGTGAGTGTTATAATTGAGCGTACTACACCACACACAAGTGAGTGTTATAATTGAGCGTACTACACCACACACAAGTGAGTGTTATAATTGAGCGTACTACACCACACACAAGAGAATAAACTTTTATCGAAAAGTACTCTTCCAGGTGTTCGTACACGAGGTTTGACGGAGTGTATGCACACGTTTTCAATAAGAAAGAATGAAAGTTTTAGAATTGAACACAAAGTCAGAACGCATAAAGATCATTTTGTGTTGAAAATATTTCAGAAGGACATGAAAAAAGTAAACTAGGATATTTGCAGAGTGTATTGTGTGTTGGCTGTCTCAGTGAAGGAACACACGGAGGAAATAAAATGGAAGCAGCAATCAAAATTATGATGTAACTTACACGAACTTTCATGTCTTGTATCAATCAGGAATCTGCAGTGAATGATGAAACTTTCTGCAGAGTAACTGAAGCACTGCAGAGTACAGACGAGAACAGACACAAGCAAAGAAGGTGTGTTGTGTGTTTAGTCAGCCATGAAGGGTAAATCAAGCTATTTTATGTTCAATTGTTAAAATTAAGCCATTAAACGGAAAAATTCAATTAGAGCATGAATGGTGCTGTACTGCGATACACGCCTAAATTGATGATGTAGTGATGCATGAGATGGTTAATGTCAACAGAACACAACTCCAGTAGCATCTTAAGTACGACACATTCCAGTCAAGGCTGGAAGTGCACCACATTCAGATGATGTGTACACTTGTACTCTTCTATACTGAGACCATGCATTATTATTGAGACTCATTACTGTCCTATGAACCAGTTGAGGTTTCAAGAGGACTAAGTAAGTAATATCCTTGTACAGAAGCTCTACGTCTTGATGGTACACTATGCACTCATCTAAAGGCTGCCAAGAAAGTTTTTGGCGTCAAGTGTGAAAGATTATTTAAAAGTTCTCAACGTTTTGGTTCAAATTCTGGAACATTGGCGCAGTGAGGTAGACATCAAAACATCAGGGGTAGCAGTCAACTTGGATATTTTCCAGAGCCTGGTTTTAGTTCATGTTATCAGTCCAATTTTCTATTTACATATCAATGGTGTATGTGCAATAGACAAATGCTTTTATGATTTAGTGAAGAAAACTTCAGTTGACCATCTAAAATGCTCATGGAACTCAGTTCAAAACCAGTATCGTAGTTATGAATGTATTGTTTCTATGTACCCAGAAATGTTATTATCTTTGGTTTATGTCTTTAAAGAAATCAGTGAAGGGGGTGGGGGAAAGTAATCTATCTTACACACCATTTACTAAAATGCATAAAACGTAAAGCAATTTCTAACCCTGGCCAAGTAGTCAAAGCTCACTGATTCAAGTCCACCTGACAGGTCAGTCGGATCCTATGCAGAATTATATTATCATTTGGGACTTGAAAAATCTTTAGTTGAGTGAAATACATCCTCACACTTAGACTTGAAGATGCCAGGTTCGCTAGGTCTCGTAAACAATGTTGCACTATTACTTGTAGTGTCGTAAAGAGGATCTTCTTGAACTACGCAACTTGGCGTGAGCGCTGAGTGGTGCGCGAGGGGCGGGAGGCCTGCGACGCTGTAGCCATGATACACACGCCAGCCAATCAAACAATCGATCTGCCACAGTTTGGCTTAGGGATCATATTCTGTCCCTTCCTTACTGCTGATGGCTCCTATTGCAGGGTGTGTGCTCATCATTTTTTACTCGTATTCGTCATTTTTGCCCCTATACAAGGACAACCATTTAGTGGAGCTCTCGTACATACTGAAAACGTATTCCAAACGATTAAATTTAGCATTTTACTATCAATCGTCACACTACAATTGACTATCATACAATGTTTGTACAGGTCTATAACGAATAAAAGTTAAAACGTCATTACAGCTCAAACTTTACTCTACTGGGCAAAACTAAAGTACTCTAGAACAATAAATTCTATATTAATGAAAAGAGAACTAATATAGAGAACAGAATGAAGTTCCAAAGCAAACAACGATTGAACTAAACAAAAGCAAGAAAAAAATACTAATGAAACAATCCGTTTAATATTTTCTTGTGGGTTATATCGTTTCATTCTTTGAAGAGGAAACGCCAAATCCTACATGGCTGTGATATGAGTGTAGGTCTGGAACTGCGTTAAGTGACCTGAAGTATTGAGTGAAGGTAATGAAGGCTGTAATGATGGACAGTTTGCACACATATAACCCCATGCGTGCCAGAGTGATTTCTCAGTCTAATTACACACACATTGTGAAGTAGAGTGCAAAAATAAAGACAACAACCAAGTAGCACATTTTGGACTGAGAATCATCTTAAGAAACGCGTCAATAAGGAAACCATTAAGTATCCTCCAGAAGTGAGAGAGCTAAAGAACTGAGTGTGCAATAAAGGAAAATCGAAACGCGTGAAGCCAGAATCCGAGTGAAGCCAAAGATTGAGTGAACCTAAAGATCGTGTGTGGTCACAGACTTCCTGAAGTCATAGACAGCATGCAGACAATCATGAATAGAAGATCTTGATCACGTCAATTACACCACTGAGTGAAGTCAAGTCCAGAGAAGCAGCAGCAGTAATGAAGGCTGAGGTCACAATGAAGTAGACTGGGTGATGATGCACAGCAGCAGCAGTAATGAAGGCTGAGGTCACAATGAAGTAGACTGGGTGATGATGCACAGCAGCAGCAGTAATGAAGGCTGAGGTCACAATGAAGTCGACTGGGTGATGATCAGCAGCAGCAGCAGCTTGGACTCCCTAAACAATATCGATCAGACTTGAGAAGGGCAGGCACCTCGACAACTGCTAGGCTGAGTGAGGGGTCTGAGAGACAGGCAACTGCTCTCCCCATAAAAACCAACTTGAAATCGAGAACTTTCTCTCACTTCTCGCTGCCAAGTACTCTGCTTGGTTTTCCTGTTTTACAAAAAGAAAATACTTTTAAAACATCAGGGTTTCAAAAGAAGTACAGTTCTGAGTAGTAGTTTTCACACATATTTCTTGGCAAGGTTTAACAGCACTGATCTCTGTCACACGTGTAATCAACAGCTGTTCTGACTAGGCTGCAGGGCACCTTTATTCCTCCAAGCATAATGGCATCGAAATTCACCAGTTCCAAGCAGGTACAACGTAACGGTATGTGTATGAGTGTGTTTAAAAGCCTGATGCCACTCCCGCCCTTTTCACACGAAGTCAGGATCTTTGACAATGTTCTCTATAATGTACAATAACAATCATTATTATTATGTGCATGGCTTAATAATGTCATAATTGAGAAAATTTCACATTACATCTAGTCGGTGTTCTGTTACGAGTGCTCGTAGGTGTATTAGCAAATGCAATTGAGTGGGAAAATATTTCTTTAGTGTACATATTTCATGGAGATTTCACACAAATAAGTGTTACGCCATTTAAATGAGACCTGAATGCTAACGAAAACTATTTCTCTGTATTTAGGTGAATGAGTTATGAAATGACAAAGTAGTCTAACTAATGGTTAAAAAGAAATAAAATGTAGGCTTCCGTTAAGACTTGTTGCTCTGTCGTTGAGGCATTGTGTTGTTTACATGATGAGTTCGCACAACAGAAGCATGTTAGGGAGAAGGTGGGTGGTTGTTAATGAACGTTGCTTCAGTGTACTCAAGTCACTGCATTGTCACACCAAGTTTTGTATCAGAACTATGAACGAAGAGGAGCACAGAACCGTGGAGCACTGTGATTAATTTTGACATCTTTAGGACAGGCAAACTCAGTAATCATTAAAGTGACGTTATCCTATTGAACAGAACAAGATCCATTTTCTTGAGAGTTAACACAGCCCACAACAGTAGAAAAAAGTAGCTTAGGCATCGCAGCATCGAGATAAAACGCAGGAGACTCAGAAGAATGTCATACAAACATGAATAGTCGAAGAATAATTGGACTGATGAACCGCCCTCACTCAGTAGGAAGTAACAGAGCGAATTCTAGGTTCAGCCCATAATCAGACCTACTACAGACTGCTATAGCAAGTGTTCTTCATTCCGTGCCGTTGGATAGTGATATTTATGGGCAATGACAAGTCCCAAAATATGTTGACGACGATAGACACTCGTCAAAATGAGATGAACTTATGAATTCTACTTGTATAATTCCCTGAAGCAGCATCAAGCTTTCGAGGGGCGCGTATGAAAACTACCCTTGAGCTCATCCGTCAGCGATGACAGCATGTGTATTCCGAACAATTGACATGATGAAAATGTGCTTTGGAAGTGCGTCTTAACAATCTATGAAACTATCTGAGAAAACTTGTCTAATTATTCCACCAGGCGCTTCACACAGTTTCAAATTATTCGCTTTTTGCAGCATAAACAAAATATAAATGAACTGGGATTGATATATTCTGATGAGTTACAATGGCAAATGTTATTTCATATCAAAATCATCCAGAACACGAGCATCAACTTCTTCCTCAACTCAAAGTTTTGTGAAAGCAAGGAGGCACTCAAGCAACGAGTGCTGCTGTAATTGCAAGGGTTGTACACTTACCAGCTGCTGACTCTCGTGACGGCGTGTGGTCAAGTCTGTACAGTGTCTTAATTAAGTCCGACAGTAATCTTGTCAAGGTGATGATGAGCTTCATCCTGCGTAGTTTTGTTGCATTCAATTACTTTTGATTAGAAGTTCACAATCAACATTTCCGTATATTTCCGTATATTTTGCAGATTCTTCTGTAAATTTCAAAAAATAACAGAAATTTAAACCTTCAAGGTAAGTAAAACTGGTGATCGGTGAAGTGCCGAGTAGGCTTTAAACGAAGAACTTCTAAACATGGCCGCTGTGAAGCATTAGAATAAATCCTGAAGTGAACACGTCATGAACGTTGTTCAGAGCTAAAATTGTAAGCAATCTGACAGCAGAAACTTAAAGTTTTCCCCTTGATAGAAAGGGTTTTTATGGAAACATCGACACGATTTCTAATTAAACCATCAATTGAGCAATTCTACTATCGCAATTTCTGAATTTTGCGCTGTGTAAGATTGTAAGTGATCTCGATATTACAAGCGAATTATTTGTACTAAGGACATCCAAATCCCGTTGCAGTATTACCCTAACTGCTCTTCGTAAAAATAGTTGCTCAGTAAATCCAAATAAACTTGTTTTTACGACAATGATATATTTTTCAGTACAATAGGCCGTATAGAATTTTATCTACTAAACTGCATATAGAGCTACTAACCAGCCCATGTACGCGAGACACTATTTTGCATGTCAGTCTTCATACCATAAATGTTTTGCTCATTAACAGATGGCCACATTTAAATTATTGGTTTGATTATTTATTTTTTTTTGTCCATAAGAATGAGTACGTACATCAAGCAATGTTATGCTACTCACCTAACTGCTCATGTATTCCATGTGAAACTTGCCCTCACTCTTGTCATGATATTCACATGCAAGAATCAGTTCTGGTGAAATAAAATGTGTACGCACACTTTTCAGACTCACCCTGAGCTCCTAGCTAACACTCTGACGTGATGCTCGGCATCCAGCCTCCAGCACCTGCTTGTGTCTTCACTCGTCAGTGACAGCAGCCTGCGCAGCGAAATCCAAGAAATTTGTTCTCTAAGTTCGTCGAGTAACTTGTACGAAAAGTGAGTATCGAGATTTTTAGTCTTAAATCAATTACTGTATATTTTCGAGCATCTTTTCGAAAAATTAAATCCTATTCTTTTATTATCAACTCCATTACAAAACCCAGAGGCACAGAAAGTACAAGAGATGAACTGAAGGTGGAGGACGGGTAAGATAGTGCACGGTAAATATTGAATAGAGTTTAACCATTTCTTTCACTTTCATTTCATTTACTAGTTCAACTTCGCAAATGAACAATAAGACGAAACAAAAAGAGGAAAAATTAATAAAAAATAAACGAAGACATTGTGTAGGCGGTCAGCAGTGGAGGTCGGTCCTTCAAACAAACAAACAAACAAACAATCTTTATTTCCAATCAAGTACACAGTACATAGACATTTAGTACATTGGTTTTTCAAATTCTTAAGGTTAGCATTCTTAGAGTAAGGGTGATGGTGAGCTCCATGCGACGATCCTGGGACGTGTCCATGGGCGATGAGTTGAGGTCTTACCGATAAGTGCGAGCTCACGGCGTGAAACGAGAAACAGCTCGTATTCATTGCCGGGTTTCGAACCCGCACGCAGTCTTTCTGCACAAGCAGAGACCCGATACAGAACACGGGCCGCATACCACTCGACTACGGTTCAGCGTTCAGCTGGTGCATGGCAGCAGCGTTCAGCTGGTGCATGGCAGCAGCGTTCAGCTGGTGCATGGCAGCAGCGTTCAGCTGGTGCATGGCAGCAGCGCTCAGCTGGTGCATGGCAGCAGCGTCCAGCTGGTGCATGGCAGCAGCGTCCAGCTGGTATTCAGTAGGCACACGCAACAATTTTCTACTCAATTCCTAATTCGAAACTTTCTAATATACTCCATGAAATTTTCTGATTTATTCTAGGAACTTACTAATTAACCATCGAAAATATTTAAATGGCTTTCTTAGCTATTAATATATCATTTTGGACTTGTCAATATTCTCCTCGTTACCTTCCGCATTTTCTAATTTATCCCTCAAAATTTGCAAATTGATTCTTCAGAACTTATAATTTTACCCCTCGAAATAAGTCAATTTACCACTCAAAAATTTTCAACCTTGTCGTCATATGTTGCTTTTTCTTCAAATAATGCCATTGCCAGTTTCTGTCTCGGAACTTAATGATTTTACGCTCGAAAATTGCTGATTTCCTCTTGCAAATTAGTCATTTCTCAAAAAACTCTATAAAATCTCTAATAATATTTAAAAAAATTCATTACCAACAAAGTTAAATTCGCCCCAAAAACTTACTAGCGTTTTCCTGGAAACCTGCCTGTAATTCCAGTATGACTCCTGCAGTATATCTGCTTCAATAATGCTGTGCTCTGCGTGTGGCTGGTCGTGTTCTTTGAAATTAGTTGAAATCTCCACAATAGCTTTTTTGCGTAAAGCAAAAGTCCTACTGGACTGAAAGTCTCCTGAAAGTCCTCTGGGATTTCTTCATATCCAAAAAAGAAGGAGCAAATGCCGAGTAAAATGTTACTTAAGACCTACGTACATTTCGACCCATTTTTCAACTCAGAGCGCAATACAAGCCCAGCACGCTGTTTGATACACGGTAGGGATTGCGGCTTCCCCGTATTAATTTTCATGATATCAAGCTGCTATTGTTAGGCAATAAATCATAAATATCTTGTATTGTGATTTACTTTTCGTTCAAGTTGCTCCGTGAAAATCACATGGTAATATTTGAGCACGCGTAAATATCTGGATTTACTTGACAAGAATTCACTCTAACAGAACTTGAAATGCCCAAACACTGCCCTACAATCCGCTATTCCACTTCCTGCAACCTTCATTTGCTCGTCAAATATGTCTGAAGTTTCGTGTTCTCAGCTCAAGGTCGATAAGAATGTACGAATGAAAGCAGTTGGTAGGATATTCATGGAATTTTTATCCGCTGTCCGCAAAGAAAGTTAAGCGTATTTATCTTTAGTCACGGAAAACAATCGTACTTGACACGAGATGTGTGTGCGAGACAAGCCTCTCAACACACAGAATTTTTCAACAAAAATTGTTACCGAGGCATCCAGTCATTGAAAATTCTTCATCACTTCTTGATTGGTTAACTGCGCATACTGTATTTGCATACTATTTCTCTTCCATCCTACTTTCTCTTTATCTTCATCCACTTGTGTCCCACTCATTTCACACATATTACACTCTGCTCACTCCCCTTTCGTTGCTTCCCCACTCCGTACACTCCCCTTTCATTTCCTACTCCACTCATTCCTTTCTCATTTTGTATTACACTCATATTCCTTTCACTCATCACTTCTTCCTCACTAAACTAATATTGGCTCACTCCCAGAGCGCGTGTTTTAAATAGTGACGAGGTAGAGTTGTTGTGAGGTAGAGTTGTTGACGAGGTAGAGTTGTTGACGAGGTAGAGTTGTTGACG